>CM042431.1:26699589-26987089 GCA_023631565.1 Gymnocephalus cernua | reverse complement strand
CATTTTTTTAAATATCTCCAAGTGAGGAACTACTTCATTCATTAGCCCCGTTGATTTTATTAGTTGGGATGTAGTGGCGGGTAAACGCACACAAACACTTATTCTAAACTAGTGGAGGTGGCTGTTTCTTGACTTAATCCAAGAGGTTAGGTGATGTACAATAGATATACAGGAAATGTGTTTTATATTATGGAAAGATAGAGAAGTTGACGTTATCCTGCCATGCTTTTGTTTGTAACTTAGTACTGATGCCAGGTTTACATAGTAACTTTAGCTAATAGCATTAGCTTACCTCCACTATGTCTGCAGCTCTGCACTTTTGGAACAGCATTTTCTTTAGGAAAATGTGCTTTGGTATAGGATTTCTTCTCCTCTTTGGCTGTCCGTAGTCATCCCTGGTCAAAATGGTCACTGCAGACCCAATGATCTATAAGGCGCAGTGTATGGACCAGAGTGTAGGATCTATTTGTAGCTGTATATCCAAAGGTAAGGTCTATGAAAGCTACACGAAGTGTTGGCACAATCTGAAAATGCGCAATTAAAAATCTTTTAGATAACACACGCTTTCTGTACTTAAACAACAAACTCTACACTACATCAATAGTTCCACAGTACTGTCTTCTGGCAACAAGTCACCTTGCAAGATTTTAAAACGAGACTTCACCCTCTTCCTATAATGTATTCAGATACTTATAATAACAGTCTGAGCCCGTCAGTGGCAAAATGTACATTGACAGTGCGTATTTGCCCTATGGTTTACGGCCTGGATCATGGCTGCCGGTTACAGCACTCTCGAAAAATACTGGACCAATTTCAAAGACTTTTGTTCACATTAGTCACTAAGACACAAATACATGGGAAAAATAGGGTCCAGGTTGAAAAATACAGAAATGACCATTTAAATTACTTTTTAATTTAATTAGCATTCATCTTAAAACACCACAGTACCTACAGACAGTCATCCAGAGCCACTAGCATGGCTGTAATGAGCACAGCACATGTAACTTACATAGCATATACAGTATGAATGCTTTAGCAGAAAAAATGTGTAATTTAGACTTTAAACCTAGGCAGAAGCTACATTATAAAATTGCACTTTAAGCCTCTTCTCCATCCGCACTTTTGAATCTGATCATATATTTCTTATATTGTGCTACAAGCAACGTCCATATTTCTAAATCTGTAGGAATTTGTATAAAAAGGCATGACATCGATGAATAAATTAATGTAATCCTTTCCCTCCCTACTGCACATTATAGTTTCATAAAGAAATCGCAGGCTGGCTAAAGGCTTCTGAAACCTGGAGAGGCAGCGGGGTGGAGTCTGTGCTGTACGATAAACAACGCCAGCTCTAAACCCTTCTCTGTGTGTCCTGTACAGTATATTTATGCAGTCAGGGGTCCTGTGGGAAGAGCCAGAATTAGCTGTGGATAGTGAAAGGTCATAGAGCAGTGGGAATGAAGAGCCTGTTGACGCAATCTGTCCAATCATATTTATTTCCTTTGGCCAGAAACGAGTGCCTACGTCTAGACTTGGGAACCAAACCAAAACAACACAATGCCATAAAATATATGACCCTATTTGGTGATGTCATTCAAACTTGTGTCTTAAGAACACTGAAGTACTTCCTTTTAAGAAGAACATGTACCACATAGCAGAACAAGTTCCTAAAAATTCTTAACAATGACAGTGAACATTTCTTAACCAGATAGAGACAAAAAGCTCTCTTAAGAGTCACAGCCGACTTTGCTTGAGTGTGTTTTACAGCTGTTTAAACAGCAGTAAGCTGTGTCTGCTGCAGTATACACAGTAAAGCAGGCACTTGGAGCCTCTGGAGGAGTTGTTTTTCACAGGCCTGTGTGGTATGCATGTGCGTCCCGGCCTCTCAGACCCACCTCATGGCTGGCTGGTTGGCATTCCTGTCTCACTCTGTAATTATGGCTCTTCTCCAGGTCTCTCGGCTTTGCTCTCCCTGCACCGCCATACTCTTAAAGGGTGGGGCTCGCCTCTGCCAAAGGCACAGTCTTTCCACCTGGCCATTTGGCTCAGGCTCTAATTTTAACAATAACACATCACCAGGCGAACATGTGCACTGACAACAGCAGCAGGCAACAGTTGCTGTGGGAAACTAGCAGTTTTAATTACACTAGGTGTAATGTATCATAAATCAGGGTTTATGATGTCCGTCACCTTGCACTGAAGTTACATTATGTGTTATCAGATAATTAAACAATGAAAGTGAAGTAAATACTTTGATTTTAACCCGGTCTCCCATTAAATGTGTGAAAAAGTTTCAACACTTAAAGCTGTGAAAGAGTCTATATGCAAAACAGTACGTACAGTAGATACACACTTTTAATCTGGCAGTGTGAAAATGAGATCACAGAGGAAGTTTTACTTGATGCGTTAATACAGCACATCTGTCTGCAGCTGTTATGAGACATGTCAAGTTTCTGGTCGCAGATTCAAAAGGTGTTTTCCTCGCTAATGGCTTCTTCAAACCACTCCAAGAATTCCCCCTAAAACCTTCAGCAAAACCTGTCTGTCAATACAAAAGAACTAATGAGATGATGGATTAATTCACTCTCATGTTTTGTAAATCTCACAATGAAGCTACATTTATCATATCTTAAATGTAATCTTGTGATGTTGTGGGACTTATTCCCAAGTGTCTTTATAGTGAATTTAAAATATATATAGAAATATAAGACTGAAGCCAAAGCCTACAGAACTTATGCAAAACCTACAAGAAATAAGCAAATATTTGGTCATGACAATGTTTCGAAACAAAACTATCGCTGCTGTAACAATGTGAACTTGTTGACGTAAACTGATGAATAACCCAAATAGTATGTGAAAGGAAATCTCACAGAATTTTAGACAATCTACTCCATTCATACAGCTGGGGGCACATGACATGCCTGCAGCAGAAGGATTAGGACGATCAGCTGAGTGCGACTCAATACCACATTGTTCTTCACTGCTCACCGATTGTTTTTTCCTCCAACTCTCCTTGCAGCTTATCAGAGGACAAAACCAAATCTTGCCTCCCTTACACCTGTCAATCTTCAATCACTCGCAGTCCACTTCCCACTGTAAACTGCTGAGAAGCCACTACGGCAGTTGTCAAAGCCTTTTGTGACATTTTTTCATGCCCTATTGTTTCAAACAAAGCTTAATGTGCTTTTTGTAAAAACAGCTCATGCTGGGGACAAATAAACACAATGAATGGCAATTAAGAAATCAGCTTTGGGCTTGAGATTACAGTACAGAGTACACTGCTGCCTTTGTTCGCAGGTCAGCATGCTGCTGTATCAGAAAAGGGGTGAGTGCCAGGCTGAACTCCTCCTCTATTCAGGCTCTTATTGTCTCTGCTTCATGCTGATAGCAAACAGTAGGCTACACACTATGCTGACACATCTCATCTACTCCATCAAAAAGGCGCCTTTCCACCTGGTATTAAAATCTGATCTGAGTGAGCCGATCACAAGTGGACAGCTCTAAGTACGTGTGTTCCCACCAGGCAGCAGAATGCATCTCCAAATGCGTCTTGAGTGACCACTTATGATCAGCTCTCACTTCCCTGCTCTATATGCAAACAGTTACATAATTCCTGTTTGCACATACCGGTTGGCTGGTTGTGTGTGTGTGTATACATTTTAATTGTTTCTCTCACATAAATCATACATTACAATCGTGTGATGCCTCATGAAAAAGCGGTTCCCACATCTGTGTGCCGACATTAGGATGTCCACTGATGGGCGCCGGGACCGGTTTAGGAGAGAAAGATGTTTTTAAAAGTCTGAGGGCCCTATCTTGCACCCATCGCAATTGACTTTGTACACCGACACATGTATCATTCCTATTTTGCACCCGACGGACAGCGGACTTTTCCCTCCATAGGCACACGTCGGTAAATTAGGGAATGAACTTGCGCTCCCAGGGGCGGTTCAGAAAAAGAGGAGGCGTGTTCCGCCGCAAACGTTCCCTGGTGCTATTTTGCAGTTTTAGAAAACAATTCCGCCACTAACCAGAAAAAAACTGGTCTAAAGTCAGTGGCGCGTTATTCAGATGCTATTTTAGGGGTGCATGCTTGCCATAATGTAGCGTGTACACAACGCGCATACACTTTGCTTCTCTCATCTACACGGACGCAGCAGTTCCCATTTTTGCAAACCATACATAATTACAAGGACAAATATTAGTGAAAATGCGCTTCAGGTGTTTGGATAAGTCAGGAGGCACTTTACAGTACAGCCCTCAAAAAGTCGCAGCATTCTTTGTGACTTGTGTTTTACACATTTCCATGAATCATGGATGTGTTGATGACATAAATGAGGAAATATTAGAGGACTTAAGGAGACGTGATGTTGAACTACGGAGGGATTGGACACTTGAGGGTCCGGGAGTGGCAATGCGCGATGTGCTCCTGGTGGAGCGGGTGGATGGAGATGGAGTGGGGGGGAGGAGGAAGGAGCACAACAGGAGCAGGTGGTGCGTTTGGAGGCCCACGCTCCATGGCTGCAGCAATCCTCTCCAGACTTGAGGAGATGCACCCGAGAGGCCGCAGCAACATCGCCACCGGATCAAGACGGGCATTTATTACTTTGCTGCGTCCCCGACAGATCCCGCTCCAGCCCTGACAAGAGCGTCTCCTCGGCTGTGAACCCGTGCGGCAGGCAAATCCGCCGTCATAATAGCAATCCGCCATGGAACAAGCGCGCCTGCTCTTAAAGGGAATGTGAGATGACGCTCTGATTGGTTTATTGCACGTTATGCCCAAACGACACCTAGCTACTTCAGACCAACCCATTTTAGATTTGCGTCGGGCGCAAGAGTCATTTATCCCGCCGGTATAATAGCAACAGCGCCCGAGATCCGCCCACAAAGCAACTTGCGTTTCGCGCTTGATACTTGCGTTTCAGATTGTTAAAATAGGGCCCTCAGTGTGTTTAGCTCTCAGTACGTTTGTAGCTTCTAACGGAATCTCTGGTTTGAAGTTTAGTTTCAATATTATATCTGCTTTATTTTACGTTTAATTTTTGCTTATAGGAGTTGTGTTGAGTTACTGCTGATGAAGACCCAACAGTTCCTGATTTCGCGGCTTTATACTAAACATTTTTAAATAGCAAAATAACGGAGGGCTTTTATTTGTGAAGAATTCATAGGAAATGAAACCATTTAATCCAGCACAGTGGAGAAAGCACAGTGGAGAAAGTCATGAAAATCATCCATGGCTTAATGAGCCAAGCATTAAAGCTTCCTTCTGCATTCTGAAATAGCCAAATGTACATATCACAGCAAATACATATCCCTAAACAGCCATTGTGTATTCAGAACTTTGCACAGAAAGCACTTTGAATGCACCTCTAAACCTCAAAGAAGCCACATCAGCAGCATCTTGCCTTTGAGAGAGGATTACGCAGAGCAGATACATTTAACCTGCATCTGGCCTCTTCGCCACTGAAACGGCTGTAATGGAGATTAAAAAGATCCAAGATCTGCTCACCTGGCACTCACATGAACAGGCCTGTGCTTGGTACAAAGGGATATGGTGTGCAGCAGAAGAGCACGCATATATACTGTGTTGACTCAAAGTGTGCAAACATCGCACCTGATGAACAAACACGTTCATGGCCGTCTTTCCACTGTACCAGTTTTAGTTGCCTTGGGAAATTAGTGTGGTGCAGCAAATAGATTTTTAATTTCCAGTGTGATAATCATCCGTTTCTTTAGACACTGCTTATTTCGAACAGCAATTTAATTCAGCCAAAGATTCTCTAACCTTCCTTCAGCAGTGACCTTTGGCAAACAGACTGATTTTTACCCTTTTTTCCAACGGATTAGGTACAATCTGGACTTTTAACATTTTGTTTAGAGCTGCTAAGATTAACTGATTAGTTGTCAACTATTAAATTAATCGGCAACTAGGTGAATATTTTCTAGTTTTCTTCACTAGTTTCTCTCACTACGTATGACAGAAAAACTAAAAATCTTTCGAGTTGTGGAAAAAACAAGACATTTGAGGACGTCATCTTGGACTTTGGAAAACACTTTAACAGTGATATTTTTCACCGTTTTCTGACTTTTTATAGACCAAAAAATTGATTTGATTGATTAATTAATAGAGAAAATTATCAACAATGAAAACAATCGTAAGTTGCAGCCCTAATTTTGTTCACAAAGTTTTATGAATATGGCTCACCTATATAGAGTGATGAGTCTTTCTTCTTCACGTGATCATCAATGTAGGACACCCCCAGGGGCTGCACCGGTGTGGCTCCGATCCCCAGCAGGACCTGAGCTCCAATCAGCAGCAGGTACATCATGTTGGTGTTGGCCCTTTTGCCGCATACCACGTCCTCAGCCAACTGAACGTCCGTGCTGCTGGAGTTGGAGCAAACATCCCGACCCGTGTCACTCCTCGACACTTCCTCCATCTGATACTGCTTAGTTAGAAACTCAGGCAAAGCTGAGAGAAAGGCGCCAAGCGCCATGACGATGCCCCCGCAGCCGATCAGACGGGGCCGATGTGCTTTGGCCCCAAAGTAGCTGACAAACAGAATCAGAGCCAGGTTGCCTATCTCAAAGCTGCTGGCTATCACTCCTACGTCAGCACTTTGCAGGTTGAACCGCCGCTCCAGGGTGGTCAGCACACTCACCTAAAAAACACAAGACACAAAATCAAACCAGGCTCATGGGAATGATGCTGAATGCAGCCAAAATGTAGCACAAATACAAAACCAACGATGTGGGTATCTAATGTGACTAACAAAAAGAGACAATGCATTGTATGATTTATCAATGTAAAGCGCGGTCACATTGCGATCAGTGTATTTTCATCATCAGTTTTAAACTATGCCTTTCCATTGGAATATATGAATAACAAGCTGTTCAGATGTTTCACACTGTGGCTCCTCCCTGGAAACAGGCCTCTGTTTCTGATTAGCTGGGCACAGCAACATGTAGCTTCAGTGGAAACCGCTCATAACAAGCTTCTCTCTCTTTCCCCAACTGTCATCCACAAGAGCTAGAGCCTACCAGCAACTTCCAGCTGAAGCAAATGCAGCAAAGTGGTTGTTTAGCCCAGTGTGGTTTATTGTCACAGTTTAAATATAAGAAAATATTTATTTTCAGTTTGCAAGAGAATGCATGAACTGTGTTAAACACTAAGTTCATCATGATATTTAAAAGTCAAAGACTTTATAATTAATCTGTTTTAAAGCAGAGCAGGAATGTGTTTGCTTGTGATATGTGGGAAACGTCTCTCTGTGCCATGTGAACCACAGCATCACATTTTAAACAGTTGTGAAGCTATTTTCAGATCTGTCCCAAACTGTCCTTGAAAGGGCATAACAATTTTCCATTACCCCAAAGTGTGACGGGATCCTGCCAACACAAACATCCTTTTTCTGAAGAAAAGGACACTTGACACTGGCACTGCATGTTGAATCAACTTGTGTTTTTTCAGTGGAAAATGTGTCCATGCTCGATTATGCTCCAGGAGTCCAAATGTAGTGGTGACTGATCAAAAGTATTTATTAGTAACAGAGTTTTCTCTGCCCCCCACCCCCCCCACCCCCCATTTTCTGTTGCATTCAACATGTATTATCCACTTTTGACATCAGAGACATTTTAAACACTGTCTTCTTTTTGTTTCCAATGCCTCTTAAAGAACAACATTGCAATCTACACACCAAAAACTGTGATGAACAGGAAAGTGATGTTCTACAGTTTTAGGTGTGTAATTGACCGATACTACAATCTGTCCTGAAGAGGACCCTAGATTGGGTAAACCCCGCCCAATCTGCCGGCGATTTGATTTCGCCCTGCAGCTCAGGCTGGAAACCTGTACGTTTATCTATCCTGCTTCCGTAACAATTTTGCGGGAACCAATCACAAACTGGCTTATCCACCTGGCGTGCTATTGGTGGGTTTAACACAATGACGATAGAGAAGCGACCAAGCAGCTTTTTGTTTACATTCAACAAGCCGGCCACCGAAGTGCAGCAACCCATTGATGCCACTGTTGCTGCTACGTCACCCGGATCATTGGTCGGATTGGTTGAAGGACTATCCAACTGCGTACAGAGTCATTTGAACTATGCCCGTTGATCACGCCTCTTGTGCAGAGAAAATACAGAGCAGACTCCCCAGACTAGTGTTCAATCTTAAAAGATTGAGCTTGGTCTAGTGATAGCCAGACTAAGAGGACCCTTCAGTCCCTACTAATAAAATATGATCCGTTTCTATAAATTCTATCCAAACACTTTGCTTTATCACCATTCTCTACACACTGTCCCCTTTTGAGACTATTTAATGCACAGGCGAGTAAATCAGATGTCAGCCTTTTTGTTTTGTCATTGGAGTAAAAAAAAAAAAGTTGTCCTTTGTGGCTTTTATGAAGCAAGTCGTTCTTGCAGCTGCTCTGAACACAGCTGCAGTGACATCTTCACTACACATCAAAGCATTGGGGGGATGGTTTAAGTAAGAGTCCTTTTGGTGGCGCTGAGTAGATAGAAAACTTCAGAATGAGTCATGACGTCTCTACCCCTCTGGTGGCTCTTTCTCACAAAATGCAAACACACTAGATGTGCTGCATTTACACATGGCTGGCTCCGCCCAGCTGGGATGTGTTTGCAACGTTGTCTCATCCAGTTGTTAAAAACGATGCCAGGCCCCAATAACATGTTGACACTAGCTCTGCATAGACTGTGACACTGCAACAAAGTATAGCAGAGGGAGCAAAGCCATCATCCAATCCGATCACATCCCATCTCGTTACAGGAGACCTGATTGAGCGGAGTGACTGAATGCTTCTGCTCTCAGCTCAGCAGTGGAAACGCTGAGTTAAGCCCGCGTCTCCAGGTTCAACATGTTTATGCACATCCAGTCTGACAGGCAGCCTTCCAGGAGGATTACACCCAGAATAAATTATACAAGAAAGATTGAGTGGATTACATACTGGTCAGTGTGGTCACAAGCACATTTCCTCCAGAGAACTCAAACTGTGGAAATGTTTAATCTGTTGCACGGCAACAAAACAAACCTCGTCATGTTGTGCGACATCCCATCACTTAACAGAAGAACAAGTCATGTCTGACGACGAGGAATCTTCCAGACTTTTTTTTCAGGATGTACTGACAGGGTCTGTATTTTCAGCAAGCAGCAAAAAAGCAGCTAAATGCTGACATTTACTTCAGCACATTAAGGTTTAGCACTGACGTAGAAGTGCTGAAATTGTGCCATTTGTAAAGGCACAGCTGACGTTTTTAACTGAAGCCTTGGTTTCTTAGAATAATTTCCATTCAGTTTTATGAGGTGTAACCTACTACAGGTTGACTGAAGGTTAGCTAAAGGTACTTTAATTGCTTGGAATTAGCTATTTGGTGGGAATGATGATTCAGCATTCCCAACTATTGTTATCCTGTTCTTTATATATTCTTCTTCTTAAGGATTCTTCCGTACGTTTTTTGGCTCTTCTCCTTCTTCTGCATATGTTCAGCTATTAAAACATTCAACTTTTAAAATCTTCAGCTCTTTCAGCAGACGATGGGACTTTTTTTCTACTATTTATACTTTTTTAAATATTAAGCTTTTAAACATTTTATTTTAACATTAAAGTCAATGAGAGCTAGCTTAAAATCCTTCAAATCCTCTTCCGTTTCAAAATGTATCTCCTCCTACATTCTTTCACGTACAGACGTGATTCAAACTTTAAATGATTCACGAAATCTTCAGGTATTCAGGGTGTGCTCAGTGTTTTGATATCTTTTACAGTTTTTGTGAAAAAGCTTTTTGAATTTATTGATCTTTTCAGGATTTTGTTGCATTTCAAATGATTTACAGTGGGTGATGTCACAGAGTGTCAGGCCTTGTAAGAATCATCTTAGTTCTTTCTCTATGAATTGCTCTCACACCCACAATTTTAACTTCACATGCACAATTTATACATCAAAACGTAGGTATTTTCAGTCTAGTTTCAGCCAATGTGCTCACTTGTGCGATACGACTTATACTTTTGGCTCTGTGAGCTTCCAAATGACAAGAGTTCTGAATCTTTGTCCATTGGCAGCAGTGTAAAAGTTGCTCCACTTTTCAAAGCTAAATGGACAACAAAGCACTTTTTCAAATCGCTGATATGCCCACATTATTCACTTTATCCTTATCAATTTTACATGATTTCGTTCAGGAAAGCCTTGTGGTCGTCATGATTTCGTCATTTGACTGATACCGCTTTTCATTTTGGCAGTATGAGCGTTTGTTTCGGAGGTCGATCTCACTGTCTGAATGCCAGCACTGTCTGACACAGGTGTCAGTTAACCGCAGCTGCAGCTCGTTACAGAGATCAAAGCATGTTTACAAACAGTCATTAGTAGTAGTGATTTCTAAATGTACTTTGACTTGTATTTCATTGCAGACAACAAACACAAAATATTTCATGTCTTGTCAACTTAATTTCATTTGTAAATATACATCCTTTCCTGTCATTCAGACCTGCAACACATTCTGTGCATCAAGAATCGTCATTCATCTATAAGCAATATCACCACATGGGCTCAGGACTACTTTGACAAACCTTTGTCAAGTACCACAATACGTAGTTACAGCCACAAATGCCAGTTAAAACTGTACTGTGCCAAAAGGAAGCCCTATGTTAACAGTGTCCAGAAGCGCCGTCGACTTCTCTGGGCTTGGAGGCATCTGGGATGGACCATCACACAGTGGAAACGTGTACTGAGGTCAGATGAATCAGTATTTCAGGTATTTTTTGGGAGAAATGGACGCCGTGTGCTCCGTTACCAGCAACAAGTCCAAAAGCCAGGGTCTGTCATGGTATGGGGTTGTGTCAGTGCCCTTGGCAAAGGTAACTTGCACTTCTGTGATGGCACCATTAATGCTGAAAAGTACATAGAGATTTTGGAACACAACATGCTGCCTCCAAGAAGACATCTTTTCCAGGGACGTCCATGCATATTTCAACAAGATAATGCAAAACCACATTCTGCACACATTAAAAATTCCAGGCTGCGGAGGAAGAGGATACGGGTACTTGACTGGCCTGCCTGCAGTCCCGACCTGTCTCCAATAGAGAATGTGTGGCGCATTTTGAAGCGCAAAATGCGACAACAAAGACCCCGTACTGTTGCCCACCTTAAGACTTGTTTGCAGCAAGGATGGGACAAAATTACACCTGAAACACTTCATCACTTGGTGTCTTCAGTCCCTAAACGTCTTTTAAGTGTTGTGAAAAGGAATGGCAACATTACAAAGTGGTAAATGCTTTACTGTTCCAAGAACCTTTTTGAAAGAAAAATAATAAAAATCATGAGGAACACATTAAATGATGTGCTGTTGTATTGTCTGCAATGAAATACAAGTCAAAGTACATTTAGAAATCACTACTTTCTTTTTTTTTTATTTGTGTTTTCCATACTGTCCCAACTTTTTCTGATTTAGGGTTGTATCTCTGAGGATAATGTTCTCTATTTTCTTTTCTTTTTCTTCATGTTTTCTCTCTCTCTCTCTCTCTCTCAAACACACACACACACACACACACACACACACACACACACACACACACACAATTGTTGTAGGCTATGCTATGGACCTGTCTGGTAATAATACAAATAATTCATACTTTCAGCCTTTTTAGTCAATTTATTTGAACTTCCAGCAATTGGAAGTGGCTATCTTTCTCTTCCTCTCTCTTTCATTCTCTCTCTCCCCGTCTCTTTTCTCTTTCTTTCTCTCACTCTTTTTGTCCCTCTCTCCCCCCCTTTCTCCTTCTCTGACCCTCCCTCTCTCTCTCTGTCTCTCTCTCCCTCCCCTCTCTCTCTCGCTATCTCTCTCCTTTCCCTGTCCCCCTCTCTTCCTCTCCCTTTCGCTCTCTCTTTCTATCCCTCTCACTCTCCTTCTCTTTCTCTGTTTCTCTTTGTCTCTCTATCTCTCTCTACTTTCAGCCTTTTTAGTCAAGTTATTTGAATTTCCACTTTTGACAGTATTTAGCTTCCAGCTTTTCTTCAGAAATGTATTTGAGCTCTTACCTTATATGCAGTTCAAGTTCCAACTTCAAAGATTTTTCAGCAGTGCACTGCTATCCATTTGAGATTTTTCATATTTCTGCGTTTTCATCAATGTTTCTCACAGCATTTTTAAGTCTTCCATAATTATTCATGATTTTGAAAGCCATTCAATTCAGTTTAGCCTCAGCTTGGCACACATTTTATACATTAGTGGTGTTTTTCAACTGTTTTTAATGAAATTCATGTCCATTCATACTTTTCAACCTATTTTCACTACTTCAGCTTCTTCTTACGGATTTAAGCTATTCATCCACTTTAGCAATTTAGCTATTCAGCATTCCCACGCATTTTCTGCAGGAAATGCATTTTCTAGTTCAAAGAGTTCTTTTATTTGTGTCTAAAATAAGCTACATCTGTAGTGTTAGTAGGGTTGCAAAAAAATTTTTTCAAAGTTGGAAACTTTCCATAGGAATTAACGGGAATATATGGGAATTAACCGGAATTAATGGGAATAAACTGGATATTTTTAATATTGCTTGTTATAATACTGTTAGTCTATAACAGGGAACTTAATTGTAGGTGAAAAAACCCATCTTGCAGCATAGTCTTGGTTAAAACAACCTGATTTAATGCAACTTCAGTTGAATGTCCTCCCTATATTCGTCAATGACATGCACACACGCAGTAATTAGCATAGGCTACTACATACTTGCCAACATTTAGTTTTTAAAATACGAGTTTAAAAAAATAAGTAATACATAACCCATTACTATTAACATGTGTGTTAATTGTATAGCCCACTTGTTCTTGATAGGATGGAAACAATAGACAGCGCTGATGGTTAGCTTAGCATGCATATAACCATAGTAAATCAACGGCAGCATGTTAGCTACCTTCATATGTTAAGCTAAAGGTCAATGGTTTGGGCTACTACTTAGCTTAATGAGGCCACACCCACTGCACAGATCATTTCTAGAATCCAACATTCTACAGCTGATTGAAGCTGATTGAAGACAGATTGAAGAATCTATTAAAGTTCTGCTGACGAATAACTCAACATTGTATTCACTGTATATACCTGTCTGCTCATTACAAAACAAAATGTTTATATGTATGTTTGTATAAGATGGCGTTTGTATGAATTACCCAACATTTCCAGTTAATTCTCGTAATTTCCCATTATTTCCCATGAAAGTTTCCAAATTGGAAAGTTTTTGGAAATTTACCGGAAAATGTCCGCCCCTTTGCAACCCTAAGTGTTAGCCATGTGCATTCATTTTTTTTTAAGTTTCTTAATCTTTATCTATATGAATAAACTGCCTATTATCCTTAACACTAAAAATTTTTGAATTTAAAAAACACTCGTCACATTGGATTTTTAAACTTTTACCACTTTAAGGGCACCTGACGTCAGGTATTCTGTTAATGGCTACACCTGTGTGCTAGGTAAAAGTGTGAAAAGTAAGACCCGGGATTTATTTGGTTGGACCGACGACGAGGTGAACTGTGGCTTGGACTGACGACGAGGTGAACTGTTACGTAAGGGATAATGTAGAGCGAGGCGGTTGTTATAGCGAATACAACCCCGACAGGGTGATCAGGACCCCGACGCGAAGCGGAGGGGTCTTGAATCAGCCTGAAGGGGTTGTATTCGCTATAACAACTGCCTCGCTCTACATTATCCCGCTTATTACATGGCTACTTTCCAAATAAATCAATAATTTGACACAAAATATTGATTTAAAAAGGAGTTTATTGATTTAAATACGATTGTATTTCTTCCGCTAAAGAAAATAGTCCGTTCCGTCTACGGTTGGAATCCTGCGTCCATAGCAACGTAAACTCTGTATCTGTTAAGCTAATGCAACCCTTCATCTATTACTCAACACCACCTTACGGGCTGTGGTAGTAGCCGTATATGTTATGGGGTGCTGCCGTGGTGGACAAATGACCCAGCTGCTGTTTTAATCACTGCAGGAATTGACACGACATTAGCTGACGCGTTGTAGTGAGCTAGCGGGCTATCAGCTGCTCGTATTCACATTAAACTGAACATTTCTGTTGACAGTGAAGTGAGACGAGGTAAATGGCTTCATGTCCTCATTCATCTCGTTTCCTTTTTCCACAGCCGCTGCATATTGACACACCTAAACGTGCTATGTAAGCTAACTAATTAGCGTTGTTGTTCCTATACTACGGCTGAAGTTACTGCGTAGTGATCATAGACCGTATATATAGATGTAGCGATCATAGACCGTATATATAGATGTAGCGATCATAGACCGTATATATAGATGTAGCGATCATAGACCGTATATAAAGATGTAGCGATATGCGCTCACCAGATCTGCTGTCATTGCTTGACTTGGACGACAGAAGTTGCTCGACGGCGTTTCTCCACTTTTTGCCACAGCTGATAAATTATCCGGACTTCTTTCGGCGGATTGATTGATAGCTGTCCTCCAGAGTGAACAGAACTACGTCCATGGCAACGCTCTGCTTTGCATGGCAACGGTGTGTTATGCTTAGCAGCGGTCTGTTATGAAGAAATTACAGACCGCATTCTACATTAGAATTCAACCAAGCCATGTAATAATAAAAGGGTATGTAAGCCTACCTAACTGATAAGACTGCCTGACGTGCATTCCTGACTGCATAGCAACCCCAGAGTTTTCAAACCAAAATGGGGGCAGCAGTGTTTCCAAATGTCTCCGTTTTAAAAGGGCTTGGAAAAGCTGCAGTATTGTGGATGCGAGACGTAAACGTAGCAAAAGATATTTGTTTTTTAACAAAGACGTTGACTAGATGTTGCATTATCAACTACTCCTGCAATCTGATGGTTACTCCAGGAAAAGTGGGAACAATACATGTGTCCCTGTAGCTTAATTATTGGGTAAAATGAGACAGCTTGTAAATTGTGTAGAACCAACAAATTTCTTAAGATTTGCTGCTTCTCTTTGTCATATATCATAAACTAAATAACTTCTAGTCAGACAAAAAAGACATCTGAATATGTCAGCTTGGGCTCTGGGAAGTAGTGATTGCCATTTACCCCTACCTTCTTGACATGTATACACAAAATGATTTATTTGATTACTCAAAATATTCTGCAGATTAATCAATAAGGACAATAACCGTTAAGTCCATGAGACCAAGTCACCAACTGCTGAAAATGTCCATTAATTCACTATCACTTACACAAAAACTGCAAAAATAGCAAAGTGAATTTCTGAGAACTGAGAAAAACCAAAATGAATCAGGAAACAATGACACTTCTGTACCCACAGTATGTAAATAAAGCTCTGTGTTAATTAGCTCTGTTGTGTTGATGAACAAAGTAGGCCAGAAAAGCACCATGTGTTTTTGTGAGTAAATAATTCCCAACCTCACCTGGTTTATTGTTCAAACTGTTTGAACAGGTGTCCAAAGCTTATGTGCCATAGAAAGCAGAACAATTGTAATGCCAGTTTTATTAGAAATAAACAATAAAGAGGAAGTCCGCTTTAGGAAATCATCCTAACTGACTCTGAGTTGTACAGACGTGCTGTCGCTGCTCTGAGCTGCGGGATGCTTGACGCTCAGCAGGTCCACTAACAGAGAAGATAAGATGTTCCACTCCAAATATGGCCAAGGCATTCAGGGTTTAGACTATTAATTGTGAGCAGACCGAGGAAACATGTGATTCTTGGAGAATAAACATAGCTTATAGCGAAACTAAATGTTCACAGTGGCTGCCTGAAGCTGTTAAGCTCCTCTGGGACGCTTTGAGGAATATTTTGGAGGACTTTGGGGAGCTTTGTCCCAAAAAATCTATATTAGAGTCTCTGCACGAGTTCAGATATTTCCGTGTTTAGATGTTTCATTGCTACTGCATCATGAAAATACACATGTTGAGGTTTTATGAGAAGAGAGGATGTAGGCCTATTAAAAACCTAATTTATTTATCAGTGTGATTAATAGTGAAAGTGAAAGAGTGAGTAAAAGTCAGGAAATAACAGGGATGGGAGGGGGGTCCTTGACCTTGAATGACATTTTGGGTAAAATCAGTCAATGACTGCTTTCCTAAACATGATAAGACTGTCATTGTCAATGCTAGGCAGAGCTTTAAAGTCAAGCTTTAGCTAGTTACTGCTGCGTGGTTGATTAAAAAAATGGTCCAGTTTGAATTGTGATACATTAAAGATAAATTAGACATCATGGCACACGCAGCATTTACATTTTCTCACACCTATATAACAAACAAGGTACCGTTGAACAGCATGAAATCTGTCCTGCAGGCAGTACTTTACAGTGCAGCAGAGAGGTTTATGTCCTGTCATTGCTCTGCTACATGTCATTTAAGAGTATGTGTACCCAAGGGGGTACTTCTGCAGTTGCCAGCGGGTACGTGGAAAGATTGTAAAGTTAGCTCAACTAATTTGGAGAAATTTAAGTTATGATTTGATTGTAAGAATATATCCACATATTAACATGAAACCAACTGTCACACCTGAACACTAGCTAGCTAGCTACCTACAGTTATGTAAATGTCTGAAAAAGAGTTTGCAAGCGACCACAGACGTTTAGCTAAAATTAATGAATAAATGGTCGAAATAACTTGCTAGCTAGCTAGTTAAAAGTAGCTAAAGTTAAACAGTTCGAATAATTAGCTAGCTAGCTAGCTAAAGTAAAGGAGAAAATGTTAAAATAGCTAAAAGTTGAAATAGTTAGCTAGCTAGCAGTTGAAAGACTTGGCTAAAAGTAAAGAATAATAAATAACTAGTTAAAAGTAATGACTAATGTTAACCAATTCGAATGATTGGCTAAAGTAATGGAGAAATAGTTAAAATAGCTAGCTAAAAGTTATAAATAGTTAGCTAATGTTAGCTAACGGTTGAAATAGTTAGCTAGCTAGCCAACGGTTGAAATAGTTAACGTTAGCTAAAAGTAATAGCTAGTTTAAAGTAACGTGAATTGATATATGGTTGAAACATTCAGCTTCACTCCAAGTTAGTAACGTTAGTAGTACGATTGCTGACTAAACCAACCTTAATATTGACAGTTCAGTTAACAATATCCACTTTTATATAATGCATTTTATATAATGAATAGTGGTAGCTAGCTATACATTTGGAACATAACGTACATTGGGAATTGATGAAGGGGTAGCTAGCTAGGTGAGTTATCTGACAGGGCTGTGGGGGGGATCACTGATTTAACGTTAGTCCAAAGAGCAGAGCAGCAGGACCCCCCCGAGAAAAAAAAAATAGCCCAGACTTGGATAACGCAAGTCTTAATATGTCCTACAGTAGCAGGGTCTCTAACAGTGTGAATCCCACATGAGCTCGGCTTGTGTTGCACTCACCAGGTATGCTCCAACGGTGCCCTGAGCCAACATGAGGGCGCATTCCGATATCAAGAATATCTTGATATTTGAGAAGCATGAGGAGTTTTTGCGGAGGCCGTCTCCTTCCAGCATGTCCCCGCCGCTCCGGTCCGAGTCCCGGTGCTTCTTCACCTGCATCCTCCCTTTACTTTACCCACACAGTACTGCGAGAATCCGAAACACGCAGGAGGATGACCGCGGGAAGACACTGGCAGGTACAGTGTTTCGCTTTCCCCCCAGTAGACTACATTCGCGGTGTTCCTTGTTGCTGGTTCTCCTGATTTAGTATATAGTCTTCATACATGTGACAAGCTACGAAACACACGTCCAAACTCCGCGGGGCTTTGCCGGTAGTCTGCGCCTAAACATTGCCTCTTCGTCGACGTACAGAAACATGTGAACTCCCATCTGAAGGTGTTTGCAGAGGCACAAGTAACGTTAAACCACGCGCGAATTTCTGTCAAATTGCATGTTTTCGCCGCGGGGTTTTGTGGGTTTCAACTGCAGGTGAAGGTACTGTTTACAGGCGTCTTCTTCCTCTCTTCCAACTCCTACCGATCCGGACTGTCAGAGTCCTTCACGCACAATGACTGCTCTACTCTCTGTCTCTGCGCTCCCACCCCTCTCTACTCTCCTCCTCTGTCAGCACATGCACGCACGGCCCTAGAGGCGCTGTGTAGCAGGCAGCATCACAAGTCTGCTCAATTTGCCTCTGACTTGAAAAATCACTGCAGTAGTCCTGTGGGACCCCCCGTGTGTGTGTGGTGTTTAAAGTGACTCACTGCCATTTTGTGATGTATACAGTAATTTCCCCACAGTAAATCTACAGGGATTATATCTGTGGTGCTGATTGGGATAACTGTTGAGTCTCAGGGCTGCAACTAAGGATTATTTTGGAGATGAAACTAGCTGATAATAGACGCTAAATCGATAAGTCAATAACACAAAATGTTTTAACAAACGATTAATTTATCAAAAATGAATATGGTAAACATTATCTTGTTCAGGCTTGTCTAATGTACGAATGTGCTGCTTTTCTGTGTTTTTAATATCACTGTAAACTGAACATTTTTGGGTTATCTATTACATGTAGGCCTATCCTCCAGCCATAAAGTCTTTCTAACTATTGCTATATTATATATATATTAACTATATTGTATTTTTAAAGAACCTCGATTTACCCCTGAGTATCTGCAACAAGTCAAACATAACAATGACTAACAATAGAAAAAAACAATAAATGGTTTGTGTTCAGGCAGTAAAAGCAATTAGGGCTGCAACTATAGATTATTTTCATTAGCCTACTGATTAATCTTATTTTCTTGATTACTCATTTGGTCCATAAAATGTCAGCAAATAGTTAAATGTATCCATTAAAAGTTCCCATATTCCCGGGTGAGATCTTCAAATGTCATGTTTTATTCAACTGTCCAAAACCCAAAGATGTTTAATTTACTATAATGTTAGGACAAGAACAACACAAATTTCTCACACACATTTTAAAGCTGGAACTATCAAATGTTTTGAATCTCTCAAGGAATAATTTGACATTTTGGGAAATATGCTTGTTTGCTTTCTTGTCAAGAGTTTGATGAGAAGATTGGACAAAGACTGAGCAAAAAACAGCTAGCATGGCTCTAGACATGAGAGTGATATCAATCTTCACATCTTCACTGGCAAGAAAGTGAATGAGCATATTTCCCAAAACAATTAAATCAAATTCTCATATTAGTTGCCAATTAAACCCAATCACTCAACAATTTGATTCATTGCAGCTCTTGCTCTTTAACAGCACTTTGTTGAAGTTGTAGCAGGGGCTGTGATGTTTCCAACATTTACTACTGGATTGTCATGTTGTCAGCATGTCTACAATGAGGTATTGCGATGGTTATGATGTAACGTAACCACATAATGTGATGATGATGGGGTGGAACTGCACAGGATTATAAACAAATCTTGTGTAAAGGCTGCAAGGGTTTTCTGCACAGCTTTTTGTCCAGTCTTGGAAGCAGCAACATGAGGACATGTGAAGGTCAAGGAGATGAGCTGGTAATTGATGAAGTGTGAAATGTGTTTTTGAACCAAACTGAACATTTAAAAACACATCTAAACACCACAGTGACATGTAAAATGGTTTATAGGGTTATCGATCAATGCTATTATATTAGAGCTGAATTGATTAGTGCTGAAGTCATTTTACAAGCAATAATGCACAATATTTCCCTACCTGTCGCTTCTCCAATGTAAGGGTTTGCTATTTTGTCTATTTTATATCACAAGTACAGTTTGAAACGCGTGCCTGTTTGGAACGGGTCGATTGCTTGGTTCCCAGTATTTTTTTACTTTATTGTGTAAATTTTCACAAACAAGATGTCACACACACACACACACACACACACACACACACACACACACACACACACACACACACACACACACACACACACACACACACACACACACACACATACCCACGTATGCACACACAGAGAGACCTTGATTTATAGTTAGATTGTAAACTACATATTTATTTCAGTTGTAGACTGTCAGTCAGGCGAAAAGGGCAAATTAAGACTGTGATGCATATTTTTTATTATTTTCTGACTTTCAATTAATTGATAAAGAAAATAATCCATACTTGCAGCCCTAAATACTAGTATAGCCTGCATATGAACTATTTGTCTGTCTTGTTTGACCTGTTAATTGAGATACTCAGTACTAACGTTTTATAAAATAACATACAATTAATAAGACTACATAATAAATAGTGTAAGACTACATAATAAGTAGTCTAGTTAAGAGAATAAATCCATTATCGTCTCTAATAAATCATATTAATATGGCGTGTTAGTTCTTACAAATAAACAAAACTAGAAAGCTACATTTTGAGATCTTATATACATGACAACATTTGTTTTAAACATTGTAACATTTTCCTCTTTTGTAAAACACAAAAAAACATTTGATTCAACAGAGTGAATGATTAAACCCTGTGACAGTGATTACTGTAGCTTAGTAAAAAAATGTACATATCGATATCAGGATGATCCTGTGAAACTGACTCTATCTCATTCCTTAGAACAACACATGAACCCACAATAAAAACTATAAATGATTGCTACATAATTTAACTGCCAACTGTGATTTAGGGCGGGCCGCCTCATTCTCTGACTGAGTTTTTGGCAGATGTCCAATGCAAAATGGTCATCAGTCGTAGATGCTCCCTCCCTCTCGACCAGCAAACTCCCACTCAGAAATCCTTCCCACGCTTCTGCATGTTGCTTCTTACGTTCAACTTGCTGGAAGCGAAGGCGACATGTTGACTGTCAAGCTGACAGTTTTAGAGTCAGAAGCTTGAATCAGACAAACTGTGTCTTAAAATCCCACCAAAACTGAGAGAAGTATGTAAATATGAAAAGCTAAAGGAACAACATTATGAGAAATGTAAATCTATAGTGTGGTTTGAGCCACATGTTAGTTTCAAATTGTTTGAAAGATTAATGGTTCAAAGACCCCGTAACCTACACAGCTGCAACAGCTACCTGTGTTTGTGTGTGTGTGTGTGTGTGTGTGTGTGTGTGTGTGTGTGTTTGTTTGTTTGCATATGTGTTCTGAATGTTGAATGAATAAATTACATATTATTCAATAATTATATTTTACACAAGAAAAGTACAACTGAAGTACATTTCCAGGATAATTGCCTGACATCGCGCAAGATTTCCCTCACCTTTCGCTCTCTGTGTGTTGCCGTTCTCAAACTTCTTTCCATTCAGGAAACAACAACAAACTTTGAGCTAGCAAGCTACACTGACTACACACTAAAAATAGCAAGTTTTGAAGAAAATTTGAATCATGCAATAAGGCAGACCTGCTTGGTTGTTTCAGTGAATGATTGTAGAGATTTACAAAGAATGTTTACGGTATTTACTCTCTAACTTGGACGTTTTGGAACCAATGGGCTGGGATTGCTGTGAACAAAGTACACACGGCGATCCACTGGTAAGACCAAATGACGTTTAACATGTATCCAGCAAATTAAAATAGCTCATGTTACTGTTTTGTGTGAAAGGTGTGTGAACAACTTAATTTAATATTTTATGTGGCGTTTTCTTGCAGGCTGCAAATGTTCCACCAAAACAAGTTCCTTCCTGAGACCATTTTGCAGAGCCACTGACAACTTAGCACAGCCCAAGACAATTGTGATTGGTTTAAAGTGCAAACAACCAAGAGCCTTTTATTCTTCTATCCCAGAATGTATGTGTGGTAGAGCCAGACAGAGTAAGGTCTGGCAATGTGAGACTGCAAGAAAACTAGATGAGCACAAGATAACAAATACACTTCAAAATCTTTTTTTTAGAAAAAAAAATCTTAATTTAGATTAGATTAGATTCAACTTTATTGTCATTGTGCAGAGTACAAGTACAAAGACAATGAAATGCAGTTTGCGTCTAACCAAGCAGAAAAGTGCAATGTGATATACAAAGTATAGACAGGTGGTGCATAGACAGGACAAGAAATATATTGCAGTGTTACAAGAGCAGAATAAATATGGCTATGTAATATGAACAATGTATGAACAACATGTATATATGTGCAGTGTAGTAGCAGTGACATTATAATAGTAGTAAGAATAATAGATATATGCAGTATATTAGTAGAATATATAATAAGAAAAACAGAATAAATATGGATATTCTGTATGAACCATATAGACAGCTATGTGTAGTGTGGTAATATTATAAGAGTAGTAAGAATAAGTGTGTGTATGTGCAGGATGAATATTATGAAGAGCAGTAGAATATGGCTATGTATAGGTGTATCCTATGTTCCCCAGCTCAAAATCCTCATGACACATTAAGGAGACCTTAAGGTTTTATGTTCTCAGCAATGTTTTTTTTTCCTTATTTTCAAGTTTCCCTGGGTTAATATGTTCATCAATTTCAATTCACCCATCTACAGCTAAAGTATACTGACTTTACACTAAACCTGCACCCTCAAATTTGTGAGCAAGACAGTCTTCTTGACTTTATATATTGATATCTCGACAGCGGCTGAACATATTTTTACAGTCCATGTCCTTTTGTTCTTTTGCAATTTAAACTTACCAATCTCTTACAATGTTAGTTTATATCAAGAGCATAGGACCCTGGAAACATTGGGATGGCTCCTTTTTTTTCTAGCACTGCCTTTTTTGCAAGGACTCACAGATTAACTTTGCCACTTTTGGGTGTGACAGAGCTTAACAAGTGCAACAAAACCAAAGTGAAGAAAGTCAGTCCGCACGCAGCCACACAGTTCTGAGAAGATTGAGGTCCATCAGACAAGTGAAACACCTGTGTGGGTGCCAGACTACATGTGGATATGAGTTTTAAGCAGTTAACCATATCCTCTCTCTCTTTCTCCATGTTTTCTGCCTGTATCTTTACTGCTGTATCACAACTGATTAAAGACAAAATGCAACAATGATTTTAAAAAGAGATGTTTGTCCCTTTAATTATATTGTAACTCTACAGATGCTACACCTGTGTACCATCCATTATTACATGTATACAGTTCTCTAATTATTGTAATAAACTAGTATGTTTAGATCAGTTTCTGAGTTTCTGAGAACAAGAATAGACAGATTGAAAATGTAGTGCAGAAATGTGTGTGAGTATGATCATAAAATTGTCAGTGTGTGTGTGTGTGTGTGTGTGTGTGGGTGTGTGTGTGTGTGTGTGTGTGTGTGTGTGTGTGTGTGTGTGTGTGTGTGTGTGTGTGTGTGTGTGTGTGTGTGTGTTTGCAGCACTGTTTACATACAGTAGACGTGCAGGGACATGAGTCAGGTACTGTATAATAGGCAGTGGGCGGAGACGACTCGGACTGGTGCCAAGAATGTGCAAATGGAAAAGCCTGCAGACAATTGTTCTGCCCTCTGAAACAGCTGCTATTTATAGGATTTGGAAAAGGGTGGACTATGGAAAAGAAGCCCAGCCCGTCTGCTGGGAAACACTGGGGCATGGTAGAGGTATGAGGAATAACTGAGAGTACAAACAATGCTGCTTTAAGGCAACTTTTCTGCCTAAAGTTTTGAGGAAATCATACCTGCACTACTTGATACTGTATTGTCTGTTGTTTACCAAATATTTATATACATATATATATATATATATATTTTTCAGTACATAAAGCCCATCATGAAGTTTATGTTGCAGTCCAAGTTGTGTGATTGGTAGGCCAATTCTTACATTCTGATTGTGTACAGATTTAAACTACAGACACATTGGCATTGTTTAGTATTACAAATGCATTCTAATTCCACTTGTATCTACTTATTCCATAGATCTGATGCCGAAAACATTCTCAGTTTTGCATTTACAACATTATGGTGCAAATGATGTGACATTTAGAAGAAACTAGATGCATCCTTAGAAACATGAAGTGAGCACAGTAACACTGCAAAATCGTGAGGTTGCCAAGCAGACCTTAGTTTGTTTAACTCTGGACAGAAACAGGGTAGCCATTTCCCTCTGTTTCCAGTCTTTATGCTAAGCTAAGCTAATTGTCCCCTGGCTCCAGCTAACACAAATATATGAGAGTGGTGCTGATCTTCTTATCCTTGCTTCATGTCTATTTCTAACTACATCATTTCTTATGTCAAGACTACGTTATTTTACTTAACTTCTGCCAATCTAATTCTCAGAATGGAAAACAATACTATCATTGTTATGTAACCTGAAGACAATAATTGTAAATTACTGAAGTTACCTCTCACTTTTATTTATGCAAAAACACACAAAAAGTGCCAGTGTTATACTATTTTCTCAGTTCTAACAGCCTCAGACTGAGACCCGTTCTCTATGAATTCCACTGCATGTTCAGACAGTGACAGCATCCTCCTTCATACTGAGCCCAAAGCCGTCTCTATCAGACTGATGCCCAGCCAGTTCGGCCTCAGGCGCTGCATCCCCTCAGCCATGCAGTGCTGCTGAGCTGGAATTCACCTGGAGGGAGCAGCCTCTGCAGCGGACGGCGCTTACTTAAAGGTCCAATATGTAATACTGACAGCTAGTGTTTAAAATAGTTACTGTAGTACAAATTCAAAATACTGGAGAGAGTCGTCTCCCCCGCCCCTCCTCCCCAGACTCGAAGTTCACGTTGGTTGCCAGGCTAAGACCGGAGCATCCAACAATGTTGCTAGACGCTTGTCTCACATAACCAGACATTACTCCACAGCACAGCGGAGTAGCTAACGTTAGATGCTGGCTATATTGACAGTCATAAAAGCCCGTGCTCACACGGAGCTCTGTACCCAACTGACACGCAAACTTTTTCGGCTTAGAATTAGCTACAGTAGGAACCGCTAAAAATACAACGAAATTCGCCGTCCTCTCCACACGGCAAACAGACACACTTCCTCGGCTTAGAATTATGATAGGAACCGCTAAAAACACCACTGCCTTGCACTCCTTTTCCACCCGACTGAAATACACACTTTACTAGCCTTAGAATTACACAATCGTTAAACACACTGCAAACTCAAGTTCCTCTCTTTAGCTACAGCCCCCCCTCTTGGCTCCAAATAACTCACCGTTGTCGGCTAGCTACGGCCGCTGAACAGGCTAAACGGTGTAAACAGCAGTGGCCCGCCTGCCTGGTCCTCCGGTAGCGTTAGCAATTAGCAGGGTTAGCATGGTGGCGTTAGCCAGGACCAGTTGGAATCATTTTACTGGCTGTCTCAGTGGTTTTTGCAAGTAACCAACGTGGCTACTCTAGCTATACAATTCAATGGAAGTAGCTACACGAATGTTGAAATGACACAAAGTGCTCGTCCCTAGTAGCTGTGATGAATTAGCCTGAAGCTAATGCTTACCTGTACAGGAGGAAATTAGCCAACTCAGCGTCCTTTTGGGCTGTAAGCTGTCTCCATCTTTCAAATACATCTCCAATATTAACCCAGGGTTTGTTACGTCTCTGGTGAGCAACTGTTAGAAACATGCTGTTTTTTAATGTCGGGTATAATCTATCTCTGTTGATCCCATTCATTTGTTTGGTGCATTCATGGCTGTACTAACGTTACAGCTGCAGCGCGCTGGTTTATGTGTTTACAGTTATATCTGGCAACCCGGCCTGGCTGTCAAACTGGGCAGTTGATAACAACACACAAACCAAAACATAAACATAAATTCCGTCACGGATCGTAAATTTCAAAAAGAAATAATACTGACTTTAGCATTGTTGTTAGAAAAGATAGTATTTCAGCTTAACATGTTTCCTTAATATATGATGAGGCATTGGTGTCATTTTTGGATTTATTACAGTACAAATATTACATATTGGACCTCACAGCAACTGCAAGGAAATATTTGGTGGATAACTCCCAACATGTTATCCTGTGGTGTCAAGTCTCCCTCAGATAACTTACAGAGTATTCCGTTTCATCATGTGCCAAAACTCTAAGGCCAGAACGCAAAAAAACATAGACAATGTAAATATATTCTTTAGCTGCTGCTGGAATGAAGCCATGTAATAAGAAACCATCTGTGTTAAGTGTTTGGTTTACTTTTAACTGGATTCATATTACTTGCTACAACTCTGACAAAAAGAAGAGTAATTGAGAGGTCAGACTCAAAGAGTGCAGATTTGCCTACCAATGATTAGTGCCATTGTCCATTTACTTGCAGTTAGTCAGAGTGAGCAGAAGTGAAGTAACACCTCAAAGTAAATGTAAATGTTCAGACATTAGCAGAGATCTTCAGGGCACATAAATACTACATAAACGTAAGGACAATGAAATGGCATTTGCAACTTCAATGGGGAGTTATAAAAATAATGTTGTAAAGTCACGGGCACTTTTTTCGTTTGTCTTATGTCTAAATATATCGTGCTGCTGTCTGTTCTACATTTTAAACCATTCCATGCTGCCGCTCTGCTGTCTATTTTTACACCAATATCAATAGAGATGGCAGTGTCTGGTTTTAAAATAGAGTAATACCGTCTTCGCTGCTGGGGAGAAGGTTTCAAACATAGCACTGAAAAAAGCAACATGGTCCAGTTTTCTCTCTAGGTTAAATAAAGCCAAGGGATACACATGCTTATTTCCAGAAGCAACCTCGCCTCATAAAGCTGCTATTCACTCAGCTTTAATCCAAATGATCGTTCCTGGAACATGTGCTACTAAAAACACATTTGATTCACATAAAAGTTACTCCACCCAGCTGAGGTGGCAGTCTCAAAACACAACTACATATTTGTCGAGGTCTCTGTGAGGACTTTTTAAACACCAGCCCAACATGGGAAAGGCACATGAATGCATTCATAGGGAGGAAAAATGCAAAGCTGCTAAAACCCGAAAGACGAGTCAGATTGCATACAAACAAAGAGTGAACAAGGAAGAAGCACGGTGGGGGTGAAATGGAAACAATGGCAGGACAGAAAAGATCGCCCCCGTTTCAGTCAGGCTTCGACTAGTCACAGTTTTTGTTTGTTTTCGTTTTCCCACATCAGCCTTCATTTGTCTGTCAAAACAGTATTTGCAAACAGGAACAACTTGCTCCCAAAGCAAGAAACCACAGAGCTGAGTCACTGAGATGTCATCAACATGTACAACCTGGAGCGACTGCACTGGCACTTTGTTGACTCATGTTCAGGCTTTTATGACAATTTTATAGCTTTATAATGATGTACACCAGCAATATCCAAATAAAAATATCCTAAAATACTCTTTTATTGTTGCAGGTTAAAGCAACACTTAATGTAACTTTTAGCCCTACAGGTTAGAGCTGTAATCGGGCCTTAAAAGTTTGGCCCGACAAGGCCCGAGCCTGACAGAATTCGGCCCGAATACATTTTGATTGACAGTTTTTTAAAAACCCAAACCCGTTTACAGCCCGACTGTACAAACGGCCGTCTATCAGCAGAGACTGTTAGAGTGCATGTCGGAGAATAGCACGGGCCACTTGGCGGAAAAGGGAGAGAAAGAAAAAAGAGACTGCCGCTGTCCGGAGGTCTAACACCGACATTATTCAAATGTGCGCACGCACACAGCTCTTTTTTTTCCTTTTGTCAAGAATGAGTCATTTATACATGTTTTAACATCATTTATTCATGACTAACGTAGGCTGTAGGCCACTTGGAAGTTGGAACAGAGAAATAAAATAAGTCCTCCAGAGGCCAGCCTCCGTTTCACCTCCTCAGCATCCACTTTCACGCTAATTGAAACACATCACCTGACCGCTCATTTACCGCGCAGCCCAGAGTGCAAGCCCCGGCCCGAGCCCGTGTAAAATGATAGAAATTAAGAGACCTGTCAGATTCAGGCAAAGATCTTCAGCGCTTCTACAGGTTGTCTCATTGGAACTACAACTCGCGCTACCCGACGCGAGTTGTAGTTCCAATGAGACAACCTGTAGGTGGACCGTCCCCCTACAGGTTGTCTCATTGGAACTACAGCTGCAGCTAAAAATTACATAGTGTTGCTTTAATCCCATGTTTGTTATACAAATTGAAGTGTCACAACAGATCTGAACTAACATTCAGGGGTAGTTAAACAGCTTATCATAAGAGTTATTGTATACTGTGTATTTTGTGTTAAGATGTTTAAGAAAAAACCTTATATGGGCTTAAGCAGCAGTCACATGCTTCTGGATTTTCACTGTCCTACAGTTGAGCTCATTTTGTTTGCCCTCCGGAGACACTTACTATCCAACGCATTTTCATGTACGGTTCATATGATATTGTACTATGCTGTGCTGTGAAGTTAACCGTGAGGCCCGGTCGTTTATGCGGCCGTTGCAGTTAAGTTTAGCTAACAAAAGGTAACCGCCATGCGGCGATGCCACTTAAGTTTAGGCACTAAAACGACTAGATAAAATTAGCAAAAAGATTATGGTTTGGGCCCCTGTGTTCAAGTGCATTACTTTTGTAGCTGTACGAATGGTTCATTAGAACAGCCTGTGTTATGTGATATTTATAGAATTATTTATCTGGTGGTATTTAAAGAACAGGAGGATCAAGAGGTCAAAACTCCAGCAACAGTACCGAAAACAACTGTTGTCGGACTAACATGTTTCGGCTTGTCGGCTTCATCGCCTTCGTGGCCTGATAACAATTTGAAAGGGGTTGCAATCAGTGATGAACCTGTAGAAAATGATCACATGAATCTGCAGCTCCTTTGGTCTTTATAGAGCTTTACACTGAGTTCAGCTCAATGTTTAACTGTCCAGCCGCAACTTCCCTGTTTTGGTTCACTGTCACTGCTTACATATAGCGTCATTTTCGGCCTCAGCAGGAAGCTGTTTTTAGTGTAAAAAGCTCTAGAAAATTATACACTTCCTGCTCAACACCAAACAGTAGACAAACAGCTAGTGACTAGCTAGTGAACATAGTAAATCATTTAGCAGCTAAAGAACCAGATATTTCCCTCAGGAGTTGGTGGAGAGGTAAAAGAGAGTGAATATTGGATTTGCATTCATCAGGTGGACAGAAACACGACTCCGTCTGAATGATAATGTCTCTCCGTGCCTGCTGGATGTGTAAATAATCAACAGTTTGCTAACAAGTTCAACATATCAACTTAAAATAAGTTAACAACGAATACAGGATTTTTAAAACAGGAGGCCACCACTGTTTGTGTCTCGTGTGAAAGCAAAAGTCAACACTTATTTTATATACTTGACGTTAGTTATGTACGTGAAATTCTAACAACTTAATTTAACCCAAACCACGATCTTGTCCTAAAGGCCCTAAAAAGCTTTTAGTGCATGAAGTATATGTTTTGTCATGTGTCTTCTTTTGAAAGTGAATTACCACCACATAATTCCTTTAATTAAAGCCTTCTTTCTATGGCTCAGCTACAACTGGCAACTATGGTGGAACAGACCCATCAATCAAACGTCGCCATCCTGGACTTAAAGGGGAAGTTAAAGCACAGCTTTGTTTAAGATAGATGGGGGTTATCCACATGGTGGGATTTCACTGCCATCTGTATGAGAAACAGTAACCAGCACATACCACTGCAGTGTGGGCTTAAAGCATGGAACAGTCCATAGTGACAGCCAAGCAGTTTTGTAGGCTCCATCCCTTCACTCAGCACATTTCATCGCTCCTTTTGCAAGGGAGATATTTTAGTCGTTGACATTTTGATTGTCAATGTTTGGCATGTGGTGGGCTGATAATTCATGTTGAAAAGCTGACTAATTGGGCACCACATCCAAAAGGCTCTCTGTCACTGGAGGCTGTCCAGAGTTAAGGTGATTTCATGCATCTGAAGAGATAATTCACTTCACATTTTGCTCAGCACAGCACAAGATATTCATGTGACTTTCCTGGCCTCAGTGCTACTCCTAGTCTCAGTGTAGTGTCGGTTTCACAAGTTGAATACAACATTTTTACATTTGATATTGTTACTATCACTATTTAATACAGCTTTTTAATATTTGAATCTTAATCTTTTAATTTTCTTTTCTGCAATCCTGGGTAAAAACATGGCCAAAAAGAGACCTAGAATGAAAGGAGTCACAGGCAGTGTTGTTGCGGCAGTCTGTCTCAAGCACATTTACATACAGTAAATGTATGCAAATAAACAGGAAGCTACTCGGTGTGCATGGACATTCCTGCCTCCACAATCTGCAGCATCACAGGAGTAATGTGATTCTCCTCTGAGCTACGGAGAATCTAAGGTGTAGTGAGAAAAAAACATCCATGACTAGAGAAAATACATATACTCGTGGGACATTGGAGTCTCCAAAAATTGCAACAAAATCCCAGTTGATATTAAAAATACAGCTAAGAAATATGGGTATCTTTACATGTAGTGTAGGGTGAATTATCAAAGATTTTTAACTAAAAAACCCAGCTACCTGCTTCTGGAAATGATGAGAGCTGTGAGAGTGACAAAACAGTAAAGATGCTGGCTGTAAAAAACAAAACAATGAGATTAAATATGCTAAAACACGGTGTAGAGCTTATGGGGACTGGAGATTCATTACATGTGAGTTCATCACTACAAGCGACCTTTTCACATTACATATGAATTTTTCCATTGCTAGTGTAAAAATATTGATTAGTGCAGCTTTAAAGTTATAAAATGAATTATGTATTTAAGTGTTCCACTGACGTTTTGGTTCTTCACAACTCCAGGATACACAAAACATAAAAGATCATTTTTTGACAATCCTTCATGCTTTAAGGCACAATAATGTTGAAATAGTGAATGTTTTGCTTAACATTGTACTGTTGCATCTATACATATTTCTAATAAATATTGGTTTAGGTGAGGAAAACTCTAAGCAGTTCCCTTGCCCTGGGGCACAATCTGAGAGGAAACAGGAGAGATGGTGAAGACATTATGTGAAATTCTATAGAGCCTCCCGAGACCTTTACACACCACTTACCATATTTATACCATGAACTATTCAGGCAGCACTTTTCCCAGTAAACACACAACCCATTCTTGAAAATGCAACTGAACTAAAAGCAACATGTGAACATATGGTTGCTCAGCTGCAGTGGAACAGCAGCCTGGAAAAGATCTTTTTTCATTGAGTGGAGTCAGTATGTGGGCCATTAAACCACATCTTTTATATGATGTAGAGGAATTAAATATGATAATATCTGCAGGGACAACAACTCAAAGTTGTTATATTTGCAATCAGACGCAAGCTAAAAACAGAGTTGAGGACATTGTAAAGGCGTGTTTAATAACCACTCCACATATTAGTTTGGAAAGGTCTCTTTCCTCCTCTTTCGCTGCCAATGCTGACAGGAGGAGAGGAGGAATAATTTCAGTCTCTGTATTTAAAGGCTGGTGTGCCCTGTTCTTTTTTCCCTCATCCTGTAATTCTGACGATGCAAGTATGAAAGCTTCCTTCCTGTCTGGGAAATGACATGCTAATGGCCTGCTCTTCCCTCTTCTCTTGTCCTGTATCACAGCTGTCTAATGAGAGCATCAGTGGTAAAGTGTTAAGTGGCTGCTGATGATGGATGCCTTCAGTTTTATCAGCTGCAAGGAATCTGATTAGTTCTGTAGAAATGATCTCTTTGCTTTGGACTAAAATCTCAATCTGTCTTTGTCTGCAGATGTCCAAATATAGATTTCTGTTCTGCATCCTTTAGTGGTAGAAATATTCTCAGTTAGAATCTCATTGTTTAACAAAATGCAGACCAAAAAATGCACTTTTGGTCTAAACATTGCTATTCAGTGTTAACCTGACTCTGCCAGATGGATTGCTTCGCATTTGCTCAGCATATCCATCTGAGAACTTTCCGTTGGAGAACGTTTGGGAAGGGGCGAAAATACTGTTTAGCTGATTGGATAAACCATCCGTCTATCACCAGCTATGTTGGTGATAGACGGACCAAATTAACCAATCAGATCAACGAAGTGTATGACGTACCAACAGAGCAACGACGAAGCCAGGCTACCCCTGCTGCTGCAGGCAAAGCATAGCTCGTTAGCTCAGCAAGCAAGCAACATGTCGGTAAAGGATATTTGCCGTTTGTTTAACGAGAATTTAGGAATAAAAGGCCCCATTTCAGGTTCCCGGTCCATATTCCAAAAGAAGGATCCAAGAGAAAAAAGCATTAGCGAGCGGCTAACAAAATTAGGGCTACCGCTGTCTGAAAACGTGTCTAGATCAGGTCAGATTTGCATGCGTTGCTTCCGCTTGCTGAGCCTCGTGAGACCATCCTGATCTCGCGAGTTCCTCGTTGCATCACACCTAAACCCGCCTCAACCAACGCTGATTGGCCCGTTCGTTTGGCGAACGGATCCAAATTTTCTCTGCCTCAAGATGCCAGACTGATCTGCGAGCAGAAAACTGGAGCTCGCGAGATCAGGATGGTCTCACGAGGCTGATTCAGTGTACACATATTTAAAGATGCTCCATTGCTAGCAGTGCTGGTCTGTTGGTTGGTCAGTCCATCTCTTCGTCCAGACTGAAATATCTCAACAACAGTCTTATTGATTGCAATTACTTTTTTTTTCTTCTTTTTTTTTTACAGACATTCATGGTTCACGGAAGATGAAACGTACTGACTTTCGTGATCTTCTCGACTTGACGTTTCCTCTAGCGCCACCATGAGGTGAAAGGGGTCGTTTTTAGTGATGAACCCAAAGAGAATTATCATCCAACTCTGAATTTCCCTAAGCTCTACAAACCATTGCAATGTTTTTTCAGCTTCTTGTTTTGGTTTCAGCAATAAAGCTCTAAAAAACCCAGTATACACTTCCTGCTCAGCATCAAACATGCAAACAGACAAAGTTAGCGACTAACATAGTGGAGCATTTAGCAGCTTAAGAGTCAGACATTTCCTTTGGACGACTGCAAAAGCAGAGCTAAAAGGAGAATAAATACTGGACTTACATTCATCAGGTGGCCAGAAACTGAACTTCAAATGAAAGCTAATGTTTTTTTCCCTGCTAGATGTGTAATTAGGAAACTGTTTGCTGACACATTTGATAACTTTATAAAGTGACAATATGTCAATATTGTTGTGCTAACAGGTTGCTGTGCTGCAAATAAACAAACAAAATATCACATTAAATAACACAGCTTTAATATAGTTGAGCACAGAGCATTATGAACACACTAACACACTATACATTTTGCCTGTATGTGCACCAGTGTTTATGACATGAATGTAAATTTAGAGGGAAGAAATTGCCTATTGGCTGCAAAAATATCTGTTTGTTATAGTCTGGTTTGACGACATTTACTGGATAATCGCCGGAACATCCGCCGCCGGATATTCCCCCAGATGTCCTCACCTTGCAAAACTCCATTTGTTTTGGGAAAAACAACAACAAACCTCGTGCAAACCCTCAAGCTACATGCTGAAAATGGCAAGTTTTGAAGAAAATTTGGATTGTGCAATAAGGCAGGCCTGCTTGGTTCTTTCGCGGAATAATTGTAAAGATTAACAAAGAATATTACTATTATTCATAGTACTACTAATCATTTATAGTATACTATACTTTTACTATCTAACTGGGACGTTTTGGAACTGATTGTGGCAGCATTGCTGTGGACGAAGTAACGTAACACAGGGTGATACACTGGAAAGAGCAAGTAACGTTTAGCCATGTATCCAGCAAATTAAAATAACTCACGTTACTGTATTGTGTGAATAGTTAACTTCATTTAATAAGGTATGTGGCGTTTTCTTTTATTGGGGTGAAAATATTACACCAAAACAAGTTCCTTCCCGAGACCATTTTGCAGACCCACCGTCTTTGTGTCCGGAGCTTAGTGCAGCCCAAGACAATTGTGACTGGTTTAAAGAAATGCAAACAACCCAGAGCGTTTTTTTTCTTATCCCAGAATGTATATGTGTGGTGTAGCCAGACCTTACTCCACAGTGCTGTGGAGAAGAAAATGCCCAGATGCATGACTGTTGCAGACAATAAATACATACAGCAATCAACCAATACAAGAAACCCTAAGCATTTTGAGTTCCTTTGCTTAGTGTATAAGGACTCAGTCAGTGTTTTTCATCTTCTCAGAGAAGTGAAACATATGATAGTTTTAAAATGAGCTGAAAAGGAATGTAAATATAATGTGCACACCTTCAGACAAGCTGTGTAATACTAACTCACTTCAGTTTTATCCTTCTCTATTCAAAGTGGCTCATTCCAAACGGAATTGCAAATCAAGTGTAAATTTGAATAAGGCCTGCCATCTGACGTCTTTATTGAGACGATAGTTTTCAGTTTATTTCCTTATCGCAGCCCTGAAACAGGGAAAAGTGGAATTATCACACACATACTGTGAGTGTAAGTTAAGTCTGTAAGAAGATGTATTTGCATAAGCACACACAGCCTAAGCAAGTTACTGTGAAATGGCTTTCAATGAAACAAGTATATAACGACTTTAACTCTGAACATTTGAAATGAATAAACCATTAGATGTCTCTCTTTTCAAAGTCACTGAGGGATTAAAATGACCATGCCAGATAAAGACGTTTTGCATCATTCATTGCATGTTAATTTAACATCACATGCTTGAAACGGTCATACAGTCTGACAGTTTGATGAAGTTAGAGTTAAGCTCGCTTACCAAACACTTACCGTTCTATGACAAGGAAGTGTGAGCGCCCTCTTACACAATCAGCACTGAGGCAATGACAAATGAGATGTCTTGGCAGTGAAGTTTGTCATTTAACATATTTTTTTCTTGACTGAGGTGAAGAGACAAGAGCAGTGAAAAGTAAATGATGCCATTCTCTAAAGTACTATGTTATGTTGTTCTGATTGGAGACACAGAGGTTCTGAAGAAGACTTTTCCTTAAAAATAGTCTAGTAGTTTTTGGTTCAATATTTGGGGGGGTTGAGATCTCCACTGTTGAGCAAAATTGAAATTTTGAACATCAAACACTTCATTTTCTGCATTCTGGGGAGGGTTGCACTGGTCAGTTTTAATTATGGGAGGGGGGGGGGGGGGGGGGGTAACCCTCATCCTCCCTGTAAATTACACCCATGCATATATTACTTTACCTGTTTTGGTTACATAATTCTTTTTGGGATTGTTTCCTTCTCAGCCTTGGGACCAGAAGTGTTTCTCCCTACTGTAGTATCTCTGCTGCTGTACAATAGGAATTTTCATGACCGTGGCACATTCGCTGGCCAGGAAACTTATTGTGTTTCTAATGCCTGTGGTGAATTTTACACAGCCGTGTCATGATGATAAAGGTCATTGATGCTGAAAATGTGACGACTGGTTTGCTGTCAAACCATTACAAAGCATCATGACTTAATGATAAACATTCACACGCTTACACACGTTAATTATTGGTGTTATGTATATCATGTTTTTTTATGAACATGATATTAATTATGATGCATTTGTTTATAATATAAATTACATGTGCATATATTCCATGAATGTAATTTCTTACATTATGGCCTTATTGTTTTAATGAGACAGTGCCACACCTGCTAACACCTCTCATAATGATAATTAGAGACATTTAAAAACCATGTAAAGTACTCTTTCCATTAGATTCCCTATTATACCTATTTTCACAGTTAATGCACCAATAAACAAGGACAAAGGACAATTACTACAAATAAATGTTCAGACATTTCTAATTTTCATACATGTTTGCAGTTTTCTCCAACAAAACCTCCAAGGGTGAAGCTCAAGTTTTCGCTACCATTCCACACATTATAAAAGTATGCCCCAACAATCAGTTATAACCATTGTATATACATGAAATCAGCCAAATATTCGCATCTTCTTGGAGCTTCTAGTCTCAGAATAATCTTATTTACATGAGATATCAGAGATGATATGAAGGGTGATAGAAGAGTGATCTGTGATTCTGTGATCTGGTGCTACTGCTGCAACTTAGATAAGTGTCTCCTGTCACCGAGGAGCTTTTCTTACTACAACAAGTCTATAAAAGGTGGAAGAAATCAGAAGTAAATAAAAGACATGTTTTAGTAAAGGTGTATCTTAAATTGGACTGACTTGCTCTTGTCTTCACAACGTTTACGTGCACACAAGAAACCAGGTTACTGGCACAAGGCAGATTGAAACAGGGTAGTGTAGCTGTAGCCTATGGGAAGCTGGAAACACACAGCTCTAATTACCTGAGGGTCTGCTTCTGTTAAACCAATCAGTGTCCAACAGGCCTCCTCTGCCTTTCCTCGCCTCAGGAAGCAACATCTGTTTGTGGAAGACATTTATGGAAATCTACTTCCCTCTTGTGGTTGCTGTTAATGTTGCAGCTGCAAATAGAAAGACGGGATTGAAGCACACAGACAGACGCGTGTTCGAGAACACGTGAAGGCACCCTCATTAAATTATTGCTGCAGACGGCTGCTGTTGCTGTTATGGGTGATTTGTTTACTCCGCCCACCTGTGCGCCCTATAATAACAGCAGCAGCAGCCTCCTCCGCCTCACACGGAGCTCAGCGGCTCCACACAGTTGTCTCACTGAACATGGACGCCAATATTGTTGTCATGGGTACAGAAAGCGTCGGGAAATCAGGTAAGCACGTCTGTAGCGGAGAAATAAATAAATGTTGCCTAGGCATGTTTCTGTTACACATGCGTTAACGCTTTTTGTTTTTCAGCGCTGACTGTGCGTCTCTTAACTCGAAGATTCATCGGAGAGTATGGAGATATTGGTAAGTGTCTGTTTTACTAACATAGATGAAATGCTGCCTTTTACCTTCATCCGACTTTCCATTAACTTAACGTCTGTCTTGCAGAATCCATCTACAGTCACAGTTATATGGTCGATGGAAGGGAAATCACTCTCAATGTTTGGGATTCACCTTATTCTGAGGTAAGGTATAGCCTACTGTAAATAACTATCTGACAGTTGCTATCAATGATTTATCATCGAATGCTTTATTCTGCTGACTAGCTATGCTGTGGTAGATGAAGTAGGCCTACTCCTCAAATCCTCAAATTAAGTAAAAGTAGAAATAGGCAATGTAAAAATACTCTATTACAAGAAGTTTCTTCATTCAAAATGATATGCAAGTAAAGGTTTAGCAAAATGTGCCTAGCCTAAAAGTCCCTTTCATACCATTATTATCATATTGTTTTATTATTATAAAATTACTTATTCTTATTATTACTGATACCTTAATGCGTAAGTTGCATTTAAATGTGGGATGCGGCTAATTTTAACTACTGGGTAGTTTTATCTATACTAATCTATCATATTTTAGAAGATGATCATGTGTTTTGTGTGTAAAATCTTAATCTGCAAAGTAACTAATGTATAGCTGTAGTGCAGTAAAAAGTACAATATTTCTGTCTGAAATTTAGTCGCATAGAAGTATAAAGTAACATAAAATGGAAAAACTCAAGTAAACTACAGGTACTAGTAGCCTACTTAAGAACAGTGTTTGAGTAAATGTATTTTGTTACTTTTCAACCTAAATGATCTTTTTTTTTTACAGGATTTTTCCGTGAAGACGTCCCTCTTTGAGAAGAAGGTCCAATGGGCAGACGGCTACGTTCTTGTCTACAGCATCTGTGACAGGGCCAGTTTCAACACCGTCAGCAGGCTCATTCAGACCATCAAGTCCACTAAAGCCTACCTGAAAGCAGACAAAGCACCCATAGTGATTGTGGGTAACAAGAGGGACCTGCACCACAGGCGGACAGTGCTGAGCGAGGAGGGCCGGCTGCTGGCTCTCAACACAGACTGCCTCTTCTACGAGGTGTCAGCGGCCGAGAACTATCACAGCGTGCTCATGGTGTTTCACGGGCTGTTGGACAGGGTGAAGGACACCAAGCTGACAACGAAGAGGCCTCTGGGGTTCAGGGGCATAGTGAAAAGCATGTCTGCAGTGTTTGCCAGAAGACGGACAGACTCTTTTTAGTGAGACCATGACAGAAGACAGAAGATCTGCATAAGAGAGGTTACACGTTATGTGTGTTTGACTGGATGGATATCACAGTCTGTCAGTGAACTTTTACCATGTACATGTGCCAAAGGTAACAATGAAATCTCCTGAGTCTACTGCAGAGATGGGAGCTGCTTTTCGTTAAAAAGTGTGGAAAGACTCCAGTGAAGAAAAAAGCCATTAAGCTTCATGGACACTCAATGTTACAGATGATTTTTTGGTGACAGGTTTTGAGGATAGCTGCACTTCAAGCTACACGAGACTGATGGGAATTACACTCTCAATTATTATACAGATACTTGACATGTAATATACTATTGTGTGCAACAAGGCATGCAATATGTTTAAGCTGTGGCTTAAAAAGAAGACATTCTATGCACAAGCCGAATGTGCCTTTAGTCATGATAATGACCAAAGGTTGAAAAAAGCTCTTCAATTCACAAGTGAAATGTTTGTATCGTGGAGAAAGTGACTGATAAGTGCTCAGTCATGTTGAAGAAGTCTAAACACCGTAAAGCAAAAGACCAAACTAAGTGTTTTTTATATTTATGAGCTCTGCTATGTTTAATTAATTATGGGTCCTGTATTGTTTGTCTAAACCTTGTTTTATGTCTTACAAGGATTTAAATAAAGCATAAAATATGATTTTCATTTGTGTTGATTCCAAAAATCTAATGTTTGTTTTCAGTAACATGATTATTTACTGATGAGAAAATCCTCATAAGTCAGATAAATAAGGCTAGATTTGGTAGAAACTCAGTGACTGGCACTTGAGCAGGATGGATGCTAATGGACTATATGCATAATATGCATCATGTCTCAAAGAAATGACTAGGGCTATGTATTGTATGTATGTATGTATGTATGTATGTATGTATGTATGTATGTATGTATGTATGTATGTATGTATGTATGTATGTATGTATGTATGTATGTATGTATGTATGTATGTATGTATGTATGTATGTATGTATCAATACCCAAATGTAATAAATAACCTTGTACTGAGTAATATTGAAACTTCTCCAGTCAAATGATACCTGCATTCAATCCTTTTTGTACCCAGATATAAACAAAAATTTAAGAAATGAAAAAAATATCAAACAAAGTACTCTATTAGCATCACTTTAGGGGTACTGGTTTTGGCTGGTACTGGTATTGGCACTGGCATCGGCCTAATGCCACCAGGGACCAGGTAGGGACTCTTATCTTTGAAGAAGCTGGCCAAGAGTTGCATCCTCATTTGTGTGAGTATGTGGAATATTTCTTTGATGGACACATGGAGGGTTAGTGCTCTGGCCTCACAGCAAGAAGGTTCTGTGTTTGAATCCAGGCCTTTCTCTGTGGAGTTTGCATGTTCTCCCCGTGTCTGCGTGGGTTTTCTCTGGGTGCTCCGGTTTACCCCACCACTAAATATATGTTCCCCTCCCTCCCCCTCCCTAACTAGCTGATGTGTGGTGAGCGTCTGGCGTCGTAAGGCGTTGTATGGCTGCCGTACATCACCCAGGTGGGTGCTACACATTGGTGGTGTTAGAGAGCAGTCCGCCCCCCCCCCAAGCGCTTTGAGTGTCTATGATAAAGCGCTATATAAATGTAATAAAATAAATAAACATTTGATACAGCTCTTGTATTTTGTGGATGTTCAGTCCAAAATCAGAGACTGTGCAGAAAATAATAAACTGCCGGCTTTTATCAAATTATAAAATGCTCAATTGAAAAAGGCAATTGAATATATTTGTTTTAGTATTTAGTATACTGAATGGGCCTGTCCACATGATATTGGCTGTAACACATCCACATATTTGAATAAACCTTTTGACTTCTCACCCAGTCTTCCCCAGATCCTAAATCATGCTGACACATCAGACCCATCCTCTTTTCCAATGAGGGTCTGTAAATTCCTCTAGGAACTAGGAGACCACTTCCCACATGAAAAAATCCTCTAATTTGTGGCTGGCCTGCTCCAGTAAACTTGGTCTGATCCCCAACATTAGGCAGCAGACACGTCTATTCTTCTTTTCCTCCCTTCGACCTCTGTTGTTTGGTGTCAAGAAGATGTCCATCTGTGTGGCTATTAAGGCAGCAGCATGGGAGGTCAAATGGCAGGTAATTTGGTGCCAGCGCCCCCTCTCTTCTATTCTTGTGTATGAGGAATCTGACAGGAACAAGGCACGGGTTAACAAAGTAAGCCTGGGGCATCTGGCCCCCTGCAGGTCCTCGTCACAGTCTCTGGTCACTTCACAGCATGACCCTGAATAACCTGCAACCTGACAAAGATATTTCACCTCCAAGAGCTGTTTTCATGTGTCTCTCTGTGCTGCCACAATAACACCAACAGTTACAGGGAAGGAACAAGATTTCTACAGAAAAATTCAAATGTGTAAAAAAGACATTTCCAAACCACATCATTTGGTTTGAGATGAAACATTTTTGGTTACATTCAAGCAAAAGATGGGCTGTTACCACTTGTCATGGCGCTGAATGAGGAAAATGAACTTAGAATAATTAAAATGATAAATTACAATATTGCATTAGCATAATAATTAGCATCTTAATTCACAACCCTTGAAATAAAACATGCTTCTTCAACAGTATTTTGTGCACAAAAAATACTTTTGGGACACTTAGCACACTAAATATGCACTTAAGACATGTCAAATAGCACAATGGGAAAACAAATCAGGCATTTTGCCATTTGGGTTTGTAAAAAGCTTTCAAATAGCATTTGTGAAGCACTTTACACCCTTAAATGCATTTTATGTACAGCATGAAGAGTTGGATAAGTGTCATGAAAATGCATTGTGTGCACAATTCTTGGCTGCTCATCCCGCGATAACAGTACATGTTGCTTGTATTATACTAATGGTACACACATGCAGCATGTGACACTTGATGCCCCTCAAAGAGCTGTACATCATCATGTATTACATCCGACACTAATCCAGTACAAAATAACTGTGTGTCCTCCAGTCTTTCAACTAAGACTTTTGCTGCTGGTCTTTATAGCTTCACACTTCAAAGCCTCACAGCACATCTTAGATACAGGTATCTATCACATTCATCTAAAAGCCACTTATTCTTAAATACCCTGCTGGTGTATGACGCACTTCTGCCTTCAGATAATACTGGGTGTTACTAGGTGTACTGGGTGTTACTAGGTGTCAGAAATGTTTCACAGACATCTACGTTAAAGTTGACCTGATGGTATCGGAGAGATTAGTTGCCACCTGACACTGAACTCATGCATCAGTATAATTGTGAAACTAAACTGTTGGAAACAGACCGATAAAATATCACATTTTCCATGTTCTAAAGACGTTTTGTACAATGCATGTCATCATGCATCCATGGGGAATTAAAACACAGTTTTGTCCAATTGATATAAAGCTCACTGCTACCAAAATAAAAGCTTGTTGGAGGTGCTGGAGCTGAGATTCCTTATACTGTGGCCTATATAAAATCAAAGGCATCTGCTTACTCTGAACTCTGCAATACTCATTTACTAAGGGACCTCATTTGAGCATTGATGTTTGAAGAAGATCCATTAATGAAAGCTCACTTTGAAATGACCTTGGAGATGGGTTTATCTGTTCAGGGGATCAATACATACATGAAAGTCAAAATGGATCTTAAAGACCCAGTGTGTAAGAATTTCTCCCATCTAGCGGTAAAATTGTATATGACAACCAACTGAATTTCACTTTGTAGCCCCCCCCCCCCCCCCCCCCATTCCGAGTGCGTTATAACTTATAAAATTAGCGACAACCGTCCGTGAGTGTCCCTTCCAGTGTAATAATAGTTTGACGTTATTTTGGTTCCATTTCATTGCTAACATCAGCTATCAGGTTCCCAAACATATGCAAGCTAATGTTAGTAAAGTATCAGTGCTATCGTTATTCTGTATATTGTACCAGATTAATAGTGTAAGGCGATGTTTACAGCGTAGGAGAGCAGCAACGGAGGTTTGTGTTTTTAATATATTTCTCTGAGCAGCATGAACAATGTCAAAGAAACTGAAATGATCTGTTAGTATCTCCATTGTTTACACGCTGCTGTTCTAGCTGTAGCTAGTCTGTGTTACAGATCCATGACGTGAATTGTCTGCCAAGGAAATCACGGCACATATGATTACGTTTATGTTACAAGGTAGACAATCCTTTTTCATCATTGACGCAAGGAAAAGTATCCTACACGTCGTTCTAGCGTTATACATAACCATGCTATATTTAGCCAAGCAAATAGCAACTATAAAACTTTTAGAAAAGAAATTTGGAAAAATAGATGTTATGGTTAGCAACAATGTTTACAACCTGCTTTTAAAGAAGCCCCAGGGCAAAAAAACAGTCCACACATCATTATACTGCTCTAACTAGCCTGTGTCACTGTCCGTGGGTCAGAGTTTGGACCTGCAGGCAGAGCTGGCACATCCATCTCCAACATGTTTTTCTCCAACAGAAACTGTGGTTTGTCACATGAGGAAGTGGCTTTAAAATCTCATGTAGAAACTGAATCGCTGGTGATCACTCCGAGAGACCAAGCTACTGTGGAACAACTGGTTTAAGGTTTGAGGAGGTGATTGTTTTGAGACTGATACTGAGCTGGTGTTTGAATACTTGTGGCCTGTCTGCTATTTTTAACAAGAGTATCATGAATCCCCTACATCCAAAATCCATTTTCTACCCACAAGCAATCAGCCGGATTTGTTTGTTTACAACACCAATTTAGTTCAATTGAATCCCAGGAGTTTATCAGCTCTTGCGATCATAGTCTCAGTGCATCTAGCACTATAACTCATTCAAAATTGCATATCGTGACTCTCACCTTTTAAAATTTAGTCAAATAGTAACTAAACCATTGGACTCTGACTGGATGACTGACTGGAATGAGGCGAGTAAACAATGAAGTACTGTGCAGTATCCATGAAAAAGTATAAAGAGCACTCCTTAAGGTTCCTCAGAAAATACTTAAGGCCTTAAAACAAACCAAGATCACACAATCACAACTATTTAGCAATCATGCTAAATAGTTTTGACATTTTAATGTCTTGATTAGTTTTAACTTACTACACAGTCTGTGGATTGTAATCCAAACGTTTCTGAGGCAGCTGATGATTATGCCAGATCTACCTGCAGGTAATCAAAGTGTCTCTTTGGCTTTAAAGAAACCTACATGAAAGTAAACTGTGCAACCAATCTTCTGTTTACAAGGAATATAAACAGCATGAAAGATTTCTGGATTTTCTGATTTAACAGTCAACTTTAACTTTAGAGAAATCTAGCATCTGACATTAACTGAAAAGGGAGAGAAACAACTAACATACAATACAATCTAACACATGCATCAATATCTCATAGCTTCAGGTCACGTTTTAGACCTCAACTGAATGCTGTTTCCTGCCTGGCTGGCAGCATGTTTTCAAGAGACAATGCAATAATGCAGTAACACAGTGTCATTTTCTTTTTTTCTTATTAAATACAAGCAGGGCTTATTTCATTACTGGGTAAGCAGCTTAAATAGGATGTATGGGCTTGGAGGTCAGCAAGTTCAGAGACCTGGTAAACAAAGAAGTAAAATAGATGGTGAGATTGCAGAATGACTGTATTGTGTTCAAAATTAACAAATATAAACGTAAATGTCTTGTAAAATGTGATTATTTGTACTGATGAGCTAAGACCATTTAAAGAAAGACTGGACAGTTGCAGTATGACACTCCAGTCCATACTGTCTTTTTTAATTTTCCAATAAAACAGTGATCAATCAATCAATCAATCAATCAATCAATCAATCAATCAATCAATCAATCAATCAAAAAATCAATCAATCAATCAGCTGATGAGTCCTACAAAGGCAGATGACAGTCCCTACAGAAACAGTAAAAGGGAGAAACAGGTTTAGCTTGGCCAAAATAATTTGGTTATGATCTAGTTCATGGTTTATTGGTATCAAATGTTTAAATATCTTTGCTTGTTAAGTTGTATTCTTATTAAAGTGGACATAACAGAACACACATATTGTCATAATATTTGACATATGATATATGCTAACTGCCTTTCTTGCCGAGCATTAGATGAGGAGGTCAATACCACTCTCATGTCTGTACGTCTGTACTAGAGCCAATAGCTGGCTAACTTAGCTTAGCATAAAAACTGGAAACAATAGGAAACACCTAGCTTGGCTCAGTCCTAAGGTAACACATGTGACATACCTGATATTTGGAAGTTACAGTATGTGCCAGACTATTTCTTGGCCTGTAGAAGTTACTTCCTGGAGTCTACTCTGGTTGCCTGTCAACTGCTCCTAGCTAAACAATAGTCTCACACATAACCTCCCGTAAAACAGCACCTTGTAATTTTTAAACTTAGGTTTCTGTACGAAATCAAACAAGAAAGCAAATAAACACATTTTCCAAAACTATTACTTTAAATGGTAAACCACAAGCCCAGTAACTTAAGTTTGAACAAATATGTAGTCACTGTGTTTTGGCACTGTAGGACAATGCTGTCTCAAGGCAACGCACTTTTATGGGAAGAAAAATAATGTAATGTCCCCTGTTTGAGCTGAGGCATGCTAACACCTGGATCGTGGCATTACAGGCTTTGCCCATCTGACAATGACTTTCAATTTCCTAATGCAGGATTTACATAGGGGGGTCTGGAATGTGTGGACTGTAAAACAAACTAAGGTGCTCAATGAGCCTTTTCGTTAACCAGATTTAATAAGAAATGTGTTAACTCTTCAAGAATGCCAACTATCCCTTTGCTTATGCCCTTTTGCCTTTGCTGAGCTCCCCTGCAAAGACTTACCCCCTGCAGCGCTCTACAGCTCAGCAGATTTGCAAATAAGGTCCTGGTGTGTACACACAGTAACTATCATTTAACCCCCAGCGCTGAAAGTAGTGAAAGTTCAAAGTTCAGTAGCACTTGGTACTTTTTAATGGTTTATCTTGCCGGGGCTAAAAGCACTTGTGCATACAGTATGGAGGTTTAAATCACGAATACCTTTTGCTACTTGTGCTAGATTGTTATTGTACATTTTTCCATTCTTTTCTTTCTTAATCTCTCAAATGTCACTAAAGGCAGCAATGCGGATGTTTATTTTTGACAAGTTGTCAAGTGCTCTTCGATGTGTATAATAGTTTGAATCAGAGTAACAGGTACAGGAGTCTCTTCAGTCTCAAGCCCACCACTCTTGATCTACAGCCCCAAATCCGAAAAAGTTGGGACAGTATGGAAAACACAAATAAAAAAAGAAAGTAGTGATTTCTAAATGTACTTTGACTTGTATTTCATTGCAGACAATACAACAGCACATAATTTAATGTGATCCTCATGATTTTTATTTTATTTTTTTTCAAAAAAACAAAATTCCTATTTTGGTTCTTGCAACACATTTAAAAAAAAGTTGGAACAGTAAAGCATTTACCACTTTGTAATGTTGCCATTCCTTTTCACAACACTTAAAAGACGTTTAGGGACTGAAGACACCAAGTGATGAAGTGTTTCAGGTGTAATTTTGTCCCATTCTTGCTGCAAACAAGTCTTAAGGTGGGCAACAGTACGGGGTCTTCGAGAATGTGTGGCGCATTTTGAAGCGCCACACATTCTCGAAGACCCCGTACTGTTGCCCACCTTAAGACTTGTTTATTATTATTATTATTATTTATTATTATTATTCTCTATTGGAGACAGGTCGGGACTGCAGGCAGGCCAGTCAAGTACCTGTATCCTCTTCCTCTGCAGCCAGGACTTTGTAATGTGTGCAGAATGTGGTTTTGCATTATCTTGTTGAAATATGCATGGACGTCCCTGGAAAAGATGTCTTCTTGAAGGCAGCATATTGTGCTCCAAAATCTCTATGTACTTTTCAGCATTAATGGTGCTATCACAGAAGTGCAAGTTACCTTTGCCAAGGGCACTGACACAACCCCATACCATGACAGACCCTGGCTTTTGGACTTGTTGCTGGTAACAGTCTGGATGATCCTTTTCTTCTTTGGTCCGGAGCACACGGCGTCCTTTTCTCCCAAAAAATACCTGAAATACTGATTCATCTGACCACAGTACACATTTCCACTGTGTGATGGTCCATCCCAGATGCCTCCGAGCCCAGAGAAGTCGACGGCGCTTCTGGACACTGTTAACATAGGGCTTCCTTTTGGCACAGTACAGTTTTAACTGGCATTTGTGGCTGTAACTACATATTGTGGTAGTTGACAAAGGTTTGCCAAAGTAGTCCTGAGCCCATGTGGTGATATCGCTTATAGATGAATGACGTTTCTTGATGCAGTGCCACCTGAGGGATCGGAGATCACGGTTGTTCAGCTTAGGCTTGCGCCCTTGTCCTTTACGCACTGAAATTCCTCCTCCTTCCTTGAATCTTTTAATTATGTTATGCACTGTTGAAGGTGAAATAAGCAAATGTCTTCCTATCTTTCTTTGAGGAACATTGTTTTTAAACATTTCAATAATTTTCTCACGTATTTGTTGGCAAACTGGCGATCCTCGGCCCATCTTTGCTCCTAAAGGACTAGACCTTTCTTGGATGCTGCTTTTGTACCAAATCATAATTACAATCACCTGTTGACATCACCTGTTTCAAATCACATCATTATTTAACCAATTTACCTGATTACTAGCCCTAAATTGCTCCTGTCCCAACCTTTTTTGGAATGTGTTGCAGGTCTGAATGACAGGAAAGGATGTATAATTACAAATTAAATTAAGTTGACCAGACAAAACATGAAATATTTTGTGTTCACATTGTCTGCAATTAAATACTATATATAGTAAATAGACTATAATAGTCAAAGTACATTTAGAAATGACTACTTTCTTTTTTTATTTGTGTTTTTCACTGTCCCAACTTTTTCTGATTTGGGGTTGTACAAGGCTCACAATTTACATGATAATTGAAAAGTATTCTACTTGATTATACAACATTTCTCCCATCAACAATAATTAAATGACAAAATAAGCAATTTGTATTTCAGCTTTAGCATCTACTGTAAATCGTATCATCTAACGTGGTCCCGCAGAACAGGAGATTATTTGCTTATGGAGCTAGAAGAGTCTCAATAAAGATAAATGCACACACTGCATTCACATATGCACACACAGAATTCATTCATTTGTGAATTTTGTGTGCATTTGTGAATCTTCTGTGCTTTTTAAATTTTGTGTGTGTGTTTGTGAATTTTGTGCGCATTTGTGTATCCTGTGTGTGTATTTATGAATCATGTGTGTGCATGTATGAATCCTGTGTGTGCATATGTGAATGTAGTGTGTGCATTTATCTTTATTGAGACTCTTCTAGCTCCATATTTGCTTGCCTGAGCCTTTAATAGATACACCACTGAGTGCAGGGTAGTCATGTCCAGAGTGTATAGCTGATAATGCTTTGATGTAATATAAAATGGGTGATTGAGTTGGGAAAACGTTTCCTCTCACATGAAGGATTTATGTGGAGGGGGAGTGAGACAGGGTTTCGCCTGTGAGCTGGTAAATTAAATCAGGCATGGTGATGAGTGACTCATCACACCGCAATGGGTGTTGGGAAGTTGACCAGGTTTGCCCTGCAGCAGACATTGCCTGCAGTAACTGGCCATACGTGGTCTTATACAGAGCTTGTATGTATTTATTACGACAGTATATTTTTCCTTTTTATTCAAACATCACAAAATGTATGTTGTGTAATTCAAACAATTTTATTCTTCATTTTTTTATTTTTGACTATATGTCAGGGTAGACAAGTCTCAGTATAGAACTAAAGGAATAGTTCAACATTTTGGGAAATGGGCATATTTGCTGTCTTACTGAGAGTTAGATTAGAAGACCGATCTCAGTCGATCTGACTGAGGATTGATATTACTGTGAGGTTGCCAGGCAACAGACTCTTAACTGAAACACAGATGAAAATGTAAAACCCCTGGAAACTTGGCTTAAAATCTTTTGCTAAAATTTCTATTTAACATTAAATAATTAATCTAATCAGCTAATCTGCTTCATCACAACTGTGTAGGTTTGATCTGATCTGATTGAATGTGAGAGAAACCGCCATTTTTCAATGAATTACTAGTGGAAATTACCATGGTCTCTTGATGATACTTCAGTTGACTCAGAGATTGATTTTCTGCTTGCTGAAGTCACGTTTTTAACCTCAGAAATGTGAGACACGTGGCATGAGTGACATGCAGAATGTAAAGGTTGTTTTGCCCTGGATTCACCCTTAACAATGGCTTGCTTGATATTCAATTTACATGCACAATATTTCACACAGCATGTACAGCACAACGTGTCCTCTCAGTATGCACATACATATCAGCAGCTTAGGCTGCCAAGCAGAACTTACTGCAGGGGTCCGATGTGGTGTACCAGCCCCTTTGTCTGATATTCATCCTCTGAAATATGCTGAAAAAGGGGAGTTGCAGGGAATGTGTACTGAATGTGAAGAATGACATTGCTTGCATTTCCAAAGAATCCAGGGTCACACAGCAAGACGTCTGGTGGGCCAATTATTATACTAGAGACTAATAGGACTAATAGGTCCATATTTAGTTGTACATGTTAGTTATTAATCCTTTAGGCTGTTTTTGCTAAATGAATGGCATCTGCATAGCAATTTTATGACCTTGTGCCTAAGGCAGGGAAACACCTTAGACTCATAACAATGCTATTACATCACACCTGGAGACGTCAGTTGATATGCTGCATGTCTTTGGAAGAAAGTGCACCTAAAGGAACCCCACATAATGACAGAATAGAGGAGAATATGCTAACTCCACAGCACCTTCTTGCTGTGTGCCAAAAGAGCTTACCACTGACTGATGGTGAAACGTGGTGAAACTGAATTTTTCAGCAAGATGTCATTTAATCAAATACAGGACGTTATCAGCGAGCCAAAAACAATTTTCTAAGCGAATGAGCAGAATGTAATTAACAATGTCAAAAGCAGGAAAAAAGTAACGTATTTGGGGAAACAGCAGTTACCTCTGTTTTAGGTAAAATGGGGAATTCATGAGTCATCATGAGCAGTGCTGCAGTAAACTCTGAAACTGAAAAATGCTTAAAATTTTTTTTTGGAGTTTGTTCAGGAAAGCAGCTGACTAATTGTGATTGACAATTTGGATTTTGGCCCTCAGCCACAGTGTTGTTTCTGATACGTCCACCGGAGGCTGCAAAGCCATGCCATTTCAATTTTTTGTGGCTTTATCAAGTTCAACACTGACATCCTAATGATAGATTTAATTGTAAACAAAGTTAAACAGAAAGAAAAAAAAGAATATTATTCAATTAATTCAGATGACTGCTATGAAGATGAAATGTATTCATTAAAAGAATAGGGTGATTTTGGGAAATACACTTATTTGCTTTCTTTCTGAGAGTTAGATGACCACTATTAGTGTGTGGGTAAATATAAAGCTCTCACCAGCAGCTTATTTTATCAACTACATTTGACTAACACCTCTTAAGCTCACTAATTAACCTATTGCATCTTGTGTCTTTAATTGGTACAAAAACCAAAGTGTAAAAACTATCAATTCGACAGGCTACCTATTTCCCCTTGTATCCATTCTTTGCGCTATGCTAAGCTAACCCGCTGCTAGCTGCGGCTTCATGTTGAATGGACAGATATGATATTGATATTGGTCTAAATTACTAACTCTTAGCAAAAAGCAAATACGCATATTTCCTAAAATGTGGAATTATTCCTTTAAATTAATCTTTTTAGATTATAATGGAAATTATAATTGTTTTATAAAGGTTTTCTATTGTCTGTTGATACTGACAACATCCTATTAGTATTAAAAAACTAAACTGTAAATACTAAAAACCTCATCTAAAGCAATGTCATTGTTTTACTGCACATCAATAATGACCTCCAGAAGTTGACTTTGTCTTTCTAAGATGACACACAGCACAGCTGTAAGACCAGCTCCCTTGGTTTGTGTGTTTGATCAAGCTGATAGCCATCTGTCTGTATTCTTCATTGTACAAAGTGCTCTCCAGAGTCTTCTGGAGCCGAGCAGGCCAGCATCACAGACACCTGTTCCCTTGGAAACATCAGATTGTTTGGAGGGAAAACACTCAACTCAACTCAAATTAGAAGTGATTATGTGACAATCTACCTCCCATCATCACTTAACGTTATTAGCTGAAACATTTGTTGATGGATGAATAAGATGGGGCATCACATAACCGCAACAAATTCAAGGTAATGCAAGAGATTTTGGCAACAAAATTATTCAAACATATAAAGCTTTGTTCACGTTTACACTGATGCAGAAAGATTAGTCTAATGAGGTGATTTCAATAAGTTTAGAGTGCTAAAGCTCTTTGGGTCATTTTAATAATTCAAATTTTGATTTCAGAAATGCTCATTATTATCACACAAGGTGCTGTATCAAGGATAAACAGTGTTGATAAGTATGAAGAGTAAGAAACAAAAGATGTAAATATGTAAAATGTACACATTCTTAGAGGAATTCACATACAGTATCATATACTTCATGTTGTATTTAGGTGAAAGCCCTAATAAACTATTTATTGTTCATCTTTCAACATTTATTGATCAAGGAAAATACCTACCTTTACCTACCTATACCTATATTTTGAAATAGATTCTTTTTTACTTCCTGTGTTTTGATTTACTGGCTACTTACTTTCTTGTAAAAAAGTTACTGACACTTTAATTGCTGACACAACATAAACATACACATAGGCTATATAACTCTGAATAAGGATAAAATAAATTACGAGCCTCGAACATTGCAGGAGAGAAAGGAACAATACATCTACTGAATTGATTGACCTTTTTATATTACAACAACAACTCTAAGTGTTATATAGGTCTATTTATAATATACTTTGTTGTAAAAAAAAAAAATGTACACAGCGTGTATGAACTGTTGTTATGAAAGTTTAATACCTGGCTCGTAACAGTATTTCTAAAAATGATCACAGGAGGGCAGCTGTGTCAAAGAAACAACTGCTCTGGCTGGGTTGTCTCAGTGGAGCAGTTGGACATATACTGAGAGGTTTATGCCTCGACGCAGAGGTCCAGGGTTCGAATCCGACCTGTGATGATTTCCTGCATGTCTCCTCCCCCCCCCCCCCTCTCCCCTTTCTCACCTAGCTGTCCTGTCAAAAATTAAAGGCAGAAAAGCCCAACAAATAATCTGAAGGAAACAAAAACTGCTCAGTGAACTCTGTATAAATGAGTGTCTGTCTGTCCATTTGTTAGTTGTTGCTTTTGAAAGATTATTTTTTGGGGGCATTTTATGCCTTTATTACATAGGACATGCAGCTGAACACAGAAAAGGGGGAGAGAGAGGGGGAATGACAAGCAGCAAAGGGCTGCAGGTCGGAATTGCCTGCTTTTTATTTGTCTGTCTATCTGTCTGTCGATGTCTCTCTGCCTGCATATCTATTTGTCCGTCTATCTCTTTGTCTTTCAAATCATCACTATCATGTTAAAGTAAACATATTATTATTAATAATCACTTTTTGGACAATCTAAAATGATAATAGTCTTGTTTGTTTTGATTGGCAACAGAGGTTGCGCACACATTTGAATTGTGGGCTCATATTGAAGCACAACAAATTCATATGTGTGTGGATCATTTTCCAAGTGTCAGAGTGTCAGTCCAGAGCCAAGGTTCCACATGTGGAGAAGAATATTGGCGTGCTGATTACTGCCCACTGTATTGGGAAGCTGACAGCAATACACAAGTGAGAATGGAGGGTAATTGCAGAGCGAAATATAGGTTCTGCATTAAGACTTGAGTGCTGCTGTACTATACTGTTTGCATCTAAATCAGGATGAATCCTACTGACTGTGGTGATGCCGTCTCTTGCTACAGTAAACATCTGCATGCTCATTAGTCGTTGTGATTGCACATAATAGAGGAATACCCAAATAAAAAACATTGCCAGTGAACACTTCCCAGATATATTAAATGAAATGATTTTGCCATATACTGTATGTTGAAGAAAAGTCAATTATTGCCAAATGCCATTGTTCCACCAAAAAATGCTAATGAAAATTGTTGCATACGAAAACAAATATATATAGTATGTAAAGTTAGGATCTGTCGGCATAAATGGCTCAACCAACGTCAGTGAAAACATTTTGCTAGCATGACCCCTTCATCAAACTAGCTGACCTAACAGGATAGTGATAGCATAGCATGTACTAGTAACCCTGACCTTAACCTAGAGTAGAAAAAAGCTAAAAATATTGCTACTTTGTTCATGAGTATCAACTTGTAAGAGAGTGTAAATCATTTCAGCTCAGTGCACTTCAAAACAGTGTTGTATGATTGAACATGCAGGCATCTGTAGCTGAAACACACTGCAGGAGGACTGCAGTACAGGTTTAAGTGTTCAAATGTAACAGACTTTAACTTACATTTAAAAAACAACACTTTATTTTAAGATTGTGTACTCGGATTGCCCCAAACAAAACAAAAATATGATATTTGCTAGCTGCAAGCAGCAATTTAACCCAAAATGGCTTTGTAAGGCAAAGGTGTGCAAAGTGGAGCAACAATAAAATAGGTTGTTTGTCAGAGCATTTCAAAATAACCCATAAGAGTGTTTTGCTTATTTGGCACTCCTGTCACTAGACAAAAGGCTTACCAGCAAGACTTTTTTACAGGTTCAGGCAATAAAAAGGTTGGAAAAGATTGTCTTCATGGTTAAAAGAAAGCTTAAGAAAAACGCTTTTTCTTTTGGTAGGCAATGTGTTTCAGGTATATATATATATATATATATATATATATATATATATATATATATATATATATATAGATTAAAAAACATAAAGGCAGCAAAAAGAGTGTAACTGAAAAGAAAAAGAAATTGACTTCAGTAAAATAGTTTAGTTTATTCAAAAGTGTGTTGCTTGCTTACACATATTGTAGTATAGGTACACCATTACTACCTACCTTTGCCGTAAAGGTATGCAACAGTGTGACTCTAGGGATGTCAATGTCGGTCTGTTGGTCAGTCCACCACTTTGGCCCTGATTGTAATATCTCAAAAACTACCGTACGGATTGATCTGAAATGTGGTACAAACATCTCTGTTTGACAGAGGATGGGCGTGTTGACAACGTTTAATGACGCTTGAGCAATACCAGAAGCAGGGCTCTCAAGTGTCACGCATTGACCGTGACAGTCACTCATTTCGGTCTTTTGTCACGCACTCCAGCCACACATTGTATTTCTCACGCAGAAAAACTATTTATAATATATTTAATATGCCGCAGCGCCCAAAATTTCTCTGGCCGCGCCGCTCTCACTATGGAACCGGCAGAAATCAAGCGTCTCCCCTGGAGGTCTTAGTCAGCCAACAAAAAAAAAGAAAGGGGCTACACCAGACGCGGCGTCATCTGATTTTGCCGAGGCTTCAGTTCGAATGTTTTGAGTGTAGCCCTGAATGTATTTTGAAAAGTTGACTGACAAATATGAAACGTGGCTTAGTGTCCACTCTCACTGTAAAAAGCTGCTGCTTCAGGTTTATGGACGCGCTCTGCCGTGGAGATGCTGCGGCAGATGTGACGCGTTTGAGCTCCGTTAATTCTGTTTTCAACCTCCGACGTAGAGCAGCGTTCAGCCACTTCACTAAACTTTGTCTCATTCAGAGACCCATACGGGGATCTATGGTCTGTCAGAAGGTCTGAGGTCTACCGTATCAGCAGAGCAATCACGTAATGCACAGCAGACTATTGTGCAGGTGGATTATTTTCTGAAATATTGTGACTGTATTCTTGTAATATCCTATTATCACTTTATTTTTCCCAAAATATCACGACTCCTCCAAATCTCAAAGAGCATGGGATGAGTTATATTTTGAATGTGCAAAAGTTTTGGACATGAGCAGAAATCTTGCTCAAACACATCTGAAATATTAAAGTCTAGGGGTTTATTAATCCATTAAAATTAATAATGTATAATTGAGCTGAATAATTGTCAAATGCACATTTAAGGAGGTTACTTCCCCAACAAAAGATGCAAGAGAAGGTAAGAGTAAATGATGCCTAAGCTACATGTGTGCTGACTCAGATATAATTAGGAAAGTTGATCCAAAGGAGAATAAATAGTTGAAAGCAAAGCAGAATACCCGAGAGCCTTAAGGCCGTTTTATGCTTGGCGCATTCGTGACATCAAAATGACGTGCCGCGACCACCACGCGCGAGTCCCGTGACGTCACGATTTCCGCACGCACTGTTGAAAGCGCTAGTATATCTGAGCCTTTACTACAATATATTCCATTATGTTTTTATATTTGAATTGTAATTTGTGTCCCTTTACATAAAGATATTTCCAGCCTATTGATTCAGAAAAAGGTATTAATAGGTGCATAGAAATTCACCACAATGCAGGAAATGAAGTGTTTAATGCTCAACATTTTCTGGGGGTGGACCCCCAGAACCCCCCCATTATAAGTCACCAAACAAATCTGGAACCAGAACCCTATCCTTTGGGCTGCCAGGTCAGCTATGATTATTGGTGCCATCTAACTAACATCTACAAACTGGAAGCTATAATGAACATACACTGGCCATTAACAAGCTGGGCGGGGGAGGGGGGGGGGGGGGGGTGTCAGTCTTGCCTGTCTTCAAAACTTGAGAGCCCTGCAGAAGAAAAAAAACATCAGAGGGTGGTGAAGAAGAGTGATTTACCTAAAGACGGCGACGAAAATGTTCAACTGGAGAGGCAACGAGATTTGGGAACTTCTGTTGGTAAGAGGTGGAATTCATCAGACCAATTCAAGGACTGGCAAGAGAGTCGGTTGTTTATGACCAAATTACACACTAGCTACATGGTTGCGGTTTAATCCACGCGTCATGTCCTGCGTCCTGCACGCTCTACCCAGGTGCCACCCCCTTGCATAAACCACGGAGACTGGAGAATTTCCAGTTGATGAGAACTGTCTCAGGCAATCTCCTGTTGTGTGGTACATGTGTGAAAGGGCAACTCCAGACAATGTCGGGACCTGAATCTATCCATCCACCCGGACCACCTTCCCACTGATCATAATCCCTGCAGCAAATACATTTCCCTCATTATGTCCCTGGCAGAAGTATTTAAACATAATTTCTAGAAGACAGCCTAGCAGTGTCTCCAGACGTACTGGTGAAATGAAAATCAAAATGATTTTTCCCTCTTCTCTCTCTTTCTCTCAACCTTCCACTGTTGGTGTGAAAGACCATCATCCTGTTTAAATTTGCTGCAGCCAATGACCTTTGTGCTAAAGGAACACACACCATTTAATACAGACTGCAGAACTGAACATATGCTTTCTCATCTCAATAGGTGTGTGACTTCTAGGCTACGTTCAGACTGCAGGCAAAAGTGGCCCACATCAGATTTTTTTGGGGTCAAGTGACCAGGTCAGACTTCTTCAGAAGTAGTGTGATCAAATCTTGCCCAGATCAAATTCTTTCAAATCAGCGGGTTAGGGTTAGGCCAAAATAGCCAATTTGGCTCTCTTTCTCTTCATTCTTCTCCTCCTCAGCACCTGCTCATTAATGTTACGGCTGCCATTACACAAACATTTTGAAATAAAAGCGAAAATGCTTACTTCCTCCATAACCTCCCTAACTTTAGTGCAACAGCGTGCTGCGTCTGATGTCACTGTTATTGTTCTTTTGCGCATGCGGGTCAGTTCGAAACCGCAAACGGTTCACACTGGAATCTGATATAGGCCACATTTTAAAAGGTAATGTGAACAGCCAAACAAAAAATCGGATCTGAGCAAAAAATCCGAATTAAGAATTAAGACTTGCGGTGTGAACGTGAACGAAAAATTGCACTCACAGGGGATCAATGCCATGTCTCAGTCCCTCCAACATGCGATCTAAGGTTGCATCTGTACTAAAGTGAAGTTACCAACCAGCATACATAGGCTGGCAAGAGAGATCCTTTTTTTTGTTACTTCAGATTTAACAGCATAAGTAGCGATTTTGTGACATTTCACTTCCTGTCTTTTTGCATCAACGTCTAGCAATTTCTAACAAAAGATTCTGCTTTTCCAAAAACACCAACTACATTGATGGAAAACCATCAATGCAGGAAATATTATTTGTCAATTTTTTGTCAGACTGATGCCAGATAAAGTAATTTGGTGGAATCAAGCTGTTCTTAAGCTTAAACGAATCTTTTGGGTCATTTCATAGAACAGCACACTTTTTCCTTCTGACACAATTTGACTGCAGTATACAGTAGGATGAAAAGCTGTACTATGGAGCCTACTTAACAACTGTGCACTTCTATTCAACTCTTTGATATTCCACCAGCATCCATTGAATCATAATAGCCTTAAAGGTCCCATGGCATGAAAATTTCATTTTATGAGGTTTTTTAACATTAATATGAGTTCCCCCAGCCTGCCTATGGTCCCCAATTGGCTAGAAATGGTGATAGGTGTAAACCAAGCCCTGGGTATCCTGCTCTGGCTTTGAGAAAAAGTAAGCTCAGATGAGCCGTTCTGGAATATCCTCTTTATGAGGTCATAAGGAGGAAGGTTACCTCCCCTTTTTCTGCTTTGCCCGCCCAGAGAATTTGGCCAACCCATGAGAGAGAGACATCATGGCTTTCAGACGAGCAAAGTGGCAGTTGGTCAAGGCCACACCCCCACCCTCCACCTTGCCCCCCCTCTCTCCTCCTTAATAGCTACAGACAGAGAAATGGCACGTCCTGAGTAAAGCTCATTGTGGGACTGGCTCTAGTGGCTGTAATTCTGCACCAAGGCTGAATTTTGGGAAAGAGACACAGTTAGATACAGTATTAGGGGACCACTAAGGTCTATATAAAAGCATCCAAAGAGCACCATGTCATGGGACCTTTAAGATATTACAGAAACGAGCCTGAAGTGTTATTAATTTGCATATTTCAAAATTGCATGTTCCTTTACATTTATTTCAGGAAATGTAGCTTTGCTCGATAGAACAACTTTAAAGCAACTATGAAAACTGATTGTGTAATTGCCTGATGCGCAGGACTATTATTGGATGTGAAGACTTAAGCAGCTAAGTGATGAGTCTCAGACGCGTGAAAGTGATTGGGCTCAAAAGTGAATCCTTTAAAGCTTGTTCTAATTGATATTGATCTCCCATCTCTAATATTTATTTTTCTGACCAACATTTCTACTCCAATAAAGAAACTACTGGTTTACAACAAACCCACACACCTTTGTTTTATTTTCTCTCACAGACCCTGAAGTACTAGCGTGTTCAATTAACTGCACTTGGCCAAAATAAAGAAAAACTCCACCCTAATGTAGCTATACTTGTGTGAAATACATTTTTTAAATCTGTTTTTCATCCCTTAGAGTTAATAAATATGATTATGAGATGTTTTCAGTCGCTAATGTGCTTCAACACGGTGTACACGCTGCCTCTGTGAGCTCTCTCACCATGATCCAGTACTGGAAAGGAACATGCATCTATTATTAGTGAAAGCTATATGTGCTGCTTGAGACCACATCATTTGAGTGGGTTTTAGGTTTGTTTTGAGGTATTTAAGGTGTAATGACTTACATTCATCAGAACAAATGAGGTCTCCTGGTTTTCACTGTTTGTATGGATTAGGGATACAACACAATTTCTACCCAATTAAACATGCAATTTCACACCCATACGAGTGACAGAGAAACACAGCATTTCAAATGTCACAAATTTGACAGAATAATGAACATTATCACACACACATATACAGTAGATGTGTAAAGAGATTTGTTTTTCAGACTGAATGCACTCTTTGCCACTAAAGGATGACAAATGCAACAGATCAGTTATACTGTCAAAATGACTATATCATTATGACGAAAGGGATACAATATACAACCCCAAATCAGAAAAAGTTGGGACAGTATGAAAAACACAAATAAAAAAAGAAAGTAGTGATTTCTAAATGTACTTTGACTTGTATTTCATTGCAGACAATGTGAACACAAAATATTTCATGTTTTGTCTGGTCAACTTAATTTCATTTGTAAATATACATCCTTTCCTGTCATTCAGACCTGCAACACATTCCAAAAAAGGTTGGGACAGGAGCAATTTAGGGCTAGTAATCAGGTAAATTGGTTAAATAATGATGTGATTTGAAACAGGTAATGTTAACAGGTGAGTGTAATTATGATTTGGTACAAAAGCAGCATCCAAGAAAGGTCTAGTCCTTTAGGAACAAAGATGGGCCGAGGATCGCCAGTTTGCCAACAAATACGTGAGAAAATTATTGAAATGTTTAAAAACAATGTTCCTCTGAAGACATGAAGACATTTGCTTATTTCACCTTCAACAGTGCATAACATAATTAAAAGATTCAAGGAATGTGCGGGATTTTCAGTGCGTAAAGGACAAGGGCGCACGCCTAAGCTGAACAACCGTGATCTCCGAGCCCTCAGGCAGCACTGCATCAAGAATCGTCATTCATCTCTAAGCGATATCACCACATGGGTTCAGGACTACTTTGGCAAACCTTTGTCAAGTACCACAATACGTAGTTACAGCCACAAATACCAGTTAAAACTGTACTGTGCCAAAAGGAAGTCCTATGTTAACAGTGTCCAGAAGCGCCGTCGACTTCTCTGGGCTCGGAGGCATCTGGGATGGACCATCACACAGTGGAAACGTGTACTGTGGTCAGATGAATCAGTATTTCAGGTATTTTTTGGGAGAAATGGACGCCGTGTGCTCCGGACCAAAGAAGAAAAGGATCATCCAGACTGTTACCAGCAACAAGTCCAAAAGCCAGGGTCTGTCATTGTATGGGGTTGTGTCAGTGCCCTTGGCAAAGGTAACTTGCACTTCTGTGATGGCACCATTAATGCTGAAAAGTACATAGAGATTTTGGAGCACAATATGCTGCCTTCAAGAAGACATCTTTTCCAGGGACGTCCATGCATATTTCAACAAGATAATGCAAAACCACATTCTGCACACATTACAAAGTCCTGGCTGCGGAGGAAGAGGATACAGGTACTTGACTGGCCTGCCTGCAGTCCCGACCTGTCTCCAATAGAGAATGTGTGGCGCATTTTGAAGCGCAAAATGCGACAATGAACACCCCGTACTGTTGCCCACCTTAAGACTTGTTTGCAGCAAGAATGGGACAAAATTACACCTGAAACACTTCATCACTTGGAGTCCCTAAACGTCTTTTAAGTGTTGTGAAAAGGAATGGCAACATTACAAAGTGGTAAATGCTTTACTGTTCCAACTTTTTTTTAAATGTGTTGCAAGAACCAAAATAGGAATTTTGTTTTTTTGAAGAAAAAAACAATAAAAATCATGAGGAACACATTAAATTATGTGCTGTTGTATTGTCTGCAATGGAATACAAGTCAAAGCATTTAGAAATCACTACTTTCTTTTTTTATTTGTGTTTTCCATACTGTCCCAACTTTTTCTGATTTGGGGTTGTAAATGACCATCGGATCATTTCAATAATAGTTCAGCAATTGCTTCCAGACAGCATTGATGAGTCTAAACTCAGAATTTAATTGTGCAAATTAAAGACAAAACTCTCAAAGGCTCCACCAAACCTATTCTCTTGGCTTTGTGTTCTTTGTAAAAGAGAATTAGAAAGAAAGGAACAAACAGATGTATTATTTAATACATATCTTCCTCTACAGCCTCTTTAATTCCTCTCTGTCTATTTCCAGACTTAAAGACACATTAGACTATAGATACTGCAGCAAGAAATTAATTCTATTAAAATAAAAAAAACATCCGATGAGAATGTTCATTCATGTGGGTATGTTATCCTGAAAGAATCCTATATCATAACATAAATACAAAGCAAGTATGGTTGTGAAACAGAACTAGTTAAGCTCAAGCTGCTTAGACAATTTGGAGGAAGCGCTCCCATTGGAGTGGTGCACCGCTCAAGGTTGCTGCTGAGCACTGCGCTCAAAGTTGAAATTATTTTTAAACTTTGACCTAACCAAACCCAGAAGCAAAGAAGACGTATACCTGCACAGACTTTGCCTCTGTGCTCTGTGCCCTACCTCACAGTTTTACCTCTGATCATGTGTAGTCGGTTTTAGGCAACAAAACAAAAATACTTAGCAAACTAGTTAAAGTTAGTAAAACATCAGGGATTGGCTTGAAATGAGTTACGTAAAACTGCTAAAATCAGAAGGTAATTGCTTCACAGACAAAAGTCCCTAAAGCTTCAAAAAGTGACAGTTGACTTTTGGTTTCACAGGGGACAAAAACCCCCGGTCTCCTGAGTAAAAGCCCCACCACCCCAACCTGCCTCCTTATGTGGAATTTGGTGCTCTTATACTTTGCCACCTCGCTTACATGTTATCTCTCACAATAATTAGTACGGCCATGAGAGGTCAGTGCCAAACAACAAACATAAATGAGTCATTATGAGCTGTTTGCACAATCAACCTTGCAACCAACGGCTTGCAACAACAAGAACAAGAGCTAAATCAAAAATTGGAATTGCAACCATCCCATCAAACACTCAATATGATGGTTACTGAATTTCACAGATATACTGGCACAAAAAAATACTACAAAATGTAATAATCTCCTCTGTGACAGAGTCTGAAAAAGCCTTAAAGTGCTCATATTATGCTCTTTGGCTTTTCCCCTTTCCTTTATTGTGTTATATATCTTTTTGTGCATGTTATAGGTTTACAAAGTGAAAAATCCCAAAGTCCACCCCAAAGGCACTTACCATCTCCAACAGAAAACACTGTTCACAAACTGCTCCAAACAGCTCTATTATAGTCCAGCCTTTACTTCCGTGACAAACGTTATATTTATATATCGTGACAAATGTTATAATGCTCGCCTAGCTGCTTAGCGTGGCACACTACATGCACTATGTGCATACTCTGCTTCTGACCGGCTGATATAGTCCTTACCTAGGTACTGTGCGTGCATGTGCGACTCCCAACAAAGATGGAACAGAAGTGAGATGCCTCACTCTGTAGCTAAAACAGAGAGCTCAACACACAGGGTGAAAGGAGGAGCTGCAGCAATGTGTAGTACAACAAAAATATAATGTTTTTTGAAAATTAAACCATCTCTGTACAACCTGTAAATACAAGTATGAACCTGAAAAAGAGCATAATATGAGCACTTTAAAAAGCAGGTACTTGTGTTGCCGGTCAACGCACAAAGATCCTTTACCTGGTGTGCAGAACACAAAACACAAACCCCTGAGCCATGCGTCAGTGGTTTGAGTTTGAATGTACAGGATATACATAATGTATGTAGGCCTATACATGATGTCTTCAAGTGTTTCTGATGTTACGTACAAATGTATTTACATTTCTCGTGAGCCAAATGTTGCCTACCACCCACAGTGTTTTGTTGCCATCTGTTAATCAATGTGAGGGATCCATAATAGTGTGGGCAGGCATCTTATGGTTGTCAGGTCTCACGAATATTCTGCCTGGTTGTGTACCACCCAATGAATACATAATATAGGAGCTGTGGGCACCCCATGGTGCAAATTGTTCTGGAATATAGGGCCATTTTAATGATTTCCCAGGACCATAATGACAGCATACTGAGGTGGTTCAGTATCCTGCTGCACATTCGAGGACTTGTACGGCAGCATTCAAAAACAAATTGCCAACTGATAACGTACCTTAGCCTATAAGAAGTGGCACACTCAGAGTAAAAAGTGCAAAATCCATGAAATTGTGGATACTTTCTCTCCCTCTAGTCTCACTGCCCCTCCTCCCTCAACCCATTTGTCTCTGTCCTTTGTATGAATCCAAAAGGCTATTTAAGATGAATGTATTGCTTTGACACAGGGGTCAATGCACCAACAAATTCCAATAAATCCAGGGAGACAAATGACAGCATTCAATTTGGCCGCTTTCATTTTCTAAACTATGATTACCTGCATGAATTCTGGCATGACAGTGGAAAATTCACATTTTTTTTCACAAAGAATAGTCCTTTACAATTATTGTCATTGAAGACGGCTTCACATTATTCTGCTATTGCAGCTGTAAGATCAATAAAAATGAATTATCTGCTGTTTCCATAGCCGACTACTCTATCTCATAATCTCAAGATTTAACAGATTAGATAAAAGGATTTCTGTAAAATGTATCACTTATGATATTCAATTATTTGACAGTTTTTATAGCAATGTGTCAGCTTTTAAATAGTTTATTTTACGTTTTGATATAAAATGTGAGTCTGTTCTTGCTCACAGTGTTATTCTCCATTAGGGTTGCTAATGTGGGTGTAGTGCAGTCTATACACCATATGACACACATTGACACTGTGGCTTTGGTAGCTCTGGTAGGTGACTCTATAGGCCTGAGTTATGATTGTGATTCAGCAGTGCATATTCCCGAATCAAATTTGCAATCAAAGTACCACAAACAAACTGACACACACAATGCATTTCATCCTTAATAATTATTCAGTGACTCTACATTTCTGAAGTTATCAGAAAAGATAGTCAAGTAACATACACCATTCACATTTTGTAGCTTCCTTTCCTATTTCTACCTTCCTCAACTTTAGTCCTGTTCTCTGGAACAAACTACCCGACCTGAGATGACATCTGTCACTGTGTCAAATTCCAAAAGCCAACTGAAAACGTTTCTATTTTCTTAGGCTTTTGTTACTACTCCATGTTTGTCTGCAGTGTCTGGCTGTGGATTTCTGACTGACTTGCACAGGCATAAACACACTGATATTATGTGAAATGCATTATCCTGTAATAAGAAAATTGCTTTTGTCCTTTCATGGCTACACAACTAAGAAGAAAACTCAATGCCAAAGCCTGCTAGGCTTAACATTAATCTAAACCACAAATAAAAGTTTTTTTATTATCAAAGTGTTGATCTAGTGTTGATCTAGTTTTAAAAAAAAAAAACAGAAAACAATTAGGCAATAAGGCTGATTCAAGCAAATAACACATTTAGTAATGCTGTAGGCCTAGATAGACAGATCCGCTGGTTACATACGTATACGCAACCACAGACTGTTGTAAAATAACCACAGAAACATCGGTGCTTGGTTAATTATTTTATAGTTTTTACTAAAAATCAACAGGCCTGTTGAAAACAGTTTACACAGTTCCACGACAAATTGTGGAACACTTTAAAGTAGGCTATAGGCTACTTCTCTGCATTAGGACCTGCCAGTCTTCACCCGGTGTCTCCATTCAATTCAGCGGTAACCGAGGTAACTGCTGCACGCGTCATCTTTCTCTAACCAGTCTGGTCAGATAATTGCTTGGAGCTACACATTTTCCATTACAATAGGCATACAGGTAGACGTTTGGTTGTGATGAGCGATGGTGCGGTAGAGATTGCTCGGGTTCAATGTTATAGGCTACAGCAGCGCTCCCAGAAATAAAACACTGTTATTTAGAAAATGTTATGAAGAAAAAAACGCAACACTTTTGTTTCCAGATTCTGAGCAATTATTTTTGCAAGACAAACGGTCAAATCTGACTGAATTAAACTTTAAAAATAAGAGCCTCGAGTTGAAAGGGAATGAAAGTACACTGTAAAAAAAAAAAGTTATTTCACTGGAATTTACTGTAAAATTTTACGTGTTTTTTTCCGTTTTTTCTACATTAAGTGTTAATGCCATAAAAATACGGAAAAATACTTTTATTTAAAAAAAAACACATTAAATAAAGGTTGTAGTCTGTGAATTGATATAATGAGAAAATATAGTTGTTTAACAGGATAATTCCATTAGCTAATGAGCTTGAAAGTTAAATTACATTGAATTTTATGTAAAAAGACAAAAAATAACCATAATTTTACTGAGTGTAAAATTGAGGCATCTTTCTGTTTTTTTACAGTTAAACCTTAAAATTAATATAAAGAAACGTTAAAAAACAATCGTGAAAAAACGGTAAAAAGTCTGGCAGCAAAGTTGCCAAACACTTACCGTAAAATGACAGTCAAAAACCTTATGTTATTCTACAAAGAACTTCTTTTTAAAATACAGATATTTACTGTACATTTTCTGTATTTTTTCCGTCCAACTACTGTAAAATTAAAAAGAATTGTAATCATAAAACATATTTAGAATGTTAAACAAATGTATAAATCTGTACAAACACTGACAAATATTGCAGAATACCTTAAAATTACATAAGTTGAATGAAAACTGCTGTTTTCATACTGTTTTTTTTGGTAAATTCACAAGATTATCCAATCCATCCACAAGAACTCCCTGTCAAAGTACAGATTTCTGGATGTAAAACACACAGAAATCATGTCAAATGAAAGTAAAATGACCCTCTTTTTACAGCCCATTAATAGTATCTTAAAAGCTTTAGGCATTTATTTTATATGATTATCCAGTCTATTTACAGTAAATTCCTGTTTAATACTGGTTTTCTACTGTACAAAAAAGCAACTATCTAATATACCTACATACTTTAACCATTAATATAACAGTTTTACTTTATATAAACAGTACTTTATAGTGATTAAACACAACTATTCAATATATCTACAGACTTATCCCATTAATATACTGTTTGTTTACTTTGTAAAAACATTTGACAGTATTTACAATTAAATATACAATATATGCATCAGAGACTCTTCAGAAAAATAAATAAATAATAAGTAAATATTGGTATAATGTATAGGGGTCCATTTTAGCTTATTCAATGTGGTCTCATACATACTGTGTTAGTGTTTTAATCGCTGTCAAACATCATCCTGGCCAATATCTCCTAATGGAAGTGTACTAAAGGGGTTACCAGAGGTACTGAGACAAGTAGGACCAGCCTGACCCGTTTAATGCATTGAATGAGGCTGACATGAACCCTCACTGCATGGCCTCAACCACGCCACAGCACAAACCCACAAGCATTGTTCTCAAGTATAGTTGGATCAATGTAATTCTATTAGAAACTAAAATACTGTAATATTTTGTAAGCATATTTATGGTAATACAAACAGTAAAAGAACTTGGCAGCACACAAGCTTAAACAACCAGCTAAAGCCGTATCGCACCAAATCACCACTGGGGCCTATGTGGACAAAGATGCTGTATTCAGATCTGTCTTTGTAAAAATATAGATTCTCTCACCTAAATATTTGTGGAAACAAAGCCATAGCTTCATTTAAGGGAATGCATAAGAGACAAGAGACAACCTAAACTGCAAGCCTTGGATGTACATGATGTCTGTTTTAGTCCAAGTCTGTGATATGCTCATCACTATATAATCATGTTTTGGTCTGACAAATGAGTTGACAAAAGAATCGTGCAGCCACAGTTCACATCACATAGGCCCACAACCCTATAGGCCTACAGGATGGCAATACAGTACACAGAGAGCCAGGCAGCCTACATCTTCGCTATCCTAATATTTTAGGGGGCATCTGATGATCTTGCCTCATTTAACTTCCGTGGAGGCCATGTGAGGCTATTTCAGATTCAAGGCCCAACATCTTTTTCCACTGACTGCTTACTTTGCTGAGGTCTGCTGTGATGCCTTATACTGTGTCCACTCTGGCTTCTGATGTTTGTTCCTGTCTATGTCATGCAAACAGCTCAGAGCATGAGCTTCCCTCTTATGTGGGGTAGAATGAATATTATGCATGTCCAGTACCTCAAAAGCCTCACCAGCGCCTGACAAGACCTCTGTGATCTGATCACCTCTGCCTCTGACACAGGCATTGATGCACATATAGCCTGGGCAATATGTGTTCCATTTAGGTGTAACATTAATACGTTAATACGTCTGCTACACTTTTATAAGGGGTGGAAAATCAATATTCATGCACACCAGTACCTCAAATACATACCTGCTTGCCTAACTTGCACACCACCTAACCTAACTTGTTCAACTAGTTCCAACCCTCATACAGTTTAATTCAACCCTGCGTTGATACGCCATAACAGACACAACAGAGCCATACGTGTAATGCCAGATGTTGCTTCATAGTGTCCTATACCTGTAATTTACTGTAACAATAAAGAAATCTTGAATTGTGTGCGGCTGCCCATTTAAAGTGTGTCCCCTCTTATGAAAGTCATGCCTACTGACAAACAGTATGGACATCTGCAACATTATGCTTATTTGAGAAATGATCTGTTTTTTCATAGGCCTTTCATAAAAGGCTGTTAATCCACTTTAAAAACGTTGGAGGCTGTCTTCCAATACAATATGTTAGACCAGAGGTTTTGAAAGTGGGAGGCAGGCCCCCCTAAGAAGCTCCAAACTGTTTTAGGGGAGGCTCGTGAATGTAAATGAAAATTAGGAATTCAGAAATACAGTAGTTTGGGGAAGTTTTTAGTGTTTTTTTCAGTCAGAAACTAATAAATGCATGCGGGACAAACCTCTTTTTTATGTATTTGGTGTACTTGAAATAATATGTAGCATACACATTCTTTTCCTTATGAAGGTGCATGATACATTTGTTACATTATTTTCTCTTAATATTAAGACCCAAAATGAGTGTTCAACAAAATGCCAGGTCTTTGTGCAGTCCTACTGCTCCCTCAAATCATTTTGCCTCTCCACAGTTTCTACAGGTCAAAGGGAATAAAGAGTTTTTCATGGGCTGAGGTAATATAAGGTGAATAAAGACATTAAGTATGAATAAAGCCTTACATTGGTGTGCTATATATTGTTTTAATTTAGCAATACATGCAATGTGTGAAAGACTGGGAAGTGATGTTAGTGCTCAACAGTTCAACCAAGGCTTCTGTAGCATCAACATGAATTTAGTAATCTGGGGGTGAAGCGATGCAATACCTTACAATGGTTGAAAAAACATAAATGTAAACAGAATTAGTCTCTTTAGTCTCTGTGCTTCAAATATCAAGAAAGTGCGCGCAGATTCAAATAACTGAATGTTGTGAAATCATTGGATGAATCATGCCAGGCGAGACAATCTTGACCAATGGTATTGTTTGACTTCAGAGGGGGAGGGGCTAACGTCAAGATCAACGGCACAGAGACACTGTGGAGTGGATAACGTAGCTAGCTAATGCAGGACATTTCCATGAAGATTCACATTCAGCTTTCACTTCAGGTAAAGTAATACTGTTGTTTTTATTTACATGCAGTTTCCTCACGAGATATCAACTGAACATGAGTTAAGATAACACTTGCAATTTTAAAATGTTAGCAGGGATAACGTTAGCATTTGCCGTTTATGTGCCTTATCAACATCTGGCGCAACATTATGCCTGTCCTTAGGTAACGGTAGCCTTGAATGTGAACCATGCACCAGTCGTAATGTTAGCTAGCTAAATATATAGGCTAGCTAACAGTTAACTATATTATAGTTGTCAGTTGACTAACGCTAACGTCAGTGTTCCATGTTTAACTTAAGTTCCTATTTCCTCGTGCAAACACGGACCTGACAAAGACAGTGGCAGTTAACTTAGTAACGTTAACTTGCTAAGTAACGTTATGTTAGACTGTTTAGCAGGTTAGCTTGATTAGCTAGCCAGGTACTAATACTAGTAATTAAAGAAACGTCATAACGCTCCGTTGCTCCTAACACTAGGTAGTTAACATTACATGCTAGCTAAGCTATCTCAGCTGACTAACTTTAATTTTGTTCTACTTTATGAACAGTGAACCACACGTTGTAATTAACGTTTTACCCCTGCTTCATTCAAGATTGTGTAACAAGTTACAACATGACATTACGCAGAGAGACTGCTTTGTGGACCACAACATCTTAATTTGAACGTGATCGTTATTTTCACTCATGATTCAGTGTGTCCAACTTAACATTATCATTCTGTCTTTCCAGAGAGAATGTTTCCATTCTCGCTTTCCACATAAAAGTAGATGGACAGAGAATTGAACAAACTCAGAAATAAGATATAGGCTACCTGCTCTACTTAGAAGTGTCTCTCCTTCCAGTCCAGACCACTCAGTATGTAATTAAATATGTATTTTAAGTTTCATTTTTGCTGTAAATCTAAATAAATAATTACCTGGTGGTCAATGCTGGCAAGCCACCACAAATACATTAATGTAGCTATAGTACTGTTACAGTAATGTTGAAATGTTAAAAAAAATCTCACCCTAATTCTTTAATCCCTGTTTAGGCAAGATGGAAGAAAGGAGGATACAAGATTAAGAAGACCAAGGAGAAAAAGAAAGCTAAAGTAAAGAGATGTTCACCATACAGTATCACACGTAATCAGCTGTACCTTACCACATCTTTCTCACCCATGATATGGCTCTCATTCTGTGTTCGGTTTGACAAGGATCAAGAGGCCAATGACCAGTTAATGAAGGCTGAACCAACAGACCAGACTGAGAACAGGATAGCCCAGAGCAAGAGGGGGCCCAGCAGAGGCTAAGAAGGAGGCAGAACACCCACATACAGCTGAAGGAGGTACCGAATGACATCTGCACTGGTAATAGTTGCTTTACCTGGGCTGTGCTTGTAAACAAAAACAAACCAAGGTCTGAACCGAACGTGTATTTGTCACATTGTTACACCCCTATTTGTTGGTACAGCCTTACTTGAGTCTAAACACAGTGACTTGGGACTTGTTCAAGATGGTGAAGGTTAAAGCGTAACTCTCGGCAAAATGCAACCATGGGTGTTTTTGTGAATGTACCCGAGTCAAACTTCAGGTTAAAAGCATAGTTAGGACGGTAGCACAGCTTTTAAGATTTACCATATCTTCGTTTTCCGGTCAAATGGCCTTTTGAATGGGAGAGCTAGGGGCACTACTATGATCACATCAAAATGACTTTTTTTAAAACACTAAGAAGGCTCAACACAACACTTTGCTCCAAGTATCACCAGGGGATCTACACATTAACGAAAGTATTGAGAACATTGATTGTGTTCACAGAGTTTACTAAAAAAGGTTTTTGAACGACTTAGTTTAGCAGTTGTTGTTTCCGGGTGCTAACATCTCCAAATGCAGCTTAACAGGGAGGAGAGTAAAGATGGGAAGCTCCTAAAGCTTAGTTCCATATAAATACACGGATAATTTATTGTTTAGTCATTAGTGAAAAACCATATCTACCTTGTAGTTGAAAAAGGAGCCTCACATAATTACATTTCCTCTTATTGAGTCTGTTCATTCGCATTTGGAGATTGACACTTTTTGAGAGATGGTAGCGCCCGGAAACAACAACTCCTACAGTGAGTTGTTCAAAACCTTTCTTTTTAGTAAACTCTGTGAACACAAACAATGTTCTCAATGCTGAGTTCATGTGTAGAGCCTCTGGTGATACGTGGAGCAAAGTCTCATGTTGTGTCGAGCCTTCTTAGTGTTTTGAAAAATAGCTAATTTTATGCTATCATAGTAGTGCCCCTAGCTCTCCCATTCAAAAGGCCAGTTTACCAAAAACAAGAATACGGTGAACCTTAAAAGTGGTGCTTCCGTCCTAATTATGCTTTTAAACTAAAGTTTGACTCGGGTACATTCACAAAAATGTAAACAAACAACAAAATATTAGGGCTGCACGATTTGAGGAAAATATCTAATTGTGATTATTTTGACGGATATTACGATTGTGATTTGATTCACGATATTGGAGGGAATGATGTTTTTTATTTTCATTGAAAAATATTTTTAAAAAATGATTGAAGTGTGATTTATTTTGCGAGGATCTGTGCCAAAACAAAGATTTTTTCCTTCAGTCTGTAGGATAGGATTTGTAGGCCGGGACGTCTCTGCAGCACCACAATACTTTATTTACGGTTTGACACATATTTAGCCTTCAACAAATATTGCGCCCCCTGCGATTTGGATATTGCACTAGTTCATATTGCGATTTCGACAATATTGCGATTAATTGTGCAGCCCTACAAAATATATTGACATGCGAAATAATCGCATGGAAAAAACGTCCTTGGTGTGCAAATGTCTTTATTCTCACCTCTGATATTTGTGAGTAAGAGCTACTCTCTCGCAAAGCCACAAACCAGAGATTTTAGACTCAGACTATGATGTCATCAGGTTACTAAGCTGCTTCTTAGACAATACATGTGAAACTAATTTTGTAGAATAAAAAAAGAAAAGAGGTTTATTCTATGTTAGTGTTTCAATTCTGAAACACTAAATCTCCCGTTACCTCCTAACATCCCCCTGGCTGTTCTCAGAGTCATCTTTAAAATCTTTCTCAAGTCATTGTTTTTGGAAAAGCTTATACATTGCATTACATTATATCAGATGACATCACACATTTTAGTTTTTGGATTTTGGAGAGAGTTGTTCATGTTCACTGACATTTTGAACACGCACGTATGAATTCCCAAATTGCCCATAGTTCCCCTTTTGCTATAATGCAATGTACCAGACAGTTTTTGCTCCCATAAGTGTATTCATATGTTAAGGATTAAGGATATCACTGTTTAATAGTGCATTTATTTGTAAAGCAAGCAGTAAATGGTCATTTTATGATAGTTTCTGGTTATGATACATTAAAATACTTAAAATCTCATACATCTCAAAAAGGGATGTGCAGTGAATGGATTGGACAATGCTGTAAAATGTCAGCAGAAAAGATTGATATATTTATTGAGTGTAAAAGTAGTTGATGCAAATGCACTTTTACATAGTCCTTTTGGTTTTTGTACATTCAAAACCCCATTTACTGATGAGGTCGTTGTGAACATATATTGGATAGTAATAGTAATTACTGTCAAATAATGTTTATGAAGCAAGTCCCATGCACTTGCACAAAGTCTGTAGATATATTGGTGTTGCTTGTTATTACTGTCAAATAAAGTTTATATAAATAAACATGTATGTACATATAATGGAGAGTTGCTTGTTATTATTGTCAAATAATGTTTATATAAAGTAAACCCCTTCAATGAGGAAAAGTCTGTAGATATACCAGATAAGTGCTTTTAAATTACTATAAAACTATGTTCATATAAAGTAACCTAATGTATTAATAGTAAAGGTATGTAGATATATTGGAGAGTTGCTTCTAAATTACTATAAAACTATGTTTATATAAAGTAACCTCATGTATTAATAGTAAAGGTATGTAGATATATTGGAGAGTTGCTTCTAAATTACTATAAAACTATGTTTATATAAAGTAACCTCATGTATTAATAGTAAAGGTACGTAGATATATTGGAGAGTTGCTTCTAAATTACTATGAAACAGTGTTTATATAAAGTAAACACCATACAATAATGGTAAAAGTATGTATATATGTTGGATAGTTGCTATTAATTACTATAAAGAACAGTTTATATAAAGTAAACCCGCATACAATAACGAGGTTAAGTCTGTAGATATATTGGATAGTTGCTTGTGATTACTGTTGAATACTGTTTATATAAAGTGAACACCCATACAATAATGGTAATATTATGTTTATATATTGAATAGTTGCTTTTTATAACTAAAAAGCACTGTTTATATAAAGTAAACCTCATATAATAATGGTAAAGGTATGTAAATATACTGGATATTTGCTTCTAAATTACTATGAAACAATGTTTATTTAAAGTAAACACCATACATTAATGGTAAAAGTATGTAGATATATTGGAGAGTTGCTTGTAAATACTATCAAATATTGTTTATATAAAGTAATGACTATTATTATTAGGTTTATGCAAGGTATTATCCCATTATATTCTTTTTTTATAGAGTAAAAAAACAGTATTTAACAGGAATTTACTGTAAATAGATTGGATAATCATAAAATAAATGCCTAAAGGAGGGTAATTGAAAGTTATTTGACATCATTTTTGTGTGTTTTATATTCAGAAATCTGTACTTTGACATGGAGTCATTGTGGATGGATTGGATAATCTTGTGAATTTACCAAAGAAAACCGTATTAAAACAGCAGTTTTCAGTTAAATTGTGTACTTTTAAGGTATTTCTGCAATATTTCTTAGTTTTGATAAAGATTTATAAATTTTTTTCACATTCTAGAAATGTTTTATAACAAGATTATTTTTTTAATTTTACAATATTTAGACTGTAAAAATACAGAAAATATTTACAGGAAATATCTGTATTTAAAAAAAGAATTTTTCTGTAAAATAATGTAAGGTTTTTTACTGTAATTTGACGGTAAGTGTTTGGCAACTTTGCTGCCAGACTTTTTACCGTTTTTTTACGATTTTTTTTTTTACAGTGTAGTGAATAATAATTGTCACATCCATAATGCATGATAGTTCATTCTAAACCCACCCCGTGCCCATGTGTGCATGTGGTCGCCCCATAATCGCAAGGTTAGTGATTCAATCCGGCCACATGTCAAAGCGTCCCTGAGCAAGACACTCAACCCCAAGTTGCACCCCAGATGGTGTCAGTCATAGTCAGCCATGCAGCATTAAAACAGTGTATCAATACTGCATTAATGCGCCTTGGGGTGTATCGATAAAATCTGCCTCTATGGATGTTGTTGCAGGAAAGGTTAAACCTCTCATTGATTTCTTATTTTTTTATGGAGAAGGAGAACCCAGAAATGAGTAGGGGAAAATGGCCACGGTCCCTTTTTACGTATGTAGAGCATATATATATATATATATATATATATATATATATATATATATATATATATATATTAGTGAGTGAGTAAGAAGAGTTCATTTCTGCGCCATTGTATTTATTCGTCCTTCAAATTGCACTCTTTTTCATACTTGAACAACTGAATGGTGCATCAACACAAGCACTTCAACATTTTATTTTCATCGGAGATTTTAAAAGGTTCAATTATATTTCCACTGTGCACCCACCCTCGCTAATGTAAGAGGAGCTCCAGTGGTTCGTAGAGGGATCAAACCAACCCGGCTGATACTGCCGTTTGTCATTTTGCGCGTCAGAGCGGAGGAATGAAGCAACAGCTGCAGTGACTGCAGTAGACACACGCTCAGTGAGATCCCTCTCAGCGCGCACTGTCAGCTCCGCTACTAATTGCAGGTAAGCTATTTGTATCTGCCTTTAAAATTGGTTTACTTCAGATTCCTTCTATTCTCTATCTCTCTCTTCCTTCGGGACAGTAACGAAAATGAAAGAGGAGAAGTTGATCAAATAGAGCTGTAGGCTACTTCAGTATTAGGCTACTGACGTCTTTTTTTCCAGCTGTTTAGTAATATTTTTCCTATTCTGTATTAATTTAGGATCATGACTGTTCGTGTGGTCACTTTGCATGCCTACCTAGAAGCTAAATAACGTGGTGTTTGGTCATTTGTTGTGCGTAAATGTAAGTTGCATGTGATTTTTTACTGAACTGTTGCATGTTACAGGTGCCACTAACGACCATCACCTGCACTGCACATTGCGGCATGTTTAAAACACAAGCATAACAAATCAAACCAATAATTGTTTTTTTCTTCTTTTTTCTTTTGACAGTTGAAGTTCTAGTTGGAGAAGTAAGACCGCGTCAGTCAGACTCCGCTGTTCGTTATGTTCCACCAGCTGACGGATCAAACAATGAATGGCAGCTGCCAGGGACCCTCCTCAGCGTGCAATTACAGTGCTGATGGAGACGCGCTCCAGCTTCCCACTTTCTCCACCGCGGCCAAAGTCAGAGTCATCATCACCTTCACTCTGTGCGCGGTGTCAGCTGTGTGCAACTTGGTTGTGCTGTGGGCTGCCGGCAACGGCGGCAAGCGCAAGTCGCACGTCAGGATCCTCATAATGAACCTGACTGTGGCGGACCTGCTGGTGACTTTCATCGTGATGCCCGTGGACGCAGTGTGGAACATCACGGTACAGTGGCAGGCGGGAGATGTCGCCTGCAGGCTGCTGATGTTCATGAAACTGGTGGCGATGTACTCCTGCGCTTTTGTAACTGTGGTCATTAGCTTGGATAGGCAGTCTGCCATTCTCAATCCTCTGGGCATCAGTGAGGCCAAAAGGAAAAGCAAAATCATGTTGGCTGTGGCCTGGACGATGAGTGTAATCCTCTCGCTGCCTCAGGTAGGAGAAAACACATTCTTAGAGGCTTTTTATCAGCATGAAAATAAAACCTTGTTCAAAATGGCTATATGAACACTGCCAGTGTGATTTCCTCTAGCGAATCCATCTTTAGTTTTGCTGAGAAAGGAGGGTGGAGGTTGATTAAAGAATTGGTTAAGTCTGCAGGAGACATGATGAAAAACATCCAGGTAATCAAGGCCCCAAAACAAATCTTACATAACCTGAAAAATGCAGTTGGCTTACTTAATCTGCAGGGCTGCTTGCAATAATGTTTGTGAAAGACATAATAAAACATCTACATAGGTACACTTTGCTATTCGATATTCAGCAAAACACCTGTTGCGCTCATTAAATTTGTTTTATTGTTAGTGAAAATTATAAGTTGTGGGAAGCTTCACATTACTCAACATTAGGTTAGTGATTTGCTCCAGCACGTACAAGCACAAGCTCCAGGTCAATGGCTTCTGAACAACAGGACTTGGTTTAAACTGCTGAACACAAAGGAGGCAACGACTCGCATGAATCAAATTGGATGTAGGTGTAGCATGATTTCAAGGGGTCATTGACATGACCGATGCTTTCAGGAGGTTTGCAAATAGCAAAAATGTTTATCAAGTACCTCATCAAGTGGAAGATCACCTTATTATTTCCTCAACATATAGTGTGACTGGACCACACTGAAAGAAGTTAAGATCTGACAACTAAACTTGTCAAACTCAGTTATTATAATTTATGATTATTTTAGGCATGCACACAAAGGTCATGTACTCTATTCTTTCTGGGAATTTGGGGATTTTAACAACTTGAAGATAAGTTTACGTTGTAGCCTACAATTAAAGTAGACTGTCCTCCCCCTCCCCTTGTTCAAGCAGCAATTACGGCGTATATTTACGCTTATAATGGCTGCGCCCTCCAGTGGCCGTAGCAATTGTGACGGGAGCTAAGCAAGAAGTAAGGTGATGCAGTATAAGAGCGCCAAAAAAAGGAATTTATGCCTCTGCGGGGTCTCTATGCAAGTTTCTACTTGTGCGCTGGTGTCTGGGATGTTCTAGAATATCTAGAGAGAATAGCCGAGCCAGTATGTGTATGTGTGGGGATTGTGTGGTAGAGCGATTGAGAGAGTGGCGGAGATTGGCTTCAGCGAGTAGCCTACCGACTCTGGAAGCATAAACAGAAAAAAGAGTCTCCCCTGTGATTTCTGAACATGGTCGGAAAGCTGTATGAAAAAAAAAGTAACCCTCTCATTAATTTCATGTTGTTTATGGAGAAGGAGAACCCGGAAATGAGAAGGGGGGAATTTAGTCTCGCTTTGCCAGACCTTCCTTCACAGCGCTGCGGAGGAAGGTCTGGCTAGTCCACACAGGATTCCTGGACAGGAGAAAAACGTGCTCTGGTTTATTGGTATTTCTTTAAACCAATCACAATCGTCATTTGGTGGCGCTAAGCACCGGGAAGAGCCACGGTGGCGCTGCAAAATAGCCTCGGGAAGGAACTTGTTTTGGTGGAACATGTGTACATTCAAAAGTTGTTATAGTCGTGCAACAGACAACTCAGATTATATATATAGTCTATATCTGTCTGGATTTACCCTGCAGAGATCTGAGGAGCAGTTAACAACAGTCCTCATAAATCCACAGCAGTCCTCATTACGGACCAAGTTTGGAGTTTGGACTGGTAGCTGGAGAGGTGCCAATTCGCCTCCTGCAGGCACTGCTGAGGTGTCCTTGCTCTGACATCTCTCCATTATGGGAATAGATCCTGTTTGTTCATGTGTGTGTATTTCAGACCTGTGTGTGTGTTTGTAATGTGTAAACATAACATCCCCACATATTCTTCTTCTAGAGAGTGAGAGACAGAGACTATCCTTCTAAGAAAAATGGCAGTATCATGATGAAGTGACAAAGACGCCTGGCGCCCATAGGAATTATGACTATGAGGAGGTCGGACTGGATGAATGGTAATGAGTCAACTAAATGTCAGACTTTAACAAAGCTCCCCTAACCATGATCTCTCTCTAAACCTAACCAAACCTTAACAACAGCAGTGTCATATCATTCCACATATTTATTATTCAACATTGATTTGTAACGGCTTTGGAAGGCACGGATAAATTATGTCATCTTGTCTATATGTGTGTCAGATCAGAAAACATTTCTATTTATCTGCCTGGAGGGCACATTTTGTCAATTAATTTGGAGAACTTTGACATTAATTGAAGCAACGATTTTGAGAAATACACTTTTCTTTTCTTGACAAGAGTTAGATGAAAATATTGACATCACGTTAAAAATGAAATAATTAATAATATTTATTAATCCCTAATGGGGAAACTCATTTGTCACCAAATCAACGGGACATATTTACAGTTCACAACTAATATAAATACACAGTACACCAAATAAACAACACAAGTAAGAGCCATTTGAGACTATATCCTCGACGTTCCACTTCCGGGATTTCTCCGGTGCTGCAGGAAATTCCGCCGGATGCATGTCTTTTCGCCGATGTCCTCCTTCTGCTTTCTTTGTGTTGGAATTTTAAACTCCGGTGGATTCATGAGGATTATAGTTAACTGCTCCTCAGATCTCTGCATGGTAAATTGAGACAGCTAGCTAGACTGTCTGTCCAATCTGAGTTTTCTCTCGCACGACTAAAACAACTTTTGAACGTACACATTCCACCAAAGCAAGTTCCTTCCAGAGGCTATTTTGCAGCGGCTCCGTGTGGAGCTTAGCGCTGCCCGTGACGATTGTGATTGGTTTAACAAAATGCCAATAAACCAGGGTATGTTTTTCTCCCATCCCAGAATGCTGTGTGGACTAGCCAGACCCTCCTCTGTGTAGGAATGTCTGGCAAAGCGAGACTATTTGAGACATGACTAACTGCTGAAAGGTACTACATCTAAAGACCACATCTAAAAGGGTTCATTTAACATTTGACCACTGCTGGAACAAAATACCCTCTGAGTCATCCTTAGTCGCTCACTGAATGAGCGTCTGTAAAAACACTGTGTAATTGATGTCCTTCAACATACAGAAACAGTTTTTTGACCCTTGATGTCTTTTCTACAGTAACCTCAAGTGAGTCAATGTTTTTTGAGCTTTGTATTGTTCCTGTTTTGTTTCAAACATCTGAAATGCTGCTGCCCCTCAAACCCCCCCCCCCCCCTCCCAGCAGAGAGCATCATAATAGAGAGATTTAAGATTCCCTGATAGGAAACATGAAGGAGCGTCTTGTTGATATCAAATTATCTCATTTTTTTTGCATCACACCATGAAGCTAAAGCTAGGAGGCAGTTAGCCTACTTAGCTTAGCATAAAGACTGGAAGCAGGGGTTTGTACTGATTAAACAAACGAGAACTGCTCATTAAAGGTGCTCTAAGCGATGTTGGGTGACTTTACTTCTTGTTGACGTTCAAAGTATTTTCAAGCAAAACGGAGACTAGCTCGCTCCTCCCTCCTCCTCATCCCGTCCCCTCCCCCCTCCCTTCCGTGCTTCAGCGCACTAACCCCCCAATCCCCACCCCCAACTCCTTCTTGTCAGTTATTGGCTGAATAGCTCGGTGCTTATTGTGTACATGACAGAGTGTGTGGCGCTGAATGCGCTCAGAGCAGACAGCTGTCGGCTATCAGAGCTGAGAATAGGCCTACATCAGCAGTTTACTTGTTAAGTGGTAGTAGATGTACAGTGTAAGTTTCTGTTTGTTTCTGAATAAATGTTCCAGAAAGAAAGTTCCTGTGTCTTGCTTCTCAACATTACAACAAAACAAAAAGAGTAGAAAAAAAGAGAGGCAGTAGGGGAGAGCAGCAGTCAGCTGGGAAACCTCCAACACAGAGAGAGGATACGAGAGCCAATAATCAATAATAAGTATCTGGAGTTTTGTCACGTATAGATCTTTAGTGCGCTTGCATAACTGCAGTGTGAAACCAAAACTTACCGGATCAAATGTATACAATGTAACAAAAACATGAACCTTGGTCCGCACCTTGGTTCGGACTTTCATGTGTGAAAACGCCCTTAAATCAGCAAACCCAATGAGCTTCTGGTGGATTACCAGAGGAACAGGAGACCCCTGTACTGGCTGACATTCAGAGTAAGGAAGTGAAGAGGGTGGACTCATACAAGTACCTTGGGGTCCAAATCAATAAAAGACTTGACTGGACTCACAACACTGAAGCCCTATTCAGAAAGGGACAGAGCATACTGTTCTTCCTGAGGAGACTCAAACGCTTCAGTGTGTGCAACAGGCTCCTGCAGATCTTTTATCAGCCTGTCGTAGCCAGCTGATCAGGTTGGAACAAGACAGGCTGGAAGCAGTGGCGGGGAAGAGAACAAAATACAATAACCCTTACATACAATATCAATAACCCTTCTCGACCTAACTACAATGAGCTGTGACAGATTGACAGCTCAATGCAGATAGTTGATAGTTGGAAATCAAAGCCTGGGCGTTGCTTTTGAACTCGTTGCTGCTTAAGGCGCAACCAAAGGAGGTAGTCAGAAGCAGTGATGGTGAGCTCTGCGCCCTACCTTGCGGTTTTAACTCTAATCAGGTGTAGGCAACTTAAGGATAGAGGATGTCATTTGCTGAACAGATTGTGAAGCCCCTTGAGGTAAATGTTTGATTTGTGATGTAGGGATAAATAAATAAAAAAAAAAGATTTGACTTTGTTAAGCTTTGTCGCTTTTGTTTTGCTGTATGTCTAGTAGTATCTTAATTCAATGAGAGAAACAAAAAAATACTTGTTTGTGCTCACATGCTTGGCCAAAGTAGACAGTAGAAAATGCATCAATGTTGCTGCAAAGAAGCTACAAATTCTAAAACACGGATTCTTTACACAGCACAGAAGATTGATACAATCACCACAGTTTCAAGGTGGGCACACAAGATTAATGTCAATTCAGTATCTGACCAAATGTGAAATATGGTCACAATCTTCTCTTTTGTTTCTGAATTATGACGTTGAACAATGGCAAGAAAAGAGTTGTTGTAGAACATTATGATGTCACAGTAAAGTTGACCTTTGGATATAAAATGTCATCACTTCATCTATCCTATTAGACATGTGTGTGAAATGTCATAATTAGCGTATGAATTCTTGAGTAATGGCCAAAAAATGTGTTTTGTAAGGTCACAGTGACCTTTGACCACCAGCATTTAATCAGTTGATCCATGACTCTAAGTGGATGTTCGTGCCAAATTTGAAGATATTCCCTCCAGGAGTTCCTGAGATATTGTGTTTACCAGAATGTGACAGACCCGAAAACATAATGGCTCCAGCCACGGCTATCATCAGTGAGGAGGCATGAAAAGCAGGATATAACTCAGCAAAATATCCAGGCAAGTTGTGCAGCAGCGTGCAAGATCATCTGGTAAAACAGAATCTGAATCTGTAACTACATCACCTTGCAAGTTTTGCAACTGAGGAGAACATTATTGCTCACAGAAGAGTTGTAAAACCATCCCTCATATAAACACTGTGCAGTGTCTCTGAAAACTGAACTTTCTGGTCCATTGGTTATTTCTTACTCATACTGGTAACCAGTACCAACACGCCCTCAACAACGCAACCCCTTACAAGTATCCATTATTTCAGGGCTGTGATGAAGAACAGAGCAGAGACATGAAATTGTGATGGAAAATACCAAGACGTCTTGAATAGACCCCAGGGTTGTACAGCTGACATTTAATCATCTGTATTACCACAGTGTGTAGCCTAATACAAAGGCTGCTGGAGTGAATATTAAAGATATAGGCTACTGATTATCTCACCACATAGGCTACCTGTCATTGGCTCTCATTTATGAAACGTGCGTACGACCTAAAACAGGCATAGGACGGGCGTACGCCGATTCCTATGCAAAGCTCGGCATTTATCAATTTGAACGTGAGCGTAGCCTGCGATAAAATCTCACGTCTGGTCTGAACTTGTGCATGCAAGTTTTCGAGTCAGTGTGGACTTGCGGTGCAGCATATAATCAGTTTAACAGAAGGAGAAGGAGAAGTCATCAGTTGATCACTTATCAGCAATGGCAGATCCGGCTCTTTTAGAAGACCTCTATACCTACAACAGTGCACACGTACGTGCACGGGCCACGGTGGAGCGCTCCATTGGATTGATTAAGGGCAGATGGCTCTGTCTGGTATAGTCGTATGTTTGGCAATGATATTCAGTACAGGAAACATGACGATGCACAACATTTTTATTTATTCTTCAGGTTTTCGTTCTCTTTTAAAGTGTTGTTAATGGACAAGTGAACGATTTATTTCTGCCATTGACCGATTATTTTTCGGCTCTCATTTATGGACTGTCACTATAATAAATCACTGTAGGCTAAACACTCCTATAATACATCACTATTAAGGCTGTAAGCAGAAGAGCCCTTCTGATTCTGCTGTAGCATACATGTATGTGTATGTGATAATAAAGTACGGTACATTTACTTTACCAGACGAGATCTACTGTAGCTCTGAAACAACCTGCAGCAGCATTAACATCAGTTATGATGGGGTCAACCCTAACTCTTGCTACATGTGTCATACATGTATGGCACATAGGTAACTTAATGCGAACATCTTTTAAAAAAACAACATATTCTTTAACCTCTATCATCCACTTTTCCTGTTTATTTCCCCTTTATGTAAAAATCATCTTATTCCACCCTGTCTGACAGTATCATATACTGTATATTCTGTACCAGCTTGTTCCAACATTTCATTGAAGCTACAGTACATACCTGAATTCAATATTTTGACCCAAAATTCCATGTTCATTTGGCTCCATCGCTCTATCAAATGGAAATTATCATTTTAAACACATTTCTCCAGATTCAGCAAGACATGTTTGGTATTTTTCTTTTTCACTAAAATGAAAACGTTCTGGGAGTTGCAACAAACACTCAGCAGGTTGTTAACAGCTTGCAAAACCATATCCTTAGACAGGCATCATAGTTTGGCATAATCACAGAAGCAGATTAATGTATTTTATTTTATTTTGACACACTTTCCTTTGGACTGAGAAGATTACTGACTGACTTTTAATCTCCAGGTTTGTCCTGAAAGTATATTGTGTTCATGAAAAGATCCATATAGGCTTTACTGATATATAAAGTATGTTGGAGGAAAAACAGGGGAGTCTTGCTCATAAAGCGAGCTTATCCATATGCTGTTCCTGACTGACAGTGGGTTTAGCTGATGACAGCTCAGCCTTCAAAGTGCATTTATCTTCACTTTGATATCTGAAGGCTTCAAACTAACAGCCCCAATGTATTGATAAAAAGAAATAGCCAGGAGCAAAACTGCTACTTTTTAAATTTTCTCAGCTCAGAGGCTGCTATGTATTCTCAATATCAACTCGTGTTTTAGCCTTGAGGTTTTTACACCGCAGAATTGACTGCTCTCAGTTTAAATATCATGTCTCAATCAGATCTGACATGACATCCTGTCATATCGATCATCAATTTGATATACAAGTTGGAGAACATGCATATATAAAACATTTGTACTTATAGCATGTTATTTTTACAGTAGATGGTCAAATGATCAAATCTCTATTTACAAATTCTATAAGGCTGTAATCCTAAAAAAGGATTTAAAAAAACGTACATTTGTCCCGGGAGACACAATTAGGCATCAAATTAATGTAAGCATTTTAGAGGACACTGAAGACTGTTTTTTTCCCATGTGGGTTGGTTATAAATTACTGGCCTTTACTTTAACACAGGATCTGGGGTGTGCATAAGCCACAGTGAATACAGTGGTTCAGACCTCGCTTTATTGGTTATCCTGGATTTCTAAATTCTACTTTTGTGAGATAGGCCCCAGATGTCTCAAGGACTCATTTTTTCTGCAAGATGAATATTTGTTTCTCTCAAACGCATACATCTTTTTGTGTCTAATGAAAAATGGACATAATAAAAAAGGACATATATTCAGCTGTTAGGGACATATTAAGTGTGATAATAGCTGAATGTGTCTGTATTTAAAAGGTCTGCACATATAGCCATTGCCACAGTTTGATACACATACATTCACAATATATCTATAAAGCCAATTAATATCCTATTTATTAGTACATTCAAGATTTCCAGTAATGTACTTGTCTGTGAATGACGTCAGTGATGTACTATTCATTGAACAGTCCTAATCCAACTCCTAAACTACGTCCAACATCGTGAGCTACTGAAATTCTTTCCCTCTTCAGATTTTTATGATAGGACTTGTTTTATACTTTATTGTCATTCAGCTATGGACAGAATTACAGCACGATATTCAAAGAATGACTGGCTATCCATACTAATTAGGGACTGTATCAGAGGGGACCCTGACCCCCCTATATTTTATTATATTCACAAAGGTAGGTAGTATTGGCGAAAATAAAAAGCAAAGGCTGATCTTTTCCAGCCATTAGGTTTAACAGTGATTTTTAAACCTTTGGCCCTCTGACCTGCTTCCTTCTTATTAGTCCAGCCAATGTGACAACAAATAACACGGAGGGAGTGAGGACACTCAAGTTTGCCATTAGGTGCTTTCAATTAGTCTAAAGTGGCACATCGCTTCCTGCTGGGATGCTGCGAGGGAGGAATTTTATTTACCAAATTGAACATCCTTGCCCACATCAGCATCATTATGAGGAGACAGCCTTATAATGAGGCAAGATAATTCAGTAACACTTTACAGAAAAGAACAGATGGCCGCCACTCTAATTATACTGATTACGGGTCTATAATGACGTCAGGGTGTCATATAATTTGAGTGATATAACTAACAACACAGAAACACTTAAATGCGTTCATCAAAGACTGGATTGATTGGATGTGGGGCAGCAGCTATACATGCTCGGCAACAGTCTGCTATACAGAAATAACACACTGTAGAATGCTGTAATTGATCAATCAGAATTGAGTATTCAACAAAGCCGTGTACAAAATGTAGCTAGCAGTGTAGCAGCACATTGTACTGTCAAAAATCACCTATAAAGGCTAAATCAAAAACTGCATTAGTGGAAATGTTCCAGCAGGAAAGTGATCAAAAATGGGGAGAAATTAACATCTGCAGCCAAGATGACAGGTTTCCCTGACATTAGCATGTAACTAATGTAGCAGTGTATGTGATGTAAACACTGCAGTAGCAGTGTCGGGAGCAGATGACCAGAAAACCGAGTAGAAAAAAAAAAATCTTTTAAATACATTTACCTCATATTAATATAAACATCTGACATTGCAACATTATAGATATAACAGAGAATACAGAAAAGCATAATACAGTAGGTCACGTTTAACATAAAAAAAACTCTGACATTAGGGCTATTACTTCTGACCAGAGTGTTTTAACAGCTGGACAATCCCAAAGCAGGTGGAATAATGAATTTTGTTTGCCACAAATGTTCCAGCATCAATCTTGGTGGTGTTTGTCATCCATCTGTCTGACTGATTTAAACTTATTACTTAGCAAAACTCTTCTTGTCTTTTCATGCAGATGTTTATATTTCACAATGTGACCATCACAGTCCCGGAGAACTTCACCCAGTGCACTACCCACGGCAGCTTTGTCCAGCACTGGCAGGAGACCCTCTACAACATGTTCACCTTTGTGTGCCTCTTCCTCCTGCCTTTGGTCATCATGATCTTCTGTTACACACGAATCCTCATTGAGATATCCAGCCGCAGTAATTGTAAGTCTCATGTTTTCTTCTGCAGTCTGAGCAGAGGTGGTACTAGACCTTTTCAAATTGGGTTAGGGGGGCAGGCGGGGGCCACATGCAATTTTAGGGATACCAAATATATTATCCCTTAGAGACCTATTTTTTGTCTTTTTTTAGGGGGAGTAGCGGATCTTTAGGGGGATATAGCAGGTCAAGAGTAGTAGAGTAATGACTAATCGGAGATGAAGCACTGTCAAGTTTTTCTAGTCATAAATATATAATAAACATTGTGTTTTGGTTAGGCGCCTATTCAGATTTTGAAAGTTTAGAATGTATAAAGGTTTATAACATTATGATTGAAGTATATGATGCCCAATGTCTCATAAGTTGCAGCAATTTTGGGGTTTATGCAACTTGTTACACAGGTTTGGTGCAAAATAACCTTTTTTCACCATCTGAGAATTGATAAACAATTGTCAGAAATCTCTCCCAAATTGCACATTAAGACACCAAGACCTTGAGGAACACTATTGAAAAACCCATGCTGTGATTTGGTATCAGAAACCTTTGACATTTGGAGATTTCTGTAAGGATTTAATTTGGCGATTGGATGGCTTCACTTCTGTTCTGGAAGCTGTTCAGAAAAAAATGGAAAGTGAGTCTGAGACCCAAGGAGCTGTGCGTGACAAAGATGGTGTTTTCTTCTCTTCCAGTGCTGTCGAGAGATGTTCATCTACGCCGCTCCCACAACAACATCCCTAAAGCTCGGATGAGGACTCTTAAGATGAGCATCGTCATCGTGACATCATTCATTGTCTGCTGGACCCCGTACTACCTGCTAGGCCTGTGGTACTGGTTATTTCCTGAAAAAATGGAGGAAACGGTCTCTCATTCACTGACGCATATGCTGTTCATCTTTGGCCTCTTCAGCGCTTGTCTAGATCCCATCACGTATGGTCTGTTCACCATTCATCTTCACCAGGGTCTTAAGAGATGCTGTCCGACTTCAAGCACACGGACTGAATTAGAAAACATAACGTGCCTTGCAAACATGACTCAGCAGTCACCTCACAGGCGGTTTGCCTCAAGTGACCACAATACAGACACTAAGGAAGGAAACGACAACAACAGCTCAAAAAGTGGTTTAAGGCCAATCATGCCAGTAAGCAAAATGTAATGGCTTAAATTATTTTAATACAGGGACCAAGTGTGCAAACATCCAAAAAATACTTCACCGCAGGGCACAATGGAGGTCTGCACCTTGTCTGGAAACTGTTTTTCTAGTTTCTTTTTTTGTGTGTGGCATTTTTAGGCCTTTATTTGACAGGAAAGCTAAGACTTGAAAGGGGAGAGAGAGGGGGAACAACATGCAGCAAAGGGTCGCAGGCCAGAACCGAACCCGCGCCCGCCGCTGCAAGGACCAAGCCTCTGCACATGGGGTACACACTCCACCAGGTGAGCTACCCAGGCGCCCTCTATTTTTAAGGCAACTTTCGATGTACCTGAGAAGGATCTTGTGGATCCAAAGGTTGCCTTGAAAAGAGAATAAAAAAAAAACTATTTATTTGGAGCCTAACAGTGTGCAGACCTCCGTTGTTGTCTGCAGTTAAAGAATTCCACTGAAAAGAATCTCTGCTCTTAATCAGTGATGAGCTTAGTCTTTCTCCAGAGATGACAGGTAGTTCAATTATGTTGCCGTAAAATGATGAAGCTCCATAAAAATTAAGGGTTCTTTTGTCAGACGAATCTGTTGTGAGTTGTTCTGAGTGACGCATGCAGCATTTACAAAAAGCACCATGATTGGCTGAGGGTGAGTGAAGCTGTACATCACACACAATGGCTCACACACTGCTGATTGTATTTTCATGAAGCTTAAAGACTCATATGGGAAAGATTAAATTACATTACATGTCATTTAGCTGATGCTTTTATCCAAAGAGACTTACAATTGCTATATATGTCACACACCTCTGGAGCAACTGTGTTGATGTATCGCAGTGGGAATTGAACCTAGCACACACACACACACACACACACACACACACACACACACACACACACACACACACACACACACACACACACACACACACACACACACACACACACACGTGCAACACACAAACACACCTTCTGGGTTTTACTGGATAGATCTCAAGATATCCTGTAATATGTATTGCTTCAAAGAAAGCACAGAAACAGAAATGTGTGCATTTGATTAAAGATAATCAAATAGATCACAAACTGGCTGTGGTGTAACATTTATTTTGTTTTGTATTTATTACATGTTACAGTGACTGAAAACTGCTCTAAATTGTCATTAGTAGTGTGTGTGCAATATAAAATGTTGTGATTTTGTTTCATTACAAACATGAATGTTATGACATGATCATAACTGACCGTGAAGGCCTTTTAAATTAATGTTGACATACAGTTCTATGTATTGATTAAGATTAATACTGTGTTGCATAAAACCACACTGGACACAAAGCTCTGTAAAATATCCTTGATTCATTCATGCCATTTGTCATATTTTACATTAATATTAGTGTTATTGGGGTATTGTGTTGTGAATTGTGTTGCTTTCTGTGACCAAAAAAATGAATTAAAAAACTGCTTAATTTAAATTTGTGATATTGTAAAGTTGTAAAGTTAACAGTAAACAATTCATTTACTTTTCTGATATGTTGTTGCAAAAAAAGAGAGAGATCAATAGCATTTGTTTGTTGGCATGAATGTGTTTCTTTCCTGCAAGTTATGGAAGATGTTGTAATGTATACTTGCAATGTGTTTATTTGTTGAATAAAACAATGATGAATGGGTGATGCACAAACAACGAGAAGCTTCCCGTTGAACTTATGTACATTTGTCATCAGCTGGAAATGACTCAATAAAGAAAAAAATCATTATGGTATTGGGATGATGATGCTTTTAGTGTAATCGCTAATATCTTATATCTTGTCATCTATTCACCTATTCACCACCAAAATAAAAACCTCACCTTTATTCATCAACCGTTTATTTTATTTTAAAATAGCTGCAGTAATGCGTGTTTATTTGTTAAATAAATCAATGATGCCTTTTCCCCCCAGGCATTGTGTGATGCACAAACAGTGAGCGGCTTCCTACTGAATTTATGTACATTTGTCATCAGTTGGAAATGCCTCAATCAGAGAAAATAAGAAAATCAATATGGTATTTGGATGATGATGTTTTTAGTGTACTCGCTAATATCTTATATTTTGTCATTTTTCACCACCAAAATAAAAACCACAATTAATTCCTCAACCGTTAAGATTATTTTAAATTAGCTGCAGTAATGCTTAAGATTTAGCTGACAAGGGTGAACTGTTTCCAGCTATTCCAATTACTATTCCGCTGATATGAGTAGGAGCACGTCGTGGTATTTACAAGAGCACAGACATTACTGAGGTCGTATGTAAATGATCAACAGCCATTTCAAGTCTAACAAATCATTAAAGCTGCACTTCAAATTCAAATGCGACTGAGAGAGACTTTTGTAAACAAAGTGACGTACATGTTTTTCTTTATTTCTGGAAAAATCAACAGGAAGGTAATTTAGCAGGAGGTGATATATCTTAGTAGGTATATATATCTTAGTAGCTCATCATAGCATTTCATCTTATTCCTACAATATACGTATTGACAGAATTTTAACTGAACTTTGTTGCATTTTCTCTTTTGTATGTGCAAAAAAAAAAACAGAAAAGAGAAGCACTTGAGAAGCACTGGTTAAATGTCAAGAATACATTTTGCAACACCAGAAATCAGAGTCAAGATCAGGCCAACAACAGTGAAGAATAACACTCCTATGATAAGCCAATTTTGTTCTCTGATTATCCAAGAATTTTGAAAAGCTATTACATGGAAATTAAATGTCATACAGAGACAACCATATCAAAACACTGTCTCTCTTTGTTTAATTAGGGATTTAATCGGATTCAACATTCCTTGTAGCAACAATCATAAGCTTATCTCTTCCTATGTGTTCACTGCCAAAAAGTGATTTTTCCAAAAGTCATTATGAGGAGTTTGTAAGATGAAAGTGTACTGAGGATTATATTAATCAAGTAACATTGTTCATAATGTGTTAAAAGACCTACCCATGTCAAGTAATGCAATTATCATTCATCAGTTCATCTCTAGTGCAACTCTATTGTGACACGTAATTATGCAAAACCTGCTTAACCTAGAAAAGTTGACATTTCCCATACAGATCGATAGCTGTTATCTGAATGATGAAGTGTTATTTGGTGCGAAAATAAACATGTCAGTACACCACTTGTGTTTCACTATACTCCACATTATACCTCTCAAACTTGTTGAACACTTTTTGCTTTTAATTACTGCAAAGTAGATGATGATTATGTGTTTTAGCAGATTGGCTCTGCTAAAATGTATGGAATAGAACTTTAATTTGTCTTATTAACTTAGATACAGGGAGGAGTGTATCGTGCATAATGAGTGCCAGTATTCTGAGTTGTCATAAATGAGTGAATATAATTCATCTCTTCTGTTATTGTTGAGAGAAATAAAAAAATACTAGTCTAGTCTAGTGCAGCTTTATTCTCAGCAGTGAGCAGGGTACCGTTGCTGAACCTGTAAAAACTGACAGGATGTGGATGACAGTTAGACATGCTTAGGTGTGCGCAGTGAAATGCTCGTTAGTGACCGGTTGCTGAACCTGTGAAAACGGACAGGATGCGATTGACAGGTGCATACTTAGTTATGCACAGTGAAATGCTCATTAGTGACCTGGAGCACATATGCCATGCCGCAGCAAATGACAAGATCATTAATCTAGGCATATTCAGCTCTATGATATCTTATTAAGGTATTAAGCTGTTTGTCCTCCTGAATCTCTTCATTATTGTTGTTGACTGAGATCTCTTGTTGTGTGCACAACAAAGTGACAGGACATTAAGAGGAAAAGCATCAGCCACTCAGAGTTCAACGTCGCAAAAACGCATTAACACAGATAGTGACCTTTCTGACCTCTGAGGCGTGAGCTTTGAAGGTTTGATTATATGAGAATGAGGAAGTTTGAGCCAATGACGAAGGGAGAACGAATGCTGCGTTGTCCCCATGATTTTCTTTTCCATTTATTTCTGTCTTATCTTTTTCTGGCAGGTTGAGTACCCTTGCTGTTAATACCTGTATTTTTCAAAGTTCACAACAGCTTGTTATGTCCCCAAGCATCCAAATGTTGTTGTGTTTCCTGTTGCAGAAAGATCCCCACAATGCAATAAACATGTTACACTTATGACATTGGCTTTTTCAAAATTACATTTATCAGTCCAAGCAGAGCGGTACAACAATTACTTTTTTGTCTGTGTGTCATAGGTGATATCTCAGCCACCACTGGCCTCATTTTCTCTAAAAGTAGAAGGATAACTGAGAAACAGTGGTCTCACTATTGCATGTTGTCATTTTTAAATTAGATTGGTCAGCCCAACGGTCATTTTGTTCATTGTCCTGTCATTGACACCACTGATTGTTTTTTGATGAAACTTGGGGAAGTATTGCATCTCAGAACTACATTCCAACGTTTCCAGAATAACTGTCTTAACATGGACTATTACACCAGGACGTCTTAATTAGTTGTGCAGGGGGACGTAGTTATTATTACCTTTATTTGATGAGGAAATGAAAACACTGTAATCAAAGAAAACATGAAAACGGTGAGAAATAAGAAAATGGCGAGACGCTGTTGTGCCACAGCCAATATCATTGCCTAAAACCCAGTAGGAATCACGTGATAAGGTATACAATTTGTAATTCATTCTTATTTGATGTATTACGGGGATGAGACAAGTGCTTTAGGAACGATCGACTTCTCTATGCTGTTGTTCACTTACCTGCTTGCACAATGTATGGACCACCACCACTGATGATTGGGAATGAATGGAGAGGTAAGCTGATTACACTGTTGCTGTCAATGGGTTCAAATAAAGAAGGACATCGGGTTCTTCTACCTAATCAGAAACAGTATATTGTTTCTTTATCCTTTTCCCACTCACAAATGTCAATGTCAATTTATTTATATAGCACGTTTAAAAACAACTGAGTTGACCAAAGTGCTTTACAAGGTAAAAACAACAATAATACAACAATTGAAAACAGAGTACATCAAAAAGGAAAATAATAACATCCTTCACATCCTTTTTCCATTTTGAAAACCAGGCAATCAAAAAGTGAAGAATCCAGGGGCGCGAAGAAAGGCTTGATGTGAAATTAAACTTTGAGTCTACAGGGAAGTGAGTGTCATGAGACGAGTTGGTTTACAGCTGTAATATCAGCTCCAGAAAGAAAATAATACACAAAGAGATACAGACGGAGAGAATAATTGGCTTATATATTAAAAATAGAGACTTCCATCACACCTTACCATTGTAACATTGCATTACTTTATCTTCAAAATCCAATGTGTGGTGTCTGAAACATTAAGTGAGACAGACAGACAAACAAATTAATAAGGGAGACTGACCCAGTGGGGAAGTTATTACACATTATCACAACAGCCTCGTTGAATAGCCTACTTAATTCTGCATGGTCAATCACGGCATTATACGGTCTTTTGAATCTGTATAACGGACCGTTGATAAGTATAACAGACCATGGTGGAGTTCTGATCATAGACTCTGAAGGACAATTTAAAATCAATATTTGTGCTTAATCTGAACTCATTCTGCTGAGCAGCGGATCATAAAGGGAGGGAGAGGGTGGAGAGAGGGTGGAGGAAACGGGGGTCGCAGCGCCAATGGCAACAGTGTTTACTTTGAAGAGCTTGGTGTGGTATTGTTGTATTTGCTATTCACATCAAACAAAACAGAGACAATTTGTGTGACTTACAGCACCTATACATCTGTGCAATGCAAACGCTTTTCATGTGCATGTGCACACCATGTCCATGACTTGTTTGTTGCTTCTGTTTACTCTGTACGTATGAATCTCTTTTTGTCTCCCTTTGCATCAAACCTCATCAAATTTGCTGTGCTACAGAGGTTTAGTGGTCTCTTCTTGTATAATTTTAACTAAAATGTTAGGATCTTTCAACTTCATAAACTCCATATCTGTTTAGTAAGACAAGTTTGCTTCCTCGCAGTTTCTGTAGCTTAAATATTATGCAGCTGACATTCATTCTGTCACATATGTTGTAGTGATGACTTTTGTGGGTAAACTCATGATTACTGCCACTTCTGTATGTCTTCCCATGACTGATCTTTGGATTAATAAAGAAAAGGCAGAGTAGCAAACAAAGGATGGTATTCTAGTCTAACCTATGTTGTAGTACAAGATAATCTTAGGCTGATAAATAACTACAGATATTACTAATAGTATCAGCAGCTTTGGGGATGTAGTGAAGGTTCAAAACTCCTACAAAATGTGTCCTCTGCACTGTACAATAACAGAAATATTTTAAGTTTATTGCATGTCACACTGAGCCAACTGGGTTGAGTGAAATCTTGATCACAATCTGTGCCAAACCAGTGGTTGTTATCTGTAATCAGCGGATTTTTTGCTACGTTGGAGACAGGCACTCTGAGGTTTTAGTAGCCTTCCTTTCCAACTTTGCATATCTGTTTTGCAACAGTCATTCAAATATCACAGACTCATTCAGTGTGAAAATCTGTACTTTTGAAATGTGCTATCGATCTAATATTCAAGCTTCTTTAAATGTGGTGGGAATACAAAAAGGAATGCTTATCAGTTCCTGTGATTATTTGTGATACTTCTCTCTTGCTGTATGACTGAGCAAAAATGTGTATTTCAATTTATTTGTTCATTTATTGAGTTGTTTTGTTTTTTTGTTTTTCAATTGTTTATTTCCTTTGGCAGAAGTCACACTTTTGTGACGTGTGAGGAAAGATTGTCTCTTAGCCACGATGCAAAACATAATTTAATCATTTACCAACGTTTTGAGATGACAGTCTTCGGATTATTAAAGTCACACTTTTCCTATAGATAATATCCAATGCTAGAATTAAGGAAAGTGCAATTTGAGACCGGTTGAGACAGCGGTGAAGTGCAGACTGTCTGTCTCAATGGGAAGCACACGCAATGATGGTCTGATGGATTTAACATCTTGAGCCCTCTCCACAAAACGTGTCTCCTTTTCAAAGAGTTCATTCCAGTTCTATTAAGTTTAAAATAATGACAGTTTTTTTTTTTGCAATCTCTTCTGTGCCCATTGTCATGGCTGCTACATGAGGGCCATCTATTTAAAATGCACAATTTCCATGAAGATTTGCATACACAAACCAATACCATGTTAACTGTGTCATTTTTTGTATTTTCTCCCCCACAAAGTTCAAAATTACACCTCATGTTCTGGTCTTTTTCAAAGATTTAGACAGTACGGAAGCAGAGAACGGCCATGGATTTTTTTTTATGCACTGTTATCTCGTGATAACGACTAGTCTAGCTGGATTTGACCGGAGAAGGTGAGGGAGAACATTATTAATTAATTTGTTATCTCGAGAAAACAAACTTTGTTATGTTGAGATAACAAAATAATGAATTCGTTATTTCGAGTAAACAAACTTTGTTATATCGAGATAAGGAATTAATAAGTCGTTATCACAAGATAAAAAAATAAATCCATGGTCGTTCTCAGCTTCCGTAAATCAGTGAGACAAACTCAAGAATAAAGATTTGCTTCAACTCGTTTTTACAACATTTATTACAATTTGTCATTATTAGCAATTTTGGAAAACACAGACAAAAGAATGAATTAATAATGGAGATGGGCCCAGTGGGACAGTTAGACACTAGGGATACCAAATATGGCAATAAGCACAGTGCTGATTGTAAAATGTTTTTTTTTTTTTACTAAAGATAGTAATTGCCAACCTAAATCCTCCACTTATATTCAAACGGAAATACAACAATAAACGTATGATTTAATTCAGTTATATAAGTTACCATATACACCATATATTCTGAAACCTGGCAGCATATTATATATTTCTTTAAAGAAATGCAGATTTATATTATTTTTTTTCTCATAATAATATACCTCAGGTACTTCAAATACATTCCCACTTGAATCAAGGCCATGCACTCCCACTGCAATCAATACCAAAAGTGCAGACATTTGCACACATAAATGCAAATTATGTGGATGCAGCCACACAAACTTTCTAACCTGGAGCTATATTCTCTGTGTGAATTGTCAACATATTTCTAATATTTAAAATAAATTCAAATAAAATGTATGTCCTAATGGAGAACTTTGTATTGGGCATTTATGATGGCCCTTTGGTTTCTGAGATCATCTGTAAAGTCTCAATACAGACATATGTATTAACCTGGGTTATGAGTAGGCATATACTGTGATATGACAATATAGAGATCTCTTCTTGTTGAGAGCTATGGTTGCTGATCAATTAGATGCAGTTCAAAAATATATAAAAATGGAGAAACAGTCAAACAAAATGTGATGGTTTGTTCCCTCAGCTTCTGATCTGCATGAAAATGTCTCTGAACCTTGACATTTTTGGCGAAGTCAGACAAAGACTGGGGCTGAATCCACTGGTAGTGTGTGAGCAGGCAAATGAAGAAGTGGTAATGTAAAATATATTTTTCAACTAGTTTTTAAATTGCTTGTATTCAAGACTTTGTCTTTAAGCTTTGCCTTTAATTTCCTAGCATATGCAGTAAAAAAAAGATGTTGAAAACAAGCATTCAGCAAACAGAAAAACTCTATTCATTGAAGAGATATAATCAAAATAGTTGACTGAGATCCAAAATGAGTGAGTCATTGTACTGTTTGCAGGAAAGTCCTTTTAAAAGTAAAAGAAAATGACGACTGTATGCAAAACCTTTGCATTTTGAATTTGCATACCCATTAATGTGGTCCTTTTTTAGATGCCCATTTTAATATTAATTTTAATAATTAATATAATAAATAAATAATGCTGAATCATAATTACACTGTATTTTGGATATAGTGTTTTGTAATTAAATCTAGCCTTATTTTAAAGGTGCACTACAAGTTGCATGGTTTCAGCGCAATTTAATTTTTGTCTCAAATCATAGGCATCTCTCCTTGATACCCTAGCTGCCTGCCCCCTGAATACACTGTGAAAAAGCCGGTCTCAGGAGACAACACCAGGGTCGTAAAACGTCAAACAAACACTAGCGGCACAGGCTGTGCACCAAAATACAACACCACGTTCCAGCCAATCACCAACAAGATGGTTGGGTGAGGGGATGGGGGTTAGTGACAGTTATGGAAACATGAGGGAAGGGGCGAGTTTGCTCTGTTTTGTTTGGAATTTATTTGGAGCGTCAACAGAAGTGACCATGTAGGAACTTATTAGTGCACCTTTAATGCAATCCAAAGTCACTTTGTCATTAAACAAAGCGGGCAACAATATGTCATAGATACTTTCTTTGTATTACTGAATCACAAGTATTGGAGGCAGGAGGCTGATTTAGAGTAAATTATATGTAATTATGCTTTTACAACATAATGTGTTTTGTGATGCTAAGTTTAGCAGAGTAATTAGAGGCATTATGTTTTTCAGTCTGTTAAATAATTAAACGTACAACATGTAACTTTCTGCCGCTAGGGGTCTCTCAACCGAAACAATGGATTGTAAACACAGACTTTTGATGACGTTGGTAAGTTCATAGACCTATAAGTAGCTAAGTTGCGTGGAATTATGGGAGTTGTGGTGAAAGATGTTAGCCTAAACGTTAGCAGGCATCGCTGACAAGTGGTTGGGGAGTCGGAGGTGCATTATGGGAACTGTCGGTTTGCGGTTTTTGACAGGCGAGGATCCCGGGAGTTTTGAATTTTCTGTAGAGGGTTGCTCTGCGAGTGCATGAGGATTTGGGAAAGCTGAAGGATAGCATTGAGGGAGGACATGCCGTTAGTCTGAGGAGACTCAAAACATGGAGGTCTGGAGAGAAGGTTGATAGTCTATCAGTATTAGTGGATTTCCAAGGCAGTAAACTGCCTAAATATGTCACTGTTGGATATATGAACTACAATGTAAGGATGTATGTGCCCCCTCCGTTGCGATGTTTTAAATGCCAGAAGTATGGTCACATAGCTGCTTACTGCAAAGGCACTCAAACATGTGGGCGATGTGGAGGAGAACATGACTATGGTACATGTGGAATTGGGGTAAAAGAGAAGTGTGTTAACTGCATAGTGTCGGGTACAGGGAGTGTGAAGCCAGAAAAAGAGCAGTTGAAATCCAGCATGTCAGGGCTGAAGGAAAGGTGTCTTATGCTGAGGCAGTTAAGAGAGTTCAAGTTGAGACAAATCTAGTGAAACAGGCAACAAGAGCCAGAAAAGCTTCAGGTGTTGACGAGGAAGTATTGATTGTTAAAAAGAAAGAGTTTCTGTGCTTTATTGCGGAAGTCATAAATTGTACGTCACAAGCGAAACACAGATCCGAGAAGACAGCCATTGTGGTTAAGAGTGCCAATAGATATCTGGGTATTAAAGATATTACATGGGAGAGTATTTATGAAGAACTTCAGAACAGAGATGCATCTGAGAAGCCAGCATCCCTATCACAGGCGTCTTCACAGTGGTCTGCGTCAAGCTTACAAGCTAAAACCTAAAATGAAAGAAGAAAAAAAATTAAAAATAAAAAAAGAAGAAAAAAAAACAGTGGAATGCTAGAAGCTTGATGGCAAATGGACAAGATCTTAAGAGATTTATATCTGAGTTAGAGACTAAACCTGAAATTATTTGTATTGTAGAGACATGGTTGAAACCTCATCTGAATTTTGTTTTAAATGGGTATGTATGCGAGCGAAGTGATAGGAGTGACAGCAGTGGAGGGGGATGTGCTACTTTTATTAAGGAGGAGGTTCCCTACAGAGTTTTAGGCAAGGGGGAGGGATTAGAGTATTTAGTAACTGAGGTTTGGTGTGATAATGATATTATAAAGATTATACATTTTTATAATCCCTGTAAAAGACTTGATATTTATGCACTAGAGTTGATTGAAGGGCAAGAAGGTGGAAAAATAATATGGTTAGGAGATTTTAACGTACATAGGTCCCTGTGGGGAGGGGATAAAACGGATCACATGGCTTGGTTTTAGAAGAACTTATGGATAGGAAAGGGTTGGTGTCTTTAAATGATGGGTCTCCTACACGTATTGGGGTGAGGGCACAGTCCGTATTAGATCTGACTTTAGTTTCTCAGTCGCTTGCAGGTCAAATAATATGGGAAGTTTATAGTGAGTCAACGATTGGAAGTGACCACTATCCGATTATGTGTAGGATGGGTAGCAGGAGCAGCAGTGTGACCCAGTGTTTTTTAGAAAGATGGAATTTTAATAAAGCTGATTGGGTAATGTTTACATTTATAAGTGATAGGAATATGGGTCAAGTTGAGGTGACCGATGATGTGGATGAATTTACTGAAAATGTTAATACAGCTATGGTGGAAGCTGCAAAAGCTTCTATTGCCGAGTCAAGGTCGGGAAGTAAGAAGCGGAAAATGGTACCATGGTGGACAGATGAATGCACACAAGTAATAAGTAGAAGAAATAAAGTGTTTAAAGATTTTAAAAATAGTTTAAACTTTCAAAAGTATTTGGAATATAAAAGAGAGCAGGCTAAAGTAAGGAAGTAATTAGGAAAGTAAAAAAGGATTACTGGATAAAGTATTGTAACACTATAGGAAGGCAAACCTCAGTAAATGATGTAAGGACAGTTGTTAAAAAGATGAGTGGCATGCGACAATCTTGGAGCTATCCAGTCCTTAAGAATGGGGAGACTGTGGCAGTAAAGGATGAAGATAAAGCAGCGATAATGGTCAAAGATATAGCTAATGTACATAGTAGTCTTAACTTAACTGATGAGGAAAGACATAAAAGAGCGGCAACAAAAAGACAATATCAATATCTTTTAGAGAATGTAGCGGATCGAGATGACAGCTTGACTGCAAGTTTTTCCATAAGTGAATTAAAAAAGGCTATAAGCAACGCAAAGGTAACAGCTACGGGAAAAGATAGAATAAGTTATGCAATGTTGAAACATCTTAGTAATGAGGCTCTTAACACGGTGTTGAAGTTATTTAATAAGGTGTGGGAACAAGGGAAAATTCTAAAGAGCTGGAAGATGGCTGTTATTATTCCAATTAGAAAGCCGGGGAAAGATCCTACTGTGGCTTCTAACTATAGACCAATTGCTTTGTCATCCCATCTAGGTAAGGTAATGGAGAGAATGATTGTGGAGAGAATTACTTTTTATGTTGAGTCTCGAAATTTGATAACGCCATTTCAAAGCGGCTTCAGGAAAGGAAGGTCAATTTTGGACCCAGTTATTAAATTGGAGAGTGATATAAGGAAGGCCCAAGTGTGTAAAGAAGTAGTTGCTGCTATATTTTTTGATGTGGAAAAAGCATATGATATGCTTTGGTAGGATGGTGTGTTAATTAAAATCCGAAGGCTTGGAATAGAGGGGAAAATGTATTATTGGATTAAGGACTTTTTAAGTAATAGACAAATTCAGGTGAGGATAAATAGTAGCTACTCTGATTGCGTATCTGTGGAAAATGGTGTACCCCAAGGAAGTGTTATTTCACCAATTTTGTTCTCCATTATGATAAACAATATATATGATACACTTGATTATAGTATAGGCAAATCACTGTTTGCAGATGATGGCGCTCTCTGGAAAAGGGGTAAAAACGTTCGATTCACTGTTAAAAATTTGCAAAGAGCTATTGACTCTGTTGAAGAATGGGCTGGGAAATGGGGATTCAGGTTCTCTGTTGAGAAAACAAAGGTAGTATTTTTCTCGTTTAAAAAAATTGAAGAAAAGTTTAAACGTCAACTGTATGGTAGAGATTTGGAAAGAGTAAATTGTATGAGATTTTTAGGCATGCATTTTGACACTAAACTTACCTGGCATTATCATATTGAAAAGATAGCTGACAAGTGTAAAAAAGTTATTAATATAATTAGGTGCTTGTGCAATAAGGAGTGGGGAGCAGATATGGTGTCAATGAAAAGATTATATGTTGGATTAATAAGGTCTATTGTTGACTTCGGGTGCGTGGCTTATGGGTCTGCTGCAAAGTCTGAATTAAAGAAACTTGATGTTATTCAGGGTACGGCCCTCAGAATATGTTCAGGAGCAATGAGAACCTCCACAATACCAGCGCTTCAGGTTGAAGTAGGGGAAATGCCATTTGAGTTGAGGCGATTACAAATGTCCTTGTCATATTTTGTTCAATTAAAGGGGCATGAGGAAGACCATCCAGCTAAGAGTGTTCTAATTTCAACATGGGAGCAGGCAAAAAGTAAAAGAGAGTCGTTTAGTGCAAGTATACATGAAAAGGCAAAGCAAGCGGCTGTAGAAAATTTCATATTTATTTCAACTGTAGTGTATCCCCCGCACCCACCGTGGTTACTACCAGTCCCAGACGCGGATATAACTCTGCATGAAAAGATTAAAAATTATAAGGGGGATAGTGGACAAATGGCTATGAGGTATGTGGATAACTATTTTGGATATGTGCAAATCTTTACTGATGGGTCAAAACAACCAGATACAGGGAAAGTGGCAATCGCATATGTGATACCAAAGTTTGATATTAAGTTTTCTGCAAGAGTTTCAGACCATTTGTCAGTGTACTCAGCAGAGTTGATAGCAATTGTGATGGCACTGCAGTGGGTAGAGCAAATTAAACCACTTAGAGTAGTTGTATATTCAGATTCGCTGTCAGCCTTAGAAAACTTTAAATCAGGTAATTCAAGTGAAAGGTATGATATTGTGTGTGAAATATTGACTTTGCTCCATAGTATTCAAAATGGGGGGACGCATGTAAAGTTTGTTTGGGTTCCGGCTCATGTAGGTATGGCTGGTAATGAGTTGGCAGACAAATTTGCTAAACAGGCTCTGAAAGCAACAAATATAGCTATCCAGTGTAAAATATCAAAATCAGAGGCTAAGTCAATGATTAAAACACATGTTAAAAAGTTGTGGCAAGATAGATGGAATAGGGGAGATAAAGGGAGGGTCTTTTACATTATAAATCCTGAGGTTGGCCAGGGGCGTCTGGTAATAAGGTGTCGAAGAGAAGAGGGAATTTTTACAAGAATGAGAATAGGACACACCAGACTAAACAAAACATTACAGATAATGGGGAAACATCATTCAGGAAACTGCGAGATTTGTAAAATGCCAGAAACAGTGGAACATGTTTTATGATGTGTAGGAAATTTAATAGAGAGAGGGTGTTATTTAAAAGTAAAATAGAGGACAGTGGGGAAAGTTTTATCATTAGAGATATTTTGTCAAAGGCTTCCGATCATAAAGTAATAAAATATATGTTTGAATATCTAAAACACACTGGACTCATTGATAGAGTCCATCCATCCATCCATCCATCGTCGTCCGCTTATCCGTGGTCGGGTCGCGGGGGGAGCAGCTCCAGCAGGGGACCCCAAACTTCCCTTTCCCGAGCCACATTAACCAGCTCTGACTGGGGGATCCCGAGGCGTTCCCAGGCCAGGTTGGAGATGTAATCCCTCCACCTAGTCCTGGGTCTTCCCCGAGGCCTCCTCCCAGCTGGACGTGCCTGGAACACCTCCCTAGGGAGGCGCCCAGGGGGCATCCTTACCAGATGCCCGAACCACCTCAACTGGCTCCTTTCGACGTGAAGGAGCAGCGGCTCTACTCCGAGCTCCTCACGGATGACTGAGCTTCTCACCCTATCTCTAAGGGAGACGCCAGCCACCCTCCTGAGGAAACCCATTTCGGCCGCTTGTACCCTGGATCTTGTTCTTTCGGTCATGACCCAACCTTCATGACCATAGGTGAGGGTAGGAACGAAAACTGACCGGTAGATCGAGAGCTTTGCCTTCCGGCTCAGCTCTCTTTTCGTCACAACGGTGCGATAAACTGAATGTAATACCGCCCACGCTGCGCCGATTCTCCGACCAATCTCCCGCTCCATTGTCCCCTCACTCGCGAACAAGACCCCAAGGTACTTAAACTCCTTCACTTGGGGTAAGGACTCATTCCCTACCTGGAGAAGGCACTCCATCGGTTTCCTGCTGAGAACCATGGCCTCAGATTTAGAGGTGCTGATCCTCATCCCAGCCGCTTCACACTCGGCTGCAAACCGATCCAGTGAGTGCTGAAGGTCACAGGCCGATGATGCCATCAGGACCACATCATCTGCAAAGAGCAGCGATGAGATCCCGAGCCCACCGAACTGCAACCCCTCCCTACCACGACTACGCCTCGATATCCTGTCCATAAATACTACGAACAGGATTGGTGACAAAGCGCAGCCCTGGCGGAGGCCAACCCTCACCTGGAACGTGTCCGACTTACTGCCGAGAACCCGGACACAACTCTCGCTTTGGTCATACAGAGATTGGATGGCCCTGAGAAGGGACCCCCTCACCCCATACTCCCGCAGCACCTCCCACAAAGTCTCCCGGGGGACCCGGTCATATGCCTTCTCCAGATCCACAAAACACATGTAGACTGGATGGGCATACTCCCAGGCTCCCTCCAGGATCCTTGCTAGAGTAAAGAGCTGATCCGTTGTTCCACGACCAGGACGGAATCCGCATTGTTCCTCTTCAACCTGAGGTTCGACTATCGGCCGAACCCTCCTTTCCAGCACCTTGGAGTAGACTTTACCAGGGAGGCTGAGAAGTGTGATACCCCTGTAATTGGTACACACCCTCTGGTCCCCCTTTTTGAAGAGGGGAACCACCACCCCGGTCTGCCACTCCTTTGGCACTGTCCCAGACTTCCACGCAATGTTGAGTAGGCGTGTCAACCAAGACAGCCCCTCCACACCCAGAGCTTTCAGCATTTCTGGACGGATCTCATCAATCCCTGGGGCTTTGCCACTGTGGAGTTGTTTGACTACCTCAGTGACCTCCACCAGGGAAATTGACGACAATCCCCCGTCATCCTCCAGCTCTGCCTCTAACAAAGAGGGCGCATCAGCTGGATTTAGGAGTTCCTCAAAGTGCTCCTTCCACCGCCCTATTACCTCCTCAGTTGAGCTCAACAACGTCCCATCCTTACTGTACACAGCTTGGATGGTTCCCCGCTTCCCCCCTCTGAGGTGGCGGACGGTTTTCCAGAAGCGCCTTGGTGCCGACCGAAAGTCCTTCTCCATGTCTTCTCCGAACTTCTCCCACACCCGCTGCTTTGCCTCTTTCACGGCAGAGGCTGCAGTCCTTCGGGCCATTCGGTACCTTGCAACTGCCTCCGGAGTCCTCTGGGATAACATATCCCGGAAGGACTCCTTCTTCAGTCGGACAGCTTCCCTGACCACCGGTGTCCACCACGGTGTTCGAGGGTTACCGCCCCTTGAGGCACCTAAGACCCTAAGACCACAGCTCCCTGCCGCAGCTTCAGCAATGGAAACTTTGAACAATGTCCACTCAGGTTCAATGCCCCCAGCCTCCACAGGGATGCACGAAAAGCTCCGCCGGAGGTGTGAGTTGAAGGTCTGTCGGACAGGAGCTTCCTCCAGACGTTCCCAATTTACCCGCACCACCCGTTTGGGCTTACCAGGTCTGTCCAGAGTCTTCCCCCACCCCCTGACCCAACTCACCACCAGATGGTGATCAGTTGACAGCTCCGCCCCTCTCTTCACCCGAGTGTCCAAAACATACGGCCTCAAATCAGATGAAACGATTATAAAATCGATCATTGACTTTCGGCCTAGGGTGCTCTGGTACCAAGTACACTTATGAGCATCCCTATGTTCGAACATGGTGTTTGTTATAGACAATCCATGACTAGCACAGAAGTCCAATAACAGACAACCACTCTGGTTTAGATCAGGGAGGCCGTTCCTCCCAATCACGCCTCTCCATGTGTCTCCGTCATTGCCCACATGTGCGTTGAAGTCCCCCAGCAGAACTATGGAGTCCCCCTCCGGAGCCCCATACAGGACTCCATTCAAGGTCTCCAAGAAGGCCGAATACTCTGAACTCTTGTTTGGTGCATATGCACAAACAACAGTCAGAGTTTTCCCCCCAACAACCCGCAGGCGTAGGGAGGCGACCCTCTCGTCCACCGGGGTAAACTCCAACGTTGCAGCGCTCAGCCGGGGACTTGTGAGTATCCCCACACCCGCCTGGCGCCTCACACCCTGGGCAACTCCGGAGAAGAAAAGAGTCCAACCCCTCTCCAGGAGTACGGTTCCAGAACCGAGACTATGCGTAGAGGTAAGCCCCACCAGATCCAACTGGTAGCGCTCCACCTCACGCACAAGTTCCGGCTCCTTCCCCCACAGCGAGGTGACATTCCATGTCCCCAGAGCCAGCCTCTGCTGCCCGGGTCTGGTCCGTCGAGGCCCCTGACCTTCACCGCCACCCGTGTGGCAGCGCACCCGACCCCAGCGGTTCCTCCCACAGGTGGTGGGCCCATGGGCTGGAGAGATAGGTGCCACGTAGCTTTTTCGGGCTGTGCCCGGCCGGGCTCCGTGGCAAACCCGGCCACCAGACGCTCGCTGACGAGCCCTCCCTCTGGGCCTGGCTCCAGACGGGGGCCCCGGGCTTCCTCCGGGCAGGGTCTCTCTATCCCTTCCTCGTTTTTTCATAGGGTCTTTTGAACCATTCTTCGTCTGGCCCCTCACCTGAGACCACTTTGCCATGGGAGACCCTACCAGGAGCACAAAGCTCCAGACAACACAGCCCTCAGGTTCATAGGGACACCCAAACCTCTCCACCACGATAAGGTGATGGTTCCCGGAGAGGCATTGATAGAGTATAGTTTGGCTATGTTTTTTTTTTTTTTTTTTTTTTTTTTTTTAAAAAAAAAAAAAAAAAAAAAGCCTGGCTTGCAGGCTACACTATTCTTAAGGATGTAAGCCTAGTATCTGGAGGGTGGCGGTAATGCGCTAAGTTAGTCCGCATCCGCCTTTAAAAAAAACAAAGAAGAAGAAGATTATGGGAGTTGTACTTTTTAATGTTAAACACCTTCGCCGATTAGATTGCACCTGTTCACGTACAAGTCTACCCATTCAAATGTATTCACTTTACATTTAGTAATGTTTATTCATGTCATTCTAATAACATAGCTGCATTTTCCCCAACATAATTACATTTTTATTGATTCGATCTGTATTGGTAGCTGACCAGTTAGCTAGCTAACTGTGGCGAGCCGAGGACGGCCGATGTGCAGCAGCAGAGCTGCTCCAAGCTGCCCGAAACGATCTCCCCCTTCACTTTTCTTTAATCTTAACTATTCGTTTTGGTGCTTGTCGGGTTAATTTAGCTAACTGTAAAGACAGCTAAACGCGAAGGGGTGAGAAATTCGGCAGAGAGGAGATTTTCGGCACGAACACCGGTAGCTAGCACTAACGGAGACTAGCTAGCTAACATTAGCTATGGATGGCTGGTGTTGCGACTCGGATCTGGGTCTTGTTCAGTTTTAAAAACAATGTACCTTTGGTTCAGATACATTCATTACACATGGCAGCCTGGTAAAGGTCAGAGCAGACCCCTTTGTCCTATTCTCCTTTTGTCTCTCCCAGGTAGATTAGGTCAAAACCACTATAGAAAGAAACTTTTGTCCCACAGCAGGAAGCAAACACCCTGATGTGCTGAGACTAATTAGAGGCCATCCACATGGAGACGCGTATGGATGCAAACGCTCTTTTTTTGCATCGTTTGGGCCGATTGTCCACACGAATCCCGTAAACGCACTTTTTTGAAACCTGGTCCCAGGGTGAATAAAAAAAAAATGGCTTCATGTGTACGGCGAAACCGCATACGTGCGTATCGATGTCATCCCCACACACCTCAGCCAGACAGCTGGCTGCCTTCAACCCAGCTGACCGCTCTAGCCAGGGACGCAATGCTGCTTATAAAGTGGAAGTAGACAACTTATCAACTAGCTAGCTAATCTGTCTGCTCAGATTAGCTAGCTAGTCCTTGCAATATGAGGTAAATGTATTTGCACGGATTATAGTAACTTTTAGCACGGCTTATTGTAGAAAGGCTACCGCAAGAAAAATGTGTAGCTAGATTATCAAAAAGACATCGGATCATTGATGTTTGTTTGACTGCCGATGTTAGCTAGCAGAGCTAGCGTTAGCTAACGCTAGCTCTGCTCGCTGCAATCATGTCCGATAGAATGTAAACAAAGTACATTCTTTTTCTAGGTGGCCTTTATATAACGAGCAGTGGTGAAAGTTATTAAAGTCTAGTCCATGGATGTATTAAGCTAAGAGAACTAGCTAACAGTCATGTTATGAAAGGAAGTGGAAGTGACTGAAGGCTGCTCTTCTTCTTCATTTCGTTAATTTCTGTAGCAATAACAGCGCCGCCTACAGGCCTGGCATATGAAGTAGCGTGTTGAGTCATTTACATATGGATTCATGTGGACATGAATTTTCTTGACCCGAATCCAGGGAAGACGGATGCGTTTTCATCCTAACGTCTTCGTCTGGATGGGGCCTTAGAATACAGGATAGTCTTTGATCTGTGACCGGGAGAAACCCCCAATGTGCATGCTAGAGGTGTGACCATCGCATCTGAGGCTATGAAGAAAGCCAATGATATCCATTCAACACAACATCATGCCAATGGGAATAGAATCCAGGTGCAGGGAAATATAATTCTGAAACTGATAATGATCGAGACAGTAAACTGCTTTGCAGTGTAGGCCTATTCTTTTTGGTAATGTGCATGTCATGTTATGACTGCAAACGGTGACCCCACTAGGGGAAGCATGCTTTGCAGTCCACTGCTTGCAGGTTTTGTGTTGTTGTTGTTGTTGTTGTTGTTATGTTAGGACTAGGGATGGGCATTCGATTAAATTTTCTTCGTCGATCGTCGGGAGAATTAATGATCAATTATCGATTAATCATTAATATTTTTATATTAAAATTCATTATTTATTTCACTTTTTATAAATTAAATACGCAATGAAAATACAAAAATACAGCATGTTTTTACCTCGATGAGATCTTAATTACAAGAACAACGTGTGGCAGTTAAACTGGAGGTTTGGCTAAACTTAAAGATATATGCGCTGCAGTGTTTAATTTAGCAGCGGAACCGTTGCTGCGAGCCGGCGTTGTTAAACAGAGACCCACGTTTGTTCCAAAATAATAAATAAAAATAATCATGTTCAATAATAACTTAACCATAACTTTACCAAAAACATAATACTACTTAGATCTGACAGGTTGTGTCAAAATGTAACTCAAAACTATCCAAGGCACGGACAAAGCCTAATACAAAATAACCAGTTACTCACATAGAACTTCTGCACCAGTCTACTGGTTTTTGTTGAGAAAAATAAGCAGGTTGACATGATCTGGGGTCTGAGGTTCCCTTAATACATCCATGGGTCAGACGTGACCGCCACCTGGTGACCGCGAGTCCAGCCGCCGACAACACCCGCTGGGATGCACAGGTACCTCCGCGCTAACTTGGCCAGCCCGGGCCGGGGAACATTATTCCGTTGTTCGTAGTGAGTTTCTACCAGTCTGTTGATGGTACGTCGTGACGGAATATGACTTGCTGCTTCCAATATCCATCTCAATGAACTTGCAGATCCCTCCGTAATTTTCTCTGCTCGTTGTGCATCGCAGCTCCTCCGTGCTAACGCCGAGTTGATGCTAGGTTGAGACTGAGAGCAGGACGCCCCGCCACCAACATTAACCAGGGTCGGATGCACTTTGTTTCAGTGGTACATCATTTGAGTCGTGGCCGTGCTGTACTTATACACGGCGTCGCAGTGTTTGCAGTGAACTAAGTCGTTTTTTAAATCAAAATGGTCCCACGCCACACTTCGCCGTGACCTCTTCATGTTTACTTTGAATCAAAACGTAACTCGCAGCTAACTGAGCAGCCTATGGCGCCCCCGGGTGGTAAAATGTTTAATTGCTGCTGACACACTGGAAATCATTTCATTGCTCCATTGTTCCTCCATCAAGGAGGAACATGCATTCAGTCCCATGTCTGCTGCATTGTAACTGTTGCTTTTGTCATATCGTTTTCATCCTTCTGTTTTATTAAATGTTCTCTTAATCCTCCAATTGCTCCCAGGCCTTTTTCCTTTTTCCCAGGCTGGCTATGGGCTAACGGTAACTGGCTACATGTCCCGGCTGTGGTGTCAGCTCTTATCCCAGGCAGACAGACCGGGTGCTAGCCGGCTAAATTAGCATTAGATTAGTCGTCTTATCTATACAGCTAACGTTAACATTACTGGTAAACTCATCCGTGGGTTAGCCCAGTGCTGCCTTTATCCGTGGTGAAAATAATCATGCTACTAATAACTTTATGAGCGTGTTGAATGATGTGGTAACCCTATAATGTCATCCAACAAGCATTAGCTAGCTAGCATTAAGTTAGCTACTTGTCAACCAACACATTGTAGTAACGTTAAACTGGATCAATATTGATATGTATCAATAAATAAGATATCTGCTGTATTACTGTGTTGCAAAGTGGCATGCTATCAATCACAAAATGATGCTGTGTGGCAGAAAAAGCAGTATTATGGTTAGGAGTATTTTTTTCTGTGACATTGTATGATTTACAATTACGCTCAAACGTATCATCTGGGTGCCGTGTTTTGAAGGAAGTTACGAGGAACTAGAGGGTGAAAGGTTATATGACGCCACTGACGGGCGACTAGGAAGGAAAGGAAACGTGCCGTGTCTGAAAATAAAATAACAGATTTCTCTGGGTTTGAAGTTTGGTGGAAACTAGTGCTGTCAAACGATTAAAATATTTCATAGTTAACTCGCGATTAATCGCACATTTTTATCCATTCTAAATGTCCCTCGATTTCTTTTTGTGTCATAGTTTTTCATTTTAATTCTCTTAACATGGAAAAGTGGATCAGCTTCTTTGTGCAAATGTTTTTTTTTTAATTGAAAACATTGGCATATACGTAGTGTTCAATTTCACACTAACATTCACACTTGGAGCTAATAATCTGTCACATAATATAACACTGTTACCTCAATTTTCCATTGCAGATAGTACTGCCTCATGCCTGAGGTGAGCATGGGTCGTTGTCATAGCGACTATGGTTTCCCCCGACTCATTTCCTGGTTGTCCTTCTCCATAAACAACGTAAAATCAAGGAGAGGGTTAACTTCTCCTGCTCCAGGTTTCCCACCATGGTCAGAAAGAACAGAGGAGACACTTTGTTTCTCTCACTGACTGTAGAGTCACTACTCGCTCGCTCCGAAGCTAATCGCCGTCACGAGCCTACAAGCTATGCAGCTTGCAAGCCCAAACCGTCCGCGGCTTGTGTCTGTTTTGTTTCCGGTCTGAGACCCGCCCTTCAATCACTGCTATTGGCCAGGCATCCAAGGTAACGTAACCCCATTTGTTCAGGTCCTATCCCCTGACCAATCCACTATCCTAACCACTCGAGGTGAAATGCCTAACCCCAACCAATCGAGTTGCTTCGTAGGGCGGGACATGGCGTGGCCATAGACAGTTAAAGAAATGGACTAACAGATCCCAACAGATCCCGTTGCTCTCTCTATGCGTTAATCGTGCGTTAAAAAAAATTGTCGGCGTTAAAATGGGTTTGCGTTAACGCCGTTAATAGCGCGTTAAACTGACAGCCCTAATGGAAACATTTGTGAGAGTGTAACTACACAACTCAAAAAAATATATAACATAGGTATGGTCATTTTTAGACATTTTAAAGCAGAAATGTTACATATTGTACCTTTAACTGTGCATGTCATAGCAACAGCATGACAAGAAGGTCTTTCTTTTACTGGTAAATGATCTGAGTTTTCAGGCATTTACTCTGAGGCATGGGTTAAAGGTATAGTGGCGGATTTTCTTTTTTCGGGTGGATCATCAAAACAATTGGTCCTCCTAGTTGTCAATCATTCTGGGATATGTTAACGTAAGGCTCGTACGTGCCGTGACAGGTCAGCGAGCAGACGGCCACGGCCTCCGACCATAGACAATATATAAAAGCCTCCGACCGCTGTCTCCCCGCTCTCGGCGATAGCTTGTTTGTTGGCCTGTAGCATGCTAAAGTTAGCTATAGAGATGCTTGTCGTCAATAGATTTCCACTTACCGGTGGCGAGTCTGACATAGTGGAAAAAGTGCAAATCTTCTTTTGGAAAGTAGGCTTGTAGAGCCATGCCGACAGCAACTTGTAAACAGAACTACGCTCGTGCATGCTCTCATTCATCCGTTAGGTTCATTTCTAAACCTAACGGTTTTAAACACACCGTTAACGTTGTGAAATGGTCACAGTTTGGTAAGGTTCAGATAACAAAACTACTAAGTAAAGTTTAGACTGTGGTTTGGGTTCAAATCTGTACATTTGTTACTTAACTTCCTGACTGCACCACTACTTTGCCAAATCAGTTTTTGTTAATGTACTCAGATGACTCAACTCTACTGACCTTGTTGAACAAATGTGATGACCCTACTCTGTATCAGGGAAATGTGGATTGGTTAGTTAAGTGGTGTGATGATAATGCTCTTATTATTAACACTGTGAAGACAGAGGAAATCATTTTTGGAATAACCCCGACTTGTCAACTGTCCTCAGTGAAGATTCATAACTCAGAAATCAGTCAAGTCTCGGTCTATAAATATTTGGGTGTCATGATAGACGAAACGCTCTCATGGACTTCTCATATATAATTTATCTGCAAAAAAATACAACAGCGTGTTTATTTTCTTCGTAGATTGAGATCCTTTGGAGCTAGTAGCCAAATCATTTCTTTGTTTTTCACATCAGTAATTCAGAGTATCATGCTCTACTGTAGTACTGTGTGGCTAATTAGTAGCCTATCAGTTAAAAATAAAACAAAGCTATTCAATCAGATTAAAATTTGCTCAAAGATTATAGGACTACCTGTAGCACACTCCTTTCAGGAGACACACACTTTCTTCAAGTATACGGATGATACTGCCATTGTGGGGGTATTTGAAACCTGATAGCTCAGCACTAACCAGCTTTGAGGAAGAGGTGAGTAACTTCACCAAATGGTGTAAAGACAACTTCCTGGCTGTTAATGCAAATAAAACAAAAAAAATGGTCATTGATTTTAGAAGTCATAAAAGTGAGATCCCAAACAGCATTGTTAATGACACACCAATTGGGAGGGTTAGTAGCTACAATACCTAGGCATTGAAATGTATGCCCAACTTACATTTGATATATGTATAAGGTAAGAAAAAAAAATAACAACAGTGGATGTTCTTTTTACGTAAGCTTAACTACTTTCAGGTGAACTGTATTATTTTAGAATTGTTTTACAAAACAGTCCTTCAGAGCGTATTGTCTTTTGGTTTAGTCTGTGTATTTGGGAATATGGGCAAACAAGACCAAGATAAATTGCAGTGTTTAGTAATAGACAGCAAGCATAATTATTGGATGTCAGACACTCACCTATGGTCAGATCTTGTTGTGAATAAGGCTGAGCAGAGATACTTAAGAATCCTACCCACCCCTTATATAGGAGGTTCCAACTCAGCAATTGTAGCAACAACAGGTTACTGCAAAGGTCACTTAGAACCAAAAGGTTTAGCGAGTAATTTGTCCCCTCAGCTATTATACTTTTTAATGAAGGACACAGGATAAGATAATGAATTGTATTGTCCACTCTTGCAAGACTGTGTTTTTCTTTTGTTGTTTTTAATTCATTTGGAATGTTGCCTTATGCCTGTGTGTTTCAAGCCTGCTACTGATTGATTGACTGAAGTGTAAGTGGGGGAAGGCTGTGAGTTGTGTTCATACCTAACTGTTTATTCCTAAATGTTATTTTGTGTGTGTGTGTGTGTGTGTGGGGGGGGGGGGTACCTACTTACATGCCTGTGTGTCTTAAATGTGCTGCACTTTGACCAAACAAATTTCCTACTCGGGGATAAGAAAGTATACTTGACTTTGACTTTTTGTGGGAACTCAGCAGGGGTAAGAACCACTGACAGATCTCTCTCTGTCTGTCTAAGAAATGTAACTTGACTTAATGTTGCACATTTCAGCAAAAACGTAGAGAAAGATGCTGTTGAGCGTTTGGCTGACTACAGAGCATATCACCACATTATAAGCAATCACCTTCACTGAATTCTTTGCTTGATATCGACTTTAAGATTCTGTTTCTTGTGTGGAAGGCTTTGAATGGGCTGGAATTTTTTTACATTTCTGAACACCTACGCTCATACTCAACCCAAAGACCTCTAGAAGAGAGACCTCTTAGCGAGGCAGAAGCTTGAGGGAAATCGGGTGTTTGAGGTTGTAGCCCCCAGATTATGGAACAGCCTCCCACACTATATCAGATCTGCTCCCATCCCTGACACTTTTGAAAATGCTCTCACATCCTTTTTTTCTCCCTTTGGCCCTTAAGTCTGCATGACATGTCTGCAAATGCATTGCAGTGTGTGTGGTTTTGTTTATGCACTAGTATGTTTATTCAACTGTCTACATCTATTTTTCCTTTTGTTCTTGCACATTAATCAATTTCTAGTGTTTTAAAATGTACCTCAGAAATAAACTTGGACTCACGTAGGAACATACAATATGTTAATACCTCTGACTCAGTGTGTCCAAGTAACACCACAGACACCAGCTGCAACATATCTAGTACTGTATTTTAATGATTGAGTGTGAAATTAACAATTCTTGGATGTCAATGTAAAACCTATGGCTACATCTAAGGGTTTTGAGGAGCACATGGTATATTCAACTATAATGACAAATTACATTATATCATATAGAAATCACCATTAAAAGGTTAAAAAACATAATAGGTGTATATCCATAATAATGTATTCATTTTCTAGCAATTTCCCTTTCCTTAAGTGGCTTTGCCACTTGTCAGGCCGCCATTGTAAATAAGAACCTGTTTTTAATGATTTGCCTGTAAAAATAAAGGTGAAATAATTTTCTTTTAAAGTTATGAGTATGACTTTGTGGTTCTTTAGCAGCTGCTAAAATATAATGGTAGTCAAGCTAGAAACAAGGTTGCTGACCAGACTGCGCTGATGTGCTAGCAGCTAACAGGGTAGGTGAATGTTGAAAATGCATCTTGTTGTCATGTAAGTGCCCTGTTCATGTTACACAGATATTTTAATTGCATTTTGTGTCTGTTAAGACACACAAAGGCACTATTTCATTTATACCCCCATAACTGCCGTTTAGCTAAGTGGGAACGGTGGGCATTAGCTGCAGCAGCTCCGTCTAGGTAGCTGCTGTTGCGCTAATTGTTTTTGCTATAGACAGGTCTCGCATAGTTATATTTAGCAAGATTAACGTACAAATTGGCTGGAGTTCTCCTTTAAGGACATCTCTGACTACACCCTTACTGAAAATCAAACATTTTTACTTTATAATTTTGGAGATTTTACCAAGTAAATGTCCCACATTTATGCAGTAAAATGACCTCAAATCTGAAAGTTGCTATAAAAAGACACCAGCATATACTACACCAGAATACTTGCATATTGGGATGACAGTTATCCTTATTTCAATCAGGAGACTTATTTGCAGATATGCAAATATTTATTTGAAAATACACATGCAAAGTAACAAAGGTTTCCATCAACTTTTGGAGATTAGACTCCAACGGAAAAAGGTATATAGGCTATATAATTTCTAAAGTTTTAGAAAAGCCAGTATATCCCCGATGGAGTCTAGACACTGGCGGTGGTGATTAAACCCGAATTCCGACGAAAACCAAAAGGGGGTCTGTCAGCCAGAAGAAGTCCGAGAACCCCGTGGTTAAAGATGCCTGGAGGTGGAAGGGGAGGAGGCGGGTCGCACGGTCGTCTGCAAAGACAACTGACAGAAGCGGGAGAGAGAACCGATTTAAAACATGGTTGTTGTGCTGCGAATGGCTTGAACAAACGTGCCCGACTCTGACTGGATACGTGACGTAAGCTACTTCCACCACACAGCTGATCAGACTTACCAGCTGATTACGAGAGTGTGTAACATTAATGACGTCTCCCTGTCTGAATTTACGCTGACCTACATCTGTTTATCACAGTCTCTAAGAAAATTTGCTTTTTGGAATTATCTGCAGCACGCTACTCTCATACAGTATGTCCTTGTATCTCTACTTTCCCTTGCTCATCTCCTGGCCTGCCCTCTGGCAGCTGACAGGTTCATATTAAGTCAAATTTACCATTTTGCAGATTAGCAATCAATCAACCAACCAATTCCAGGTTGTCCAATTACAGTGCTGTGGTATCACTTCACTGCAATCAGTATCTGTATTTAGTTCAAGAACAATGAGACAATTACTGTAAGTTGAAATGGACTGGAAATGTTTTGAACAATGAGTACCATCAAGCTTTCAAAGAACACTGATTAGATTTCAGTTATACAGTGAATGTCTGCAGTCTGTGTCAAATATTATTTTCTCTGTTGAGTGTGAAGTGGTTGTACCACAGTTAACCTGACAGCTTTTTTTTACCTGTAAAAAAAATTGACTATTTCTACAGTTGATCATTAATAGTTTTGTTTCATATTGCTGTGACATTAAATATTTCTTGTCTGATTGTCTTTTTCAGCAAGGCTACAGGCCCCATGGTAACTAGAAGAACCCTAACCCTAGACTAGAGGAGGAGACGGCCATTTGTTATTCCCCACACCCCTGCTTCTGGCGTACTTGCTCGGACCACACAAGCAATATCTTTTTACAAAAACTCAAGTTTCAGAAATACCATAACATTTATGCTATAAATGTGGGACTTTTACTTTGAAAAATCTCCAAAATTATACAGTAACATTGTTTGATTTTCAGTATGGGTGTAGTCAGAGATGTCCTTAACTTAAATGTATCGGTCATTGTCTGGAACTATGGAGCGAAGTCTTTTTATAGCACCTCAAGTTTCAGATTTTAGGTCATTTTCCAATAGAAATGTGGGACTTTACTTCATAAAATCTCCAAATTTATACCGTAAAATTGCTTGATTCTAGTATGGGTGTAGTCAGAGGTGTCCACTGAAATAAATCAGTCATTGTCTGGAATTATTAACGTTATATTCTTGTAAAGATTCAACAATACATTCCTTTCACAATTTAATGGAATTTGATTTGTATTGTATAAGGGACACAGGTTACATATATTTTACTTCTGGTGAATATAATCCATTTATCTTGTTTTTATATGTACTTTGTATTAACACCTTATTTTGAAAACCGGAAGTAGTCCCATGTGTATCATTTCGCTAACATCGCTAGTCCGTCCATCGCGTCATCAGCTGAATTTGCTGCCCCCAAGTGGACAAAATAAATTAGTTATTGCAGTTTTAAAGCTTTGTTACATTCAGGTTACATTTTGATGAACAAAATGTCATATCTACATCAACATCATATTGATATATTACCCAGTCCTAAGTATGGTTGAGAGTTATTGTTGTGACTCACTTAATGAAAGTTTTTTGTAACTTTTTCAAAGGCTAGGGTAAATAGACTTGCATAACAGTCTACCTGAAAGAGCTAATTAAAATATGTTTTAGTAATTGTCATGTTACAGCATAGACACAGAGTGCTAAGTGTAGCTAGTTGATTTTGTCCATAAATTATAGAGCCCACGACAGTTATAGCCAGTGAAAGGCCAAAGTTACATTGAATTACTCCAACCAAAGGTAAACTAAAAAAAACTTAGAAAACTAAATGTTCACCTAAATTGTGCTGAAATCAATAGAAAACAATCTTGAATTTAATCAATGTTTTGAATTTAATAGAACTGACAATTAAATCACAGCATGTGGCATTTTACAATGATGCATTAATTAACTTCCTCAGCATTGTTACTCTTCAGTTAGCCTACTTGTGCATTTGGCCAGATATAGATATATATATAAAAGAAAAACGAATCATACCTGTCCCTGTAAATGCGCTGCACATCATGGCCCGGGCACAAACAACATCACACCATTCAATACATAGGCTACCCATGATCAGCAACTGTCCATGCACTTGCCAACAATAATGATGGCTTTCATTCAACGTATGTGTTGCAACCAGACTCACTGTACGTATATCGGCCTACTTTAGTGGGGACTTAATGCGTTTCTTGTAATCAATGGCGAGTTACTGTTATCGCATGGTACATTGTTTTGCTTTCATCTCTCGTAATCTCTTAAAATATATTTTATATATTAAAAAAACTATATTTTCTATTAGCCTACTTCAACGTGTCTGTGACCTTTAAATAACATGTACGTATATTGTATTGTACGTGTATTGTATTGTAATACATTCAGGATAGACCGTACAGGTACGTCAACAAAACGCGTTCGGCTTTTGGTCCGTTTGCAAAGCTGTCCGTAGTGAAACAAGTATGGCTCAGCTGTCTGCCAAACCGATCGGTAAATTAGCTTAGTGTGAATGTGGAAGAAGTTTCCAAATTCACATTATCTGCTTGAGTTTTATTCGGCAACATTAGATGAACCACCATTACTAGCGTGGTTTAACCTGAATATAAGTAACTGACATTCTACCAACGGTAACGTTCCGGGTCGGTCTATGAACGAGGGTGCAACTCTCTCTTACTAACTAGGACAAGCTGTTCATGATCGCTTTAAACATGGACGCGGTCGTACAATTCACAAGCCAAAGTCAAGGAAGGGATCGTATATTCAGGTGAGTTGTTAAAGACTGTTTGCGATCTGGTCGTAAACTGTCCACGTTGTATTTCATTGATAGAAAAGTTAAGTTACTATATGCGTGTGAGGCAGCGCGTGCAAAGAGCTCTTAATTCTTAATTGAACGTCAACTTTCTCTCCGTCTTCTTATTTTTTCAGGGCAACCCAATATGCATGTGCACTGTCGATATATTTACTTCGAAACAACTCAGAAAGAAAGAAACTTGTGGCGAAACTTAAAAGTCTGGAGACCAACATGAGCGCTGGACGAAAATGTGAGTATAACAAAAGTGAGGGAGGGGTCACTCAGTAGAACGTTGCAGGAGTTTAAGTTGCTTTTGATGATCCCCGGGGACCCTCCGAGGTGTTAAGGTCCATTACAAAATGAGGAGTACAAAGGTTAGGGGTATGTCCTCAAGTACAATTACAAGTACATTTTTTATATTTTTATCATGTGAAGCATTTTGTGACTTTGTCTTTTAAAAGGTGCTATATCAATTATTATTATTATTATTATTATTATTATTATTATTATTATTATTATTATTATTACAATTCAAAAATGAAGTAAACTTATGTAGACTGTGCTTACCATATCAGTGGCTGGTGTTAACACCAAGTGACTGTACTCAAAATTGCAGCTGTGTAAACATTATGTATGACATTGTATTGCTGCTATTGGATTAATTCCTTGATTTATTTTATTTTATTTTTATTCATTATTTAGTCTAAAGTGTGAACAATGCCTGTTAAAATCCAACAGCTTGTTTTCTTTAATCAACAGTCAAGAAATAGTTTACAATGATATGAAACAGAGTAAAACTGTTCCTACTATTATTGATCATGAACAATGTTGTTTATTAATGTTTTTTGTAGATTGACAAATCATTTCACCACTAGCTCTGTTTTTATAACCAGCAACTTGCTCCACTAGTTTCCTTGTTCTGTGCTCCTACAATTTTAAATATTGCTCTCTAAACCATGATACTGAAGTATCAACAAAGTCAGTTTCATTATCTTGCTTCACATTCACCAACAGTTTTATAGACTTGCATCATGCTAAAGCATCCTTTTTTATTATTCCATCGATCCGTCGTTGAATATATGATAGCACTGTGGTCTTATGCAACTTAATCTGAAAACACAGGGTGAGCTGTTCACAAGACAGGAGCTGAGGCTGAGTCACAGAAAATAACAGTTTTAGTTGTTTGACTTTCTCCAGCTTCCTTCAAGCCCAGTCTAGTTTCAACAATTCAATAACCTCATCTGTCATCTGAAAAATCTTTTGGAACAAACGACTTTTGTTCCATGAAATATAGTTTCTTTAATAGAATAGTACAGTTTAAATATTTTCAACTTTAAACTAAACATTACATTGTTTAGCAGAGGCGGTAAGCAACCCAGGTTCTACACATCCTGTCTCATGTTCAGTTGAATTAGTAGATGACAGCCGAAACAGTTATTACCTTTTTGCATTTTCTCTGTTAAATAGCACATCTGCTCCTTTTCCATGAAGGTAAATATGTGATTTTGTTAAATAGTTTTAACGGTCTGTATTTCAGGGGAGGTTGCCGACCTCTGCTATAAAACACTGCAGGAAAACCTGCATACATTATGCCCCCACCAAATTGGCATCAACAATATGTAGTTTGCTTCTCTTTTATTGCTGATACAATTTTAACCAAAGTTTGCTGCTGCCCACATACTGTCAAAGTGTGTCAGGGTCATATTTGTTTGTGCTCTGTAAAAGTGCAGTACAAATTGCACTGAGCATTTTACAAGAGTACTACTTGGCAATTTTGCATTCTCTTTGGTATTTATATGCCCTCAGCCCATTTGCTTAGACCAGACTATTGGTGATTTGTGCCTGTGTTGAAGTCTATAGCTTTTTCCCCGCTCTGATTTGAGATAGACATTATGTCGGTGAGTACACTCTATGCTGACATATGGACCTGCACCAACTGTGGCGGTAAAAATGATTACCCTAAAACTGGCCTTGACAGCTCATAGATAGGTTTACATTACAACCCTGACTGAAACTTTTTGAACTTTGACACTCTGTGGTTACATTTTTGTTATTACAGGACAAAGGCAGATATTTGTGTCGGGGAGGTATACACCATTTTGATACAGCTTGTTCTTTATACTGAGGTCCTGGTAGTGTCTTTGTGATTGTTTTTATAAGCAGTCAATTGTTTCCATTTTTCACTGATTATTGAATTCTCAGGATTATGTGTGAATTTTTCCATAAATCACACATCTGTTTGCTCTGTGGTTTTAATATATATTAAAATGTTTGGGAGCGTGACTTGACACAAGCTCCACATGGAAATGAAGGATAGGGTAATGCCTTAGAGCAGTGTAAGACAAGGAAGATTTTGCGCCTCTCAGGGCCAGAGAGAACCAGCCCAGGCTCTGTTTGTGCACCACTTAATTACAATGCTAAGCATAAGTGAATACATCATGCTAAAGTTGACTAAAAAGGAATAAAAAATTTTTGGAAATTAATCTTAATACCTTAATTAAAAAAGAGGAAAAATCCAGCCTTTAAGGACACCAATTTTCTTTGTCAATGAATAATGTATCGTAAATAAATAAGTGTTCTTCCTTAAAATACAGGGGGCATAAGTAAGTACACCCCTATGTTAAATTCCCATAGAGGCAGGCAGATTTTTAGGGCTGCAACTAACGATTATTTTCATAGTTGATTAATCTGTTGATTTTTTTTCTCTCGATTAATTGATTAGTTGTTTGGTTTATAAAAGGTCAGAAAATGGTGAAAAACGTGGATCAGTGTTTCCCAAAAGCTCAAGATGACGTCCTCAAATGTCTCGTTTTGTCCACACCAAGGATTTTGAGTTTACTTTCACAGAGGAGAGAAGAAACTAGAAAATATTCACATTTAAGAGGCTGGGATCAGAGAATTTTGACATTTGTCTTAAAAAATTATTCAAACCGACTAATCGATTATCAAAATAGTTGGCGATTAATTTAAGAGTTGACAACTAATCGATTAAACGATTAATCGTTGCAGCTCTACAGATTTTTATTTCATGGATCCAGGATACTATGCATCCTGATAAAGTTCCCTTGGCCTTTGGAATTGGGGTACTTTCCATAAGATCATCTCTCAGTGCAAATCAAACCAGCTATTAGGCTAACTGAAATAAAACAATGCCAATCTCTAGGTATGGTGAAGGGTATGTGATGATGTGAGGCTATTTTAATTCCAAAAGCCAAAGGAACTTTATCAGTATGCATAGTATCCTGTATCCATGAAATAACTGGCCTTTAAAAATAAAAATCTGCCTGCCTCTATGGGAATTTAACATAGGGGTGTACTTACTTATGCCCCCTGTATTTTAAGGAAGAACATTTATTTATTTACGATACATTATTCATTGACAAAGAAAATTGGTGTCCTTAAAGGCTGGATTTTTCCTCTTTTTTAATTAAGGTATTAAGATTAATTTCCAAATTTCCAATTATTTTCCTAATTTTTTTAATTAAGGCATTACGATCATTTTCCAAAAGATTATTTTTTGATTCCTCTTTTTAGTCAACTTTAGCATGGGTGTATTCACTTATGCTTAGCACTGTATCTCGTCTGTGCATCCGAGCTGCAGCCACAGGGCTCTACTGTCTCTATACCTGGTCTGTCTGGCTTCAGTAATATTAGTGGGTTAAGGAGACATGCAGGTGTGACCATTTAAAAACAGAGCATGTGATAGTGGCTTGTGAATGATGCCAATAACATGCTTTCTGGAGGGCTGAGAAAGCAACGAATGCATCGAAGAGCCTGTGCTAGAAAAGGTGCCATGACAGTATGTAGACACGCTGAGTAAGTGGAGACCATGATCTCTTTCCTTCAGAGGGACAAATGTAATGAGATGAAAGGCAATGTAGTTTGGTTTAAATGTACGTAGCTTAACCACTCTCTATAGTGGACTGCTACTATGAAATGTTGACCTGGCATTTCACATTAAATTGATAACTGCTCTAATATCCTTTTTTCTTCCTCTTTGTCAGTGTTCAGGCTGGGAAACACAGTAAATTCCATTGAGGCTGCTAAGCGAACCATGCAACTCTCTGACCGAGTGCTGCGCCTGTGCCTTACTGCTGCCAACATGAACCGCGCTCTCTACTTTATCTGTGACAATGTACTTTGGGCCAGAAGTGTCGGTCTTATCCGCGATATCGACAAGGAACGCTGGAGCCTAAATTCCTCTCGCTGCTACTTCCTCTCGCTAGTTATGAGTCTGACCAGAGATGTTTATGTTGTCCTCCAGTTAATGACACAGAGAGCAAGAGATAAACACTTTAGACAGAAAATGGAGCTGCAGCTCAATCAGAGTCCTGAAGTAGCTGAAGCTGTCGTTCCTCACCTGGATACGTTTCTCTTTCTGCTGTTAGAGAGCCTAAAGTCGCACCCTGCTGTTGCCTTGGACACGCTGAAAAATATATGTGATCTCTTCATTCCCCTAGACAGGTTGGGTATATACAAGTCAAATGCAGGAGTGGTGGGATTTTGTGGTTTGATATCCTCAGTGATTGGGATTGTAACCCTTGCGCAGCCCAAGTTAAGACTCAAGCCGTGATAACAAGGGTGGAGATAAACCTTACTGACTAATTGCAGATAAGAGATTATCACGACAGGTTTTTACAAGGATTTAGTGTCACCTACCTGGAGCTGTAATGGTGGACTGAGGTCAACGTGGTGCTCAGTTAGATTAGACAACCTATCACAGGCACATTTTGTAACAGCTGTTAGAATAGCATTTATGTTTCACACCAAACTCAGGCCAGCAATAACTGAAGGGATGACTGTATTTGATTGTTTTGTAACATATTTTTGATTTACTGATTGAACGGATTACATCATACTTTTGAAAAACAAACTTAACATTGAATTAGTTAAAACTTGAAACACTGTTTTAAAAGTAAGCAAATTAAGTTTATTTTTCATGATTAAATAACTGGTGCATTCCTGTCTTCTCCAACACCACATATAACAGCAGTTTTGTAACTAAGCGCTCCTTATTGATGCAAGCTTTTGCATTTGCGCTCGCTTTTGTACCTATCTGAGAAAAAAATTAAGATCTTAATCTGAATAGGGTTGCCACTTTAAGTTCACTGCCTTTCTCTGCTCTCTGTTTTGTGATATGATGCTGCTAAAAGTTTGATCTCTATGATTCAATTGATGAATAAGTTGCTTCTCAGCCAAAAGTGCTTCCAGAGGTAAAAAAGCAGCTGAGAGATTTCAGGGGACAGGCCTCTTTCACAGCAGACATCTTGACTTGTCAAAGTAGGACATGCACAGGTGACACTAACAATGGCTCTGTTCTCTTCCAAGAGTCCCGGGGACACTAGGACAATACCATGACCCTGAAATTAAAGAAGCTACGTGGAATTCAGCCATCGTTCATTTCATTATTTACACCTGTGCTTTTCCTACTGTGACATGTCAAAATATCTTCTGTGAAAAAGGCCTATTATCTCATCTGTTACCTATTCATTCTTCATTCTGTTATTCAAGCCTGGACTTTGACTCAGCAGATTATACTGTATTTTCATTTAAAGAAAGTGTAAAGAAACGATGAGTACAAAAACAATTATGCTTTTGTTGTAACTATTTTAATGAGCAAAGACGCCCTCGATAATGTGATTACAATTCATTCTTAATATATTGTCTAGGAATTGTATGTTTATGTATGTATGTTTTTTTTTGTTTTTAATCTGTGACAGACAAAACAAGTGGGCAAGGATAAATTAGAAACCTCCAACTTGCTCTAGAAAATGAACTTCAGTCGTCAAAGCTGCGGCTGCACTGGACATTTATTATCACGTATAGCAGTGTCATTCAGTTCAGAAGACTAAATGATTTCACTGTCACAGTTGATTGAAAGGTTAATAATAAAACACTAACATAAAAAAAATATTTTAAATTGTGCTTTTTCAACACTACATGTTTTGTATTTTTATGATAATAATCAACTGTCTGGTGATCAATAAAGAACAGTTGCGGTTCAGTTTAGAAACAGAGTAACACTGCCCTCTTGGGGAGGCATGATGCCTCGTTGAATTAAAAGCTTTATTTTTTATTTATACTGAGACAACAATACACTTTCTGAAATCTTTTCTCAAGAGGATGACATTGTGATAAGGCATCCACCATCATAAATTGCAAAAATATATTCCATTTCCCTTTCAACATACTCTGAATTTTGTTGTGAAAAGAATGAACAAACTAAGCAAAGATGAATCCTATAAAAGGACAAACGCATACAAAGCAATAAATAAAGAAATTTGTCGCCCTAGGTAGATCAATTGCAGTGATTCATGATAGGCAACATGTATGATTTCACATTTCCATTATTTTTCCAGTACCAACAAACCAATTAAACGCACCAGTATTACATTTGTGGAAATAGTTTGCTGGTTTGGAAGTAGAAAAGAAAACAAAATCCAGGCCATTCTTCCAAATATACTTGTATGCAAATAGCTAACATTAGATGCAGTGTTGGTGTCCTGGAAAACTTTACATTTTTAAAATGCCGAATTTTCATGTCTGGAAAAATGTCAGTGCCGACACACTATACATTTTATAATCTGATATCAACTTAATCTAAAAAACATTATGAACAAAGCACTTTGAACAGTGGCAACAGTGTGAAACTACGGATGTATAAATACTGCTGGCCCAAGTTTTTTCTCCTCAAAATACCAATGATAGTTACATGCAGAGTGGCTCTGCTCTTTGAATGAAAAAGGCACCATCAGTAGTTAGCTCCTGCGACAGTAAAACAAAAACAAAAAAACATCACAGTTAGCACTTGAGAGGCCCCTTTCACCAAGGGTCTGGTTTCCCAAAAACATGTTAACATGAATTGTACGATTATCTTTATTTGTACTGATTAGGCTAATATTCTGCTGTGATGAAATTTGTTTGGTTACATATGTGTTCTACAATTGACCAATACTACTTTAGTGGTAAACGGGAAGCCCTTAAAGTAGTTCTCTAAATTGTTATTACTTTTAAGGTCTAAATGGTGTGGACGCTTCCATCCTGCCATCATTCAGTACCTTTCTGTTTTGAATGAGAAATCCAGTAAACACACAAATTGTTTTGTATATCAGAGCAGACATGGTTAATACAATTAAACCATGCCTCACTGATTTCCAGATCCGGAACAAAACCGTTGTTTTCAGTCATTTTGACTGGTCAGATATTTTCTCTAGTATGGTGGAGCTACAATATGTGGCTATTTGCTAGGCTCATCAAAATGTATATTGACAAAATAATCATAAAAGCGTGTGAGGTCTGGTCCTGAAAGAGATCCAAACAGCCAAAATAAAGAAAGCATTTCTGTAGTTGTACCGGAGCTTTAAGAATCCAGCATTTTTAGCGTTGATGATATTTAATGCTCAAAATCTGGGTTTACTATTCTCATTTTTCCAATAGTCAGTGCTAATAAATATTCCTTATTTGGAAATGTTCATATGTGCCAAGACAGAGCAACTGTTGCTAGTCTTAAATCCTTCAAACATACCAGAAGTAACCCTCCAAATGTAAAAAACAACAACGTACATTTAACTTATGCAAAAGAGCTGCTAAATATCTGACAATAAGCCCATTAAGTATTTTCACTGAGAAATCAAGAGAAGAAAAGCACATTATTTTGTATAGATTTCTGCAAGGATGATAGTGGTGCTTGATAAGACTGGACAGTGAATTAAATCCCTTACCAGTTCATGATTATTTGACAGATTATGAGACAACAAATGAAGCTAAAACAGAAAATGATTAAGACGTACATGAAAAAACAACCAGGAACAACACAGATAACACAACAACTATCCAGTAACAACTATCTAGTAACTGAAGTTCCTTCAAACTAAAAGACATTTACAGAAAAAAGTCTAAGAACGCTTTGAACTGTGCAGGTTAAACCAAGAACATTTCAGAACAGAGGTGGCATAATCTTGGAAATGTCTGACATGCATGTTAAGGCAAATATTAGCTTAATCCTCCCACTTTAAACCATGATTAAGACAACAGCTACATTGATGCACAAGTCCAGAGAACACTGAAATCTGATCACTATTTCCTACATAAGGCTACAGCTAATTTTAAAGTGAAATAAAATTACACTTTGTGGTTATTCAGATGTACCTGCCTTGGGACAAATCATTCCAGAAAGTCTAAAATGAGTGTAAAAGCCCTGCTAGCAGCCTCTAGTGGCCCGCCTGCTCCTTACACCCATCTGAACCAAAGTGGGATGAACTGAGTGACCGGCCCACAGTGCCATCCTCCGCACACTTTACACATGAGACTAAAAATTACAAGGTCCAATTAGTTAAAGGCATCTCTATTGCAATCTGTCTCAAGACTTCAACCCAAGAAAAATCATGTGTGGACAAGCTTGATTACCAAGATACCCTGTTCACTTTTAAAATGGCCTGTAGAGTGAAAAGTTATGTTTCATAGGGCTTGTAGTCATTCGTCTACAGCGTAAATAAAACATGATGACTGTGTGTACTGTGTATCAGTAAACAAACCTATAACCAGAAGACTTGAGAGAGTTGATGATGAAAAGGCAGTTTGTGGTAGGCTACATGTGGGTGAAATTGACACTAAATGTGCACAAGCACTTTCATGGAACCAGCATTCCGGAACTGGGAGGAGTGGTTTTGTGGCATTCTAACCATTTCTTAGAAATGACACAGGACATTGGCAGAACGCTACATGGTAAGACTCCTTATGATCAAAGCCCAAAGAATTTTGCATATAATAATTTTAAACTTCATGTTGTGATCATTTTAGTGATACATTGAGATACATCTTTTTTGTCCTGCAGAAATATAGCTTTTGTATGGACGACAACAACATTTTGTTTGCATGTGGTTTGAAGGGAGATACATTATTGGAGGGACCTTATTATTGTCATTGTGTGATCTTATTACTGCAACTAATGAATAATTGATCTTGATGTGTTGACTTTCTATCAGCAAACAACAAATAAACAGATTCATCTGTATGATAAATATAAATACTTTAGTAGCATTTGTTTCCCTCTAAGATTGATTGTACCATCAATTTAATACTTGTTCTTTTTTTTCTTCATAAATCAACGCTTATTTTTTCCTAGATAAAGATAAGATAAAGGATAGAATAATGCAATTAGGCAGAAAAGGATCACATATGCTTTGCATTTTAGAAAAATGGATTTGGCTTTCACTGTGTCATCGGACCATTTTACAGCAGAACAGAAATCAAGCCATTACAGCGATAATCATTGTTGAAACCATAATATTAAAGGGCAACATTTGATCACGAGTCGGTGGTCTCAGCCCACTTTTGAAAAAGAACCTTGCTCCTCGATTCCATCAACACTCGGAGGAGTAAAGTGAGTAGTGTTTCAGCAACTCCAGGATCCAGCTGGGCAGTCTTTGGGTCCATTAGGAGTCTTTTGGTCCAGTCATAGTACACCCTGTTGAGGGTAGAAACCAGTTACTAGGAGAGTCCCTGTGCTCGGTCATAATCTGTGATCAGGCCTTTGATATGCGACAGTTTCTGATGGAGGTACTCGCATCGCTTCTTTTCTTCCCGATACCCAGGAAACTTCTGAAAAGAGAAAAAGGGGCATGAGTGAGCTTTCAGTAATGCACATCAAACATCCAACATGATGGGCCTCATGCAAGAACATTTTTGTATCCTCATCATAAACCTCTACTTTTTTCCCCGGGAGATTTGCTTGAGTGTTTCAGTAGAATAATCAAAGCCACCACTTGCTATGTATGGCTATTTTTTTTCTGATAAATTTGTGGGCATATTTCACTCAAAAACCTAACACATTTAGTTGTGTCAGCAGGCTAGTTACTGTATATAGGGATTATGCAATATTACTACAACTATTAAAGGGGAACTATGTCCATTTAAAAATTATAGATTTTTATAATGTAGGTGGTGTTCCCCTTTTAAAGTCATGCCGGAAATGAAGAAGGAATGAGTTGACATTAAGTTAGATGCAAAATGTCTTGCTAACGCAAAACTGTCCATGACTAACATGGGAGGTGGTCCAGAGGACATGACATGATGGATCATAATCAATTTGACTACAGGTGATGTCAAACTGTCAGGTGCTTAAACGGAAAATGTTCCCCTAGACGGCAATCTGTACAAAAACCTTGACTGAGGCAACATTTTCCGAGCAACTACTGAACTGTATAAATAGTTGTTTCAATATACTCATGCCAATAAAATCTAAACAGAAAAGTAAATTGGCAAACCGCAATGCACATCACACTAATAAGGTTAACAGAATATTAATACTACATCATGTTTTATTTTATTTTTGAATTTTCTTTATGTGGTAAATGCGACCAGTTCTCCTGAATGAATAGGTTCTGATGAGTGTTTCTTGCATGAGGCCCAGGGCTACGTGTTGCATTAAATGAGATAAAAACATGTAAACAATTCTTACTTTCTTATACTTTCGGTACTTTTGTAGTATTTGGTCCTCCATAAGCTGAAAAGAAAAAAGAAATAGTGTTAGGGTGCCATGATGTGATCAGTTCATTGTTTCAGAAACGGAGCCGTTACAGGCTCTTGGTCCAGAAAGTACCTTGTACTCTTGTGTTCCCGGGGAGAGAGTGTTGATCTTTGAACCCAACTGAACAAACATCTCTGTGATAGCCCCAATCCGGTCATGAAGAGCTCTGTATTCATCGTACTCGGCACAGAAGTCGTCCTTATACTCTTGCCGCTGCTCCAGTGCCGTTATTGTGCTGTATTTTCTGGAAAAAAATTAAATAAAAATAAGAAGTTATTTCACAGCAGAAGTGATCTTTTCAAACCAAGTTGTTTCCAATTCCTTCCAGTAGATGGCAGTGCAGAACAGAGTGAGAGGCCTGAAACGTCACTGATTTAACAGCATGATGTGTTGACCAGATGTATAAATGTAAGACATAAGATGTGTTTGCCTCAGTGAAGCTTTGTTACAGCTCATTTAGACATGTGTTTTACTTCTCTCTATTTATGTGAATGTTTTCAAGCTGATCCTAACACTTTTGGGACAGACTGGTTTCTTTTCTAAACAACTGTGGGTTACACTCTGAAACCTAAACTACTCAGTGACAGATGATATCAACAACGACTTATGAATACCTGCTGATGATGTGACAATTTTGGAATTCAAATTTGGATATTATTCCTAAATCAAAAATCCCTTCTGAATCTAGGTGTATAACACGTAGCACAGCCAGGGGCAGAGTGTGTGTTTGAATCTTACATTAAATAGTCAGGCAGTTCCTCTGCTGAGGTTCGATTGACAGGTGTTTTCTCTCCCTCATGGTCTGTAGATAGGAAACACACACACACATTGGAAAAAAGGTTAAAGCACTCTGCCAATGCAAATGTGATAATGTGCCCATCATATCAAGGCTGATGGAATAATTTATCACTTCCTCCAATAAGAGATCTGATCCAAGGCAAGCAGTGACGTCTGCAGGCCACAGAGTAGGAGGCAATGCCGCCTGCTGACTCGCTCGACCGTAGGTCACCCAGCTGTTTCACAGTCAATCATCAACAGACTAAAGTGGGGAGTGAGGACTGCAGGGTGAAGAAAGTGATATAGTCCTAACAACACTCACTGCTCTCTCAAATGAAAATATATGAATTGCTCCTTGTGGGCCTCGAGCAGCAACTATAACTCAATCCTGTTTTATTCCCCTTTTTGCTTAATGAAAGCTGATAATGTCATGGCCTGAACAAATAATATAAAACAGACTCCTGACAGCACAATTGGATACATGAAGTTTGACAAAACCTTACAGAGGAGATGGCTTCATGGCCATTTACCTTTGAGATTTTCTCTGTTTTGCTTCAGGTCTGGACTCGTCTCAATCCAGTCTGGTTTTAAGCGCTCTCGTTCTTTGTCTTTGTGCTTTTTGGACCTCTTCTTTTTATATTGGCCGTTGGTGAACGGTTGGTCAGTGCAAATGGTATGTTGGTCAGTGTGTGGGGGCTTAGGGCTGGGTGCAGTAGGAGCTGGCTCTGTCCTCTCCAGTCTGGGAACATTAGATGAGCCGCTGAGTTTGTGCGGCGAGTACAGACCATTTGGGCTCCCCTGGAGATGATTATTGGTTTTGTCGAACTCCAGTTTGATCTGTACTCTAGAGTTTCCATGACTTGAGGAGCTACGAGCCCCATTGGCGCCGTAGTCTCCATTAGACGGAGACTGCAGAGGCAAACACTGGTCTAATAGTCTTTGTTTTTTGGGGGTCTGTCCGTTGGATGGGTCCGATGGCAATGGGCGTTTCTAGTAAGAAAAACAGGGAACATAATGATTGATTTGCTTGAGATGTGCCAAAAGTGTCTGTATCATGTGCATACATATATTATTTTATTTAAAGGAATAGTTAGACATTTTGGGACATGTCACTCAAGAAAAATGTGGAAAAGCATATTTCCCAAATTGTTGAACTATTCCTCTAATTACATTCAGGGCTATATTAAGTCTGAAGCTACTCAATATAACTACACAAAGACATAGCAGTTTATCATATTCCCAGTACTATGTATCTGCAAAAGAGGAAATACCCTATCTAGTCTCAGTCCTATATGAAAGAAGAAGTAGAACAGAACTCATTCAAGGTGAATAATTACCACGGAAAGATTCTTGGCAGGACTTAGATGTGAAGGAGAGTCCCCGGGAGTATTGTGGAATGAATGGTTGGACTGGGGACTCTTCAACTGGCTACTGTGGAGTGGTTGAAGTTTCCTGTAGAAAGATTGAGAACACAGCACCTTCAGTTGGACAGTAACTACGAGGTAAATGGCCTGTAAAGCTAAACAGGAAGAGGCAGTATGTAGGTCATGAAGTTTGATTTGGCAGATTTATGAGCAAGTGGATGAGCAATTATGATTTTTATAACACAGCTTCCAGAGAGAAGACAGATAGCTTTTCCACAGAAGAAATAATTATTGACATTACAAAACTGTCAATCTTTTTAAATTTTTGCAAAGCGTTTTGCAAGTTCATGTGGTATGTTTTGTTTTGTGTCTCTGGTGATGCAATCTACAGGAGGCAAGCCTACGACTAAACACAGTCCAGTGAGCAGAACAATGGCAGCAGATTTAACCTTTGTAGGACCAAACCCTCTTCTCTGTTAATCTGCTTCCTACAGCTCCTTCCTCAAACAGCCGCTACAACAAGTTACACCCCCCAAGTGGATTCATGCCACCTTTTTAATCACATGGTCACTGTGAGTGCAGTTCAGAACAATAATGTCAATGAAATGACTGAAGTAAGAAGGCCTGAATAAGAATAATCTACTCCAACAAATGAATAAACTAGAGCAAAGATATCTGGAGTTTACAGTATTTACAGGCTATCACAGTTTTATCACACTTGGCAAACAATTTGATGAATACAATTGTGAGCTTTTTACACTTAGCAGGGGTCGTGAACAGAGGGGGTTGTGCAATCAGCCAACTGGACTTGAGCTTTGTCCAAAACGCTCATGAAGCACATGGCCTGCATGTTTACTGGCAGCCAGAGGAAACATACAGCTCAGCCTTGCTGCACTGAACCTTCCATGCTAATGCCATTTGGCAACATGGTGCAGGGAATATTTCCCTCTGCTTTGATGTGTCCATTAAGAGATTCATCAGTGCAGAGAAGTAGTCATTTAGAAGCTCCCCTTTCAGCATGATCACAGCAGACTTCTATATTAATTCAGTGGCCTTTCTGTATTAACGCCAGCACTGTCAAAACGTATTCGTCCCTAAGTCTTTGCCCAAACAGGTCTTTAAAAGTCTGGCATGTAACAAGACCTTTAAGCAATAGTTTGACAATTTGGAAAATGCACTGATTTGCTTTCTTGCCAAGAGTTAGATGAAAAGATGCATACTGCTCTCACGTGTGTAGGGTAAATATAGGGCTACAGCCAGCAGGCGATTAGCTTAGCACAGAGATTGGAAACAGCTAGCCTGACTGGCTCTGTCCAAAGGTAACACAATCCCCTATCAGCACCTTACAAGTTCAGTTTTTGTAGGGATAAAACTAACAAGATGTGTTTGTTATTAATGATAATTAGTGGACTTTAAAGGTGCTCAAAGGTTAATTTTATTACCCCCATGCAGAGCCAGGCTAGCTGTTTCCTCCTGTTTCCAGTCTGTATGCTAAGCTAACTGGCTGCTGGCAGTAGCTTCATATTTAGTGTGGACATGATCAAGCTTCTCATCTTAACTGGAGCACATTTCCCAAAATGTTAAACTTTTAAAAAGTAAACAGAACATTTGCTACATATTACCAATTCTCTCAATGGAATAAAACACAAAGATGTATTGTTATTGTAGATATATTATGGCTAACTCAATACCCACCTGATCAGGAGCCTATGGATTAGTTGCTTCTCCTCCTCTAGATATCCAGGCCAGTCTCTCTGGACGTGCTTGTAGAGCTCATCCTTCAGAGAGTAGCTGTGGTCTTTATTGTTCAGTTTACCAACCTGAAAAAAAGACAATTCCCAATGTGAATAAATCAACAGAAAGATGACAAAGTACAACAGGAAAAGAGGCCATCTGAGGTCTTAAAAGCACCAAACTGGGTTGCCGTAATGCCTTATATTTAAATAAAAGACCTGTTTGCGACTCCGTCTGTATTTTTTACGCGGAAAACAGTTTAACCCTGCCCTTATACAACTTAATCCTGCTTATACAAATCTAGACAAACCAACCACTTTCAATTGTGAAAGTAGTCCGATCCCAGCTGGAGACACCCCGCCCTTCTCCTGTCAAAACACAATCTTCTCCTCCAAAGATAATTAAAGCACAGCCCTAATTACAGCTACCAGCGGTGGCACAGTCTCCACTTGATGATTGCAGTGGGACACTTAAACATTGTGAACACAGGAAATATGCCCTAAATAATCTTACTGACATCACCTTTTTATAGCTGTACAGCAGTAGTCTGTTCATTAGTATAATCAGCAAAATAGCAAGTTAGGGAGTAATTTATGTTTATAGTTTCAATCCTTGACCTGATAGAAGCTAAATTTGTATTTATCACACTCAACATTTTCTTTTACTTTCCATCTGAATATATTACGTCATTAGTCGACTGAGTTTACATAGCAATGTGCCAGATGTCTCACCTCATCCAGTACTGAGGTCAGATCAGCCTTGTCCTTTGGACTGGCCCGCTCCCTCTCCAACCACAGTAGCAGCTCAGGTTTCCTGTAGGGCTTTAAGGCCAGGAGATGAACGATGCGATCCCTCAAGGGCCGGTGTGCCACAGGGCTGGGAACCAGGCTCCTCTTATTGCTGGGGGAGTGCTTGTTGCTGCTATCTGAGCCTGATACCAGACCCTGCTTCCTCTGGACCTTCACATACTTACCTAAGATCAAAACAAAGGGCGCACAGCAGAGTTTCAACACAAGATTTGTGGAAGACAAGGGGCAAGTTTTGTAATCAAAATCAGTAATCTAAAGCTGTTTTTGAATGGCCGTGTTATACACAAAATACACACAATACACAAAACCAGAGAACCCCAACCAGATTGTAACTGATCTGATAACAGGATTCACATGCGTTGACAGTATCCTGTAATAGCACAGCCAGCATATCATTCCTAATCCAGTCCTCAGGCCAGTTATACAAATCACACCCTGATTTTGAAAGAGAGGCCTGCACACGATACATTTGATCTTTATTATATCTCTCTATTGTCATGCAATGTGCTTCATGCACACGCAACAGATACAGTAATGCAGTAATTTTTTAACCTAAAAAGCTATTTACATACATAAATACCTTGAACATGGGACTGTGCTCATGCACTTTTCTGTGTCTGTGTGCAGATGTGGTGTTGCGATTGGAAAACAGTGAAAGGGGTTAACAGTAGGGTTAGCCTACTGCTGAGTAAACAGAAGAGCATAGAAACTAAAGCAACTAACACAGAGAGGCCCTTTCTTCCTGTTGCAGTACTAATTCAGTTGAACCCGGGCAGGTAGTGCTTATAGATATCTGCAGATCGTAATCTCATTACAACCTAAAGCCATACTTTGAAGGTTGCTATAGGTCGAAGATTAACTGCACTTTCACAGGGATAGATGGTAAAAGTATGTATACAGGGTGTTTTTCAGTACAGTAATACTTTTAAAACTGTACTTTTTAAAGGTTATTTTAGGTTTCAGTTTTAGCAATATACAGTGTTCCTTGTAAGATTCAAACAGAGTCACTTTAAATCTACTTTGCAAAACACAACAGTCATGTAGGAGCTTGTTTCAACATCTACCTTGAACCAGGTCATGACGATTTCAGGCAAGTATCCTTCCTGCATTGAAACAACCTGTACTGCCGCATTTCAGACAAGCAGCAACTAGAATGATTGTTTAGTGGTGATAAATGAAATCAGCTTAAGAGGTTTTAACACTTAAGGAAGCTTTTGTGAAATGATACTTCTCATGATGACTGTAATGTCTTAGGATAAATGATGCAGAGTTGTGGGTGTATTTATAAGCGATGACCAAACACTAAAAATAGCAACTGTTCACAATTGTGTATCAATATTATAGAGGAAAAATAATTAGAAATGCTTAAGTACTGTAGGATGACCTCCAAACATATTTTATGTATTGTATTGTGTATTGTGCACACATTTCAGCTGCCGATTTGTCAGTGCCTTATTTCCCCTGAATGCAACTGAACTTTAAATCGTACATTATTATCTAAATTTTGGACATTTTTCTACTCTGCAACCTGTAATTGTGAGTTGGTATATGGACATTTTGTTCTAATGAGTATAGCATTACTGTACCATAAAAAGACAGTCACCACAAAACAACTGTGTGCTCTCCACTGCGTATGGCACTGTGATCCATAACCCATTTACTATATTTCTCTCTCTGGTGTCCACGAGGAGGGAACAACAGTAATGTTCTTGAAAGGACATATTCAAGTAAAATGGGATATTTTTTAACTCCATGTTTCTACATGTTTCTTTTCCAACATGTATTAGATGCATGCATGTGCCAGATTAAATGTAGTTTGTAAAAGCCTCTGAGAGACTATTTCAGCAGCAAAGCATGACATGTAATGTGCAGGAACCAGTTCAAACAGCTGGCTTCTACAGCAGTTACCCTAAACATCATGCTGTAGCGTTGGTCTACACTGCGTGTTTCCATTCATAAAATATAATCTACACAAGCATTTATACTCACACCTCACCTCTAAATATCATGAAGCCTCATGGCTAGATCATTTATAAAGTTGCAGCATGGTCAATTTAATCGACAATGACTCTAAAACCACAACTTGGGCAAAGAGAAGGCAGTAAATAAAGATAACTATTTGCAAGTAGAAGACCCTGCATGTTAGGCCAAGATAATTCCAGGTTAAGCGTGGTCTATTCTTTACATGATATTTAGAAGTATTTAATAAGTTTAAAATGAATTAAACTCCAGTCAGTGTAATTACATTTTAGTGAAAAACTTCATCAGCATGAGACTTGTTAGCGCATACTTCTGGCAAACTCAATCACATTAATGGTGCTGGCAGGCAAGCTGGCATAGCGCCTGAACAATCTGGTCCAAATGAAAGGAAAATTACAGAGACAGAGAGGCATCCCTCTCGCACGAATAATTGCAATGCAGCACTTTGATCAATTATGTGATAACTTCCACACCATATGGCAATTATCAGCAGGATGAAATGGTGAGAAGCAATGGTTTAGAAGCTTTCAGTGAATTTGAAAAACTCTCTGGTTATCTCTCCTTAATGCCTACATGCGTAAAACGGAGGCTGGAAGATGCACCAAAATCTAGATTCAGCTATTAGGAAAAAGCTTACTTGGCCCCGGCTTGATCTCAATTGCTGAGCGGCTCCAGATGTCCTTCTCCACCTGAGACATGCGCTCCCGGGTCGTCTGGTAGGAATCGTCTGTTGCGCAAACTGTGATCTTGTCCTGAATGCTGCCCTGGCCCTCCAGCTGATCCCTGCCCTCCCTGTGTGGAGGAGAAAGGAGGAGAGAGAAGATTTTAGGAGAGTTCAATCTTACAAATTCCCTGGCTCTGCTTAATTAACTGGCCATTTGTCAAACACAAGCATTAGAGATTCTCGCTGTCATAAAATAGCTTGTCACACATAACTGGTTCTGTGGCTTGTGCCTGCTTGCAAATTCTAGTGCTGTGTTACAAATCAGTTATAAAGTCTTTGGAACTAATCTAACCTTTTAACTAACCCTTTGACACAAATGCATAGCCACAGACACTACCTCGCTGTTCTCAGTTGTTACTGGTCACACCTTTGAGGTCAGTTGTGGCATGGCGGCCTTTGGGTGTTACTGTAGTCTTGTTTTAATATAGCCTGACAGTGGTAGTGTCTGTTGTTGTAGTACTGAAGAGAGACACTGTTTGGTAAGACCCTGCGGTCTCAGTCTGACACCAAATTTACTACAAATTCCATTTGTGGTTGACTGTGGAAAGAGTTATGTGTGCTACTTACCCTGAGACATACTGGTGAATGCAGTCAAAGCTGGACTGAGGCTTGTCTTTGCTGTCACTGGAAAGGTAGAACGAGAAGACTCTGAATCCATCAGGAGATTCAGGGGTTGGCGCTGGGATCTTTACGTACTGTCAAGACAAATAAACAAACAAAAAACAATAAGTCTTCACTTGTGTTTACAAAACGTAAAGTCATGGTAATTTTGCTTTCACATTTATACAGCGTTCTCTAGCACACGCTCACAAGCTTGAGTGTACTGTATCTGCAAGCATTGCTAATTTGAGTGGTGTGTTATGCAATAAGCATGCTTTATCTCTCCCATAAGTATCCTGATTCAATGTAATTTCAAAGTGAAAAAACACTGGATAAAGTAAATCAACAAAGCAGCTTTTAATGAATTATTATGATTAGAGCCATCTTGACTCACAATAAATGTGACCTAAATAATCTCCCACTTGGGCCAACCACAGAGGCTACATTGTACCTCCCAGGTCAGGGATGATGACCTGTAGCCAGTCATGGGAGGAGCCCGTCTGAAAGGCAAAACATAACAATAGTATAGCGGGCAGCTTTTTCACTTTGACGATAACCTCCTCTGTCACAGACAGACAGGCTCCCTAGCAACAAATAAGCCAACAGGGTGAAGTCGATCTCTATCAGAAACCTGTTACATAAAATGACCCAAAAACCTACTTTCTCTAAGAGGACAGTTCAACATAGAAAGTCATTAACCAACAGGTAATACATCCTTTTAAAACACATTTGGCAGCAACTCTCTTCTACACTGCCTGCAGCTGTGTTTCAGCCTGAAAATGGACGGTTTAGTACTTTTGTTGATAGAATGTCCTAGATTGAACAGAAGCCTTATTATTATCAGCCGTCCATTACAAGCATGAATACGTGCTTACTGATGAGCAGTACTTAATGCGAGATGGCTGCAAGAGCTCAAATTTCCCCTCTCTTTTGCTTCTTTTTGAAGCAGACCTCGTGGTACCACCTCTGGCCAAAGCACACAGGCACTTTTTTTACTGCAGGTCTCAAGAAAAACAAATTTCAGTCAGGTGGATTTGAAGCTGCCTCTTATCAGTCGTAAGTGATTGATTATAAGCCGCCTAGATGAGAGCACGGTGTCCCTGGCTGATGTGGCAGCTAGGACTATAGCTGTCACAAATGCCCAGTCATGCAGCACGGAGCCAATGAACAGCTCCTCTGCTCGACACCCCTCCTCCTCCTCCTAAAACCCAACGCATGCCATTCACCCCACCCCCATCAGCCTCCAGCTTTTCTTCATGTGCACAAGCCCACCCATGTCAACACAAAACGCAAAGCAGCCCACAAGGCCATGAACACTTCAGACACACAGCTGACCATTAATTCTGACCTATTTATGTCTGACCGTTCACATAAAGTGGTAGAGCGGAGCCCTGCATATGTCTGCTTTGGGTTTTACGCTAATTAAGGATGATCAACCAAAAAAGCATCAAAGTGAGCAGGGACAAGAGGTGAGCCATGTCCTCAGGACGTATTACTTTAAGAGAGTAAAGTAGTAGGAGCCTTGACCAAAATTAGAAGCAACAAGTCACTAAAATGGGGTTACTGACATAGAGAAAGGCATGCAGAAGAACTGCATTTTAATTCATTTTAAAATGAGCCCTGGTAAACAAACGCTAGCTTGTGATGAGATGAGAGCGCACATTTACATTTAGCATCGCAATAGTGCCACCATGTCCCCTCTTTCAATCGATGGCAGCAGTATGAGCCCCCTCCAGCCATGCATTAGATTTGCCTGTCAGCCCTGTCCATGCCACCGTGCACACTTTACATTCTAATTCTAATCAATGTCACTCAGGTCAGACTGTTCAGAGGTCGCCCCCGTTTTATTCACAGCTTCCTTCTCAAGCTACATAACCATATGTCATTTAACCCATTAGGTCCCAGTTTCTGACTTGTTAAGGAGAGCCTGTCTATCTAACATGAGGTTCACAAATTTGCAGCCAAAAAAAGATGAGACTCTAAACGTATACTTATAAAAATAGTTCGATATTTCTTTAAAAAATCCGAGCCGAGAGTTAGTTAAGAGGATTGATACGACTCTTATGTCTGAAACGAGCTACAGCCAGCAACCAATTAGCTTAGCTTAGCACAAAGACTGGAAACAGGGAAACGGCTAGCCTGGCACTGTACGCAGGTAACACAATCTTCATACCAGCACCTGTAAAACTCATTCAGTCAAGTCAACAAACTGAGTCAGTAATGCCAGTTACATAGCAATATCAAAGCCACAAGAGCTAAACTGATATATTTGGCTGATATAAACTAATTCCAGATTTTATGGTATATTTTGGCCAATAACAAGACAGTACAGAAATATCGATATTGGCATCAAAACTTCCAGTATCAGTCAGGCTATTGGAGCCACTCCATGGCCACTGGTCATACCAGTTCAAGTCAAGCTTGATTTATTGTCAAGCTTGATTTAAATATACGCCGTACGTACGCAGGTATTTATGTTACAGACCCTACGCTGTACCCTACGCTGTAGGCTGACATGAACCTCCCCAGAAATGTAACTTCATGTCACGGTGATGCAGACCACAACAACTGTAATTGGTCCACTTGGCCGTTGCTTGGTAGCATCACATTTCCTTTTATTATCAACCCTTATCCACTTATTTCCAGTCAGAACTTAAGGCTGTAGCTGCAAAGCCCCTGGGTGTGTTGCATTGAGCAACGGTGTGTTTTATTGCCTATGTGTTCCAGTTTTCATTTGTAAGAGGAAGAATGCATTATTTCTTCTTTCCGAAGTTATATTGTTCCACTTTAATGGTCTGAATTCAATGGTGAAAACACTTAAAGTTCAAATCCATAATATTTTATTAATTAAGATATTATTATACTGTCTCCTTCTATAGGGCGGTGGTGAAACAAAAAATGCCGTGTGTATCATGGTTGGAGACGTGCTCCTTATTCTGCTATTGAGTCTACTGTTTATTATCTTTATCACGTCAGGTAATAACATATTCACCATCATGTTATCTTGTCAGCCGGTGACATTTTCACTGCATACCAACAAGAGGAACCAACTCATCTACTTTGCCGTAGTCTGATCAACAAGAGGTTTACAGAATACAGCTTTGAACAGTGAGAGCAGAATACACACATCGCAGCCAATTGATGCAGGTGGCCAATGTTATTAACATTCCACCCAGCCTGATGAAATTAACTCTGACTTTTCATGTGTTAAGTCAGTGACACTTGTGCCGACAGGTTTGTGATACTGAAGCTGCTGTCAGTCAAGTAGTAGGTGTAGATTTACATAGAGACGCTGAGTCATAGACCTCTCCATAGCTTCGGTCGGATCCCCTGAGGGTGTGTGTGTGTGTGTGTGTGTGTGTGTGTGTGCGTGCGTGTGTGTGTTGTCGTTTTGTCTGTTTTTAGGCTGGCACACTCCCACAGGGCACTCACAAGGGAGTAAGGTCAGATATCTAGGTGATGGTTGGTCAGTTAAGGCTTGACATTAACAGAGAGAGACGATTATCAGTCACCATGTACCCTCATCAGTGAACAAACAAAAATACAAAGACACTTACAACCCTCAATTTAAACATAAGTATAATGGTAAGTTTATGAAGTTTCATTTAAGTTCACACAGAAGGGTTTTTAAAAGTTGTCAAACTGGCTAACAGAGTTCAGACACAGCTACAGCTCATAGAAAGATACAGCACTCTAAGGTCAGGACTGATGAGTCATATATACACATCTATGTAAAAGACACATGACTCAGACTTCATTTTAGTTAGATGCTTATATTCAATTATATTTACATCCGCATCAATACTTTAAGATGGTGATAATGTTTTAGTATTCTAGCTGAATACTGCTAATAACCCTTCACCTTGACTTAAAGAGACAAGTATGAAAAACACCAAGTTCTTTTCACTAAGAAAAATATTATGCCACTGTAATTATTAAAAATGCATTTAAGATATTTATGTTTTCAGTTTATTTCAAATGTTGTCTGATGTATAGTTTGAATTTGCTATTCCTGCTTTAGGAGTTCTTAATAATTATGGAGATAAACATTATTTGTCCAGCTTAGAACCATGGGAAATAATTCATTAAATTGCTTATGCTCCATAGTATTCTAATTATAATTGTGTAAGTCCTTTAATCTGAGGATTAATACATTGAAGAAAAAGCTTAATGGAGTAATATTATCATTAGGGTGCACTATTAACATGTGTCAGCTAAATTAAAATTAAACAGCTTCACAAAAGAAACACTGAGCAGTGAGAGCGGTGTGCAGTAACGCTGCCCGACATCATTATAGGAGTAAAGTTTAGCCGTTGGACAGTTACAGTCAGAGCAACCAAATGGCATCAGAACGGCAAACCTAAACACCTTGTCAGTGCAGCCCCCCCATGGGGTGTACGGGCTGATACAATAACTGCCTCTGTGGCCCCGGCCCAGCCACATCTGCTACTCCATGGCCTATGTGTTTGGAGATGTCAAATACTTTCAAGCTGTTGTAAGGTGTGAACTGGACTGGAACAGTAAATCTTGGCAGGGGGCTCAGCAGTTGAACAAGGACAAAGGACACCATCGGTGATGTCCTTGTAAAACTTCATCTTTAACTCCCCGAGCATGTTTAAACTGCTCATCTTTGATGAGGTTAAACAGAGTTCTTAACCCTGCTATTTGGTGAGGAAGGAAAAAAATGGCTTCACTAAAGACATTTGCCCCAGTCCTGGGCTTTTGCAAGCCAAACATCTGCACAGAAAGATGAGAGGACAGTTTCTCTCTCTGTCTGTCCTTTTTCTTTTTCTCTGCAAGATGGCAAGGTTCCCAGCTCTGGTATTTGGCATGGCAACAGTGAGATGGGAGCAGGCGCCTGGATATGTGATTTACTCAGAAGTCTTTGCCTCCTGCCCCTGTCTGTACTGACACTAGTTACCATTGTCTTCTCATATGAGCCTACTCAGCCATATCTGCTCCGTGAGCTGCCCGTCTTTTGTTCTATCTTCTTCCCCCACAAAACTGAGTGCAATGGCCTGTCGGCCCGCCTGGATTATTCATGAACAGCGGGGACGTGTGGCTGTGTGTTGTTGGAGGGTAATGGGAGGGATTGGGGGTTTGGGTGTGTATGAAGGAGGGAAAGGGGAGGGTGGGTGGGTGGGTGGCGGTGGCTCCTAGAGACAGTGCATGAGGGATGGTCCTAAATAGTCCTCCTTTAGGAATGTGACGAGTAACTCAGCAGAGAAGAGGGGGATGGATCCTGGCTGGTGCAACTGTATTTGTTCCTCTTTATTTAAGTTTATATGTTAGTGCAAAGTTGACATAATACATCATATAATGGACTCCAAAAGTTGAGGCATTGACAGTACTAAACATTCAACTGTCAGCCATGTTTCAGTGTCAGATTCAGACAAGTGCAGTGTCTCAGAGAAACGCAAGGGTACATTAATTATTCATATTCACTGTACCCAAGCTATGTACAGTATTATCAACAATTCCACTGTGACTCATTTGTTTAAAACAAAATATGTGACATCACCTCCATCTAAATCATACTTTGAGTGAGCCTGGATGTGGTGGTTCCTGTGCTGTGGATCTATTCATCGAGGGGGGTTGGTAGAGACAGGAAAGCAAAAGAAGGGGGGTGGGGACTGACGGGAGTTAGTGTGGGGATGGGGATATGGGGATGGGCAACTGTCGAGCATCCCCCAAGGTACTGCCTGTTATGCCAAGCAGAATCAGTCTTTTTCCAAAAGGCTGGGGCTAATCTGTCAACCTCAACAAACACTCTTCGTCTCCCCTCCCCCGACACTCCACTCCTCCTCACTGTAGGTGCCTTCCTCTTTACACACAGAGGGACGGAGGTTTTTAAAGCCTATGTTAAGTGTTAGGCCAATGCTTCCTCTATTTGCAATATGTAAACAAAAGCTACATTACAAAAAAATCACTCAGACTGTGTTTTTCTGTAAATGGATTTCCCCATCTAAACCTGGCCTAATTTGCATTAGATGGTGCCAGTGTTTGGAAGTTAGAAAATTCCCTTTACCCGCTGGTTATTAGACCTCAGATGCACTGACACCAGTAATGTGTTTCCCGTGTTGTTTCCTAGCCTGTTTCACTGGAGCAATCCCACAAAACAGTTATACTCCCATTACTGGACTTTTCTCTCCACACAAGCAGGCAGCCTGTAATCCTTTAACATTGTGCATTGGAAAGTATGTCCAAACCTGATTAACTTGCAGGAAAACTTGGAGAACGACGGGGAATCCAAAACATGCATCGAGATGTGGTGTATGATAGTGCGTTCCATTTGTACTCAAAGTCGGATTTTCCGAGGTCAAAGTTTGAAACGCCCCCTGACCTCGAATTTCCGAGCTCGGAACTCAGACAACCTCCGAGTACCCCGAGCTCAAAATTCAACATGGATGCCCGTGCATCAACAGTTGTTAAAGCTATAGTAATGTACAATTATTAGCCTACCTATTTGTGTCTCACTAAATCAGTCGTACACACAGCCCTGTCCAACTTTTATCTGTGGACATGTTGTTACGTTGTTTGTATGCACAAAAAAACAGCATAATGCGTTGTTGTCAACGGGATTGCTAACAATGGCTAAACTGGCTAGAGCTAATCCCACAACGAAAAATCCGACTTGTGAATGGAACACATTCAACTCGGGTGTGACGTCATTCCCAGCTCTGACTTCCGAGTATCGAGGTAAATGGAACGCACTATAAAATCAGGTGGCATGGATTTAAGAAGTGAGCCAAATATTGCAGTTTTTTATGTTTCAGGTAATTAGCTTCATGAGTTTAATACAATCCTCTTTGCTTATGAAAAATATAATGAGTAGAATCGATAGAAAACGTCAAAATGCCCCTCTTGATGTCTAGGCACACTATGTTTTTTTTGGTGGGAATTAGAACTCTAGAGTTTACCAAAAGACCGTTTTATGCAGTGTGACAAAACTAATAAGGATTATATAAGCCTGTTAAAGCTTTCTGTCTTTAGGTTAAGCGATAGCTTTTTTGGTGTTGGTTTCAATCTCTTGGGGTTAAGCTTCCTCACTACTGTACACAACAACACTGCCCATGCGTACTTGCTATGTTAGTGTTGCTCATATCCTGTTGTGCTGCATTTTTAAATCCAAGAACAAAATGTTTGTGATAAGGCTCCTCAGAGGCCTGTCCCGACACTGGTATTCAACTTATGATTAACTTATGATAGTCAACTTTGTTTGCTTTTTACAATACCAAAGGACTTGTTGGATGGTTAATAATCGACAGCTTTACACAGTTGGATTGTAACATTTATCAGAAGTTACTTGGTAACTTTATTATAATCATCAAAATATTTAAAGATCTTAATGATTCCTGGTTTAAACCTATTTATATGGCAAAAGTAGGCTTAGTTCTCTTAAAAGATGGATAAGATTTTGCGGAAATTAGTTATATATTTTATGTAAATATTATATAGATACTAGTTGCTTTCTGACAACACAATAAACAATCAAATTGACAGTAAAATGTATTTAAGAGTTAACTACCTGATTGGACACAACCGCCAAGGATCTCCATATAAACAAGACATTTTTTTAGTAAATAAGAGCACCACTCTGCCATCAGTTACACACAGCACAATTAGCATTATATTTAGATATTTAGTCATTCCTCAGACTTTGCCATTTTTATTATTTTAATTCTGATGCTGTAGCTTGTGGTTGTAAATAAGCACACAGAAGCTCTACTGCCCAAACATGTATCAGTCTAAAACATCACATTGTCTGTTGCATTTCCTCATGAAACAGCATCTCCATTTCCTTTTCCTATTCGTTGCCTTTTTATTTAATAATATTTTATGGTTGTCCAAATTTAATCTTTTAAGGCTTTACTTGCTGAGTTTTTGGATATCTTTGGGATACTATTTAAATTAGCATATTCCCTCAGTCACTTTTTTTTTTAAAGCTGCCTGTGTTGTGAGTTCTTTCTCGCTGCTGTTTCCAGTTTCCCAGGGTGTTGGGGACATCTTTATTCCTGATGATACCACATTAGCTTGGAATGTAAACAAACAACATAAAGCCACAACAAGAACCACAACTCTGTGTGTGCTTCACTGTGTTTCCAATTCTGGCATAGTCTATACACTATATTTTTTATAAATACTACCACCTTTAGTCACATGCATGCATGCACAGTTTGTGCCAGTGATTTCTGATCTTTTACAGCACTCTTGTAACCATAAAATACTCTACTAAAACACTGCCACAGTCCCCATGGCATCCTTCGAAATTCCTCATTTGAAGCAAAAAACTGAGTAATGACAGAGGAGCTAACTAAAGAAAAGTCCTCTTTAAATGCAGGATCTCATGAGGCTGGTTCCTAAAATATACTGTATGATCCAAAGATCCCAAGGCCAACTAGCTCTGCATAAACACAGTGGGCCTCAGACGAGCGAGAACACAGAGACTTTTGCCTCGCTTAACACATCTGGATGAATAGAGCGGCGTGTGCCCTTTCAGAAACACGTGGGACAACTCTCCCTCTCACTGCTATGCCACTGGGAGAGGACGGCTCTCAAACCACATTCCTGTTATTGTTATTCTAATTAGCTTCCAGAAAAAAAAGATGTGTACGTACACACTCATACACTGCAAAATCTTATTTGCAGTGCGAGCGGGAGGCGAAGCAAAGCGGCATGGTGGCGGGGAAAGACTCGGAGCAGCCGTGTGTGAGATAGCGGCCCTGATGTCTCCCAAGGACTCAGCCAAGGCATGGGGTGAAATGGCAAAATAATCAAGAGGGCCGGCGGGAGGGAGCCCAGTGGAAGCTCAGCCTTCACACACAGTCGTCATGAGAATATCTTTAAGAGCAGCTCTACATTCTCCTCATCCCAACACCGTTGTTTTTATGTGACAGCTGTGCACATAAGTACAGACAGGGCCATAAACAAAAACAACTACTCTGGCAACTGCAATTCAACATGTATGAACTGAGGAAGAAATGAAACCGATGTCACACCTGACACAGCACAGATTATTAAAATGTAATGTCCACGTTTCCTACGGCAATATTACATTCATAAAGGTTATAATTCAGTGGTACACAATAATACTGAACCAGTCAATGGTATGCCACAGCTTTGCAATATAATAGGTGAGATACAGTGCTCACTAACCCATACAGAAGTGTGAGTGGAAACATAAAGAAGTATGTGAAGTATGTGCTTTTAAATAACAAGCACTGTAGCAATGGGTACAACACATTTCCAATCAATATGCACCCTGCAGCCTGGATCTAATAAATAAGAACTAAAGGCAAGCTTCATTCTTACTAAATGGATATAGATCATGCCAACAAGCAGACGGCGTTGCCAGCCATGGAAAATAAGCACTTGCATGTGAAATTCCTGGCCATGGGAACTCAGACCAACTCTGAATATATTCCTTCTTCCCTGCTGATTATTTCAAAGTAATTCAGAAATCTAATTTATTTTCAACTTCCAGCTTTTAGGAAATATGAAAAATGAGTATCTGTCTACTGCTCTTATTTCTTTATAGTTGCATCACAGTCTCCACTTTGTTTTATTTTCTTTCACTGCTCCATACACTAGTTATTTATCAAACCCATTCAGTTTGTTAGTTTCATTTCCTCCAATATCATCCAGTTTTAAGTCTGTTTATACCTCATAGAGGCAAGTAAAAATAGCAGATTTTTTATTGTAATGTATGAGTTCCACAGTCGCCTTGAACACTAGTGGGGCATCTGAGAGTGTGTGTCTTTCATTGCATGATTACAAGCTTGGCAGACAATTTACAATAGTAGGGTTAAATGCCGCAGGGTCAAAGAGAAAGGCAGCCGAAAAACCTCAGCGTGCTATTTCTCGATAGGAGCTTTGGCCCCTGATACCGCTGTGCCCTGGAGTAAAGCCAGGACAGTGATTTGAAGAATTCCTCTGGTTTCTGTGGCCCTGGAAGTACCCCTTTACAGGAAGTGTGACATGAGCCAGTGAGGACAAAGATCAGAGATAGGCAGTCGTGGCTTGTGTGATGGAGCTGTACAGCTGGCAACTGTCAGTGGACACAAATCTCCTCACTCGCCACACATGACCTCTTGAAGCTTCTGCTGCTTTTGGGGAAGGGATGAGCTCCAGCAAATGAGTATCCAGCAAATAAAAATCTGTGATGCTTTAAACCTCCAACCTGGAGACACAGATACTGGTTATCCTCTCGGTCTGTTGTTTGCCAGACTGCCATGTTCACCAACATCCTCCCCCCACTAACGGCTTAATCTAGCCTCCCCCACCACCACCACCAATGGTTGCAGCTACCTCATTAATGCCCAATCGTCCAGCTCTGGGACTATTGTCAGAGGGGGAGGGAGCCCGTGCTTGAATTCCGCAAAGCAATTTGAATATGTAATGTTCCAACCCAGATATAATCACCAAATCCTATTCAGTGATTAAAGAACACTTATATTGCACTCACTTAACATTTCTTCACAGAAAGACTTTTATAAGCAAGTTAATCTGCAGCTCATTTTACAGATGTTTCATTACATGTTTACATATATTATTTGTGTTTTGGTCATATTTTGCTCCGCCTAGATAAAAATTCCACCGCTCATGTATCATTCCCATATTTCAAATCTTTCATGTCTGCACTGTAGACAACAGGCATGGAGACATGGGGGCTCCCTGGAGTTTGCCCACCCCCTTACCTCCTCCCCCTCCCTGAACAAAGCCTCCCCAGTTGCAAGCCTGACCCAGTAACCTGGCTAGCAGCCTGGGGGTATAGCGTACCCTGTTTTAGGGCTTCCAGGATCCGTGTGAGCACACAGGGCCGGCATTTGTGTACAGAGCAAAGTCACTTTCGTCAATGCAATCGGCTCTAGCAGGGATTAGAACAGCTCTTTTTAGACAGGGCCGAGTGTGTGGTAAATATGTAGTAGCCTAGCAGGCAGTGCCAGAGAGGGTGTAATAGTGGTCCGGCTAATCTGGCCGGACACAGGCATCTTTCTTTACAGACGCTTCACAGGAATGCCCTTTTGCTTTCAGTGCAAAGTATTTTTGGATATTATGTACTTTGTCTCTGCATATATGTAGTCCAGAATATTTGAAACAACATAGTATAACTGAGCAAATGAATGACACCTTTCCCTCAGGCTTTGGGCTCTGGTGCCTTCCAAGCCGCCATATTCTACTCGTTGATCATTGGATCTTTCAGTTTTAAGAAGGAAAACAGTCCAAGGCAACAAAACTCCCCACGTGAATGACAGTCAGTGGATTTTGACCTCTTTGTGGATGCATGCAATTGCTTATTGAATGCTTAAGAATCAAATAAGATGTGCAGAGGAACTGTCACAAGTGTGCTCCACAGCAAATCAGAACTAATTAGAGCATTCAATTTCTGAGGCATTAGGGAGAGTATGCAAAACATCTTACCCCCTGGCTCCCCTTGAAGCAAATCGCTGGCTGATTTGATAGTGATGCCTGAGGAGAAAGAGAGAGAGAGAAAATCAAGAAAGTGGTCACTGATTCAGGAATCACGTAAAATCTAATGGACAGCTCATGCATTATGAGTGAAAATACACCGCCATTGTTCCCACTCTGCTTAGTGGATTTCTCTAGATAACAGCAGTCTGGCTTGATGAGACAAGGCTTGGTAAACTTTCCTCATTAATTGCCAAAATGTTGCCATAATTGCCATTTCCATCATTAAGTCTACAGTTCAGGTGTTTCTGTCCCTAATCTTCAGAGGAATGCATGTGATTAATCAATCTATAGTCTACAGAAAATGTTGCTTGTGGCATGTTTGTGTTTCAGCTGATTCCCCTTCTAAATGGTTAGAAAAATAAAAGCTGCAACAAATTCCAGAGGAAAGACAAAGACACTTCTGAAACCAATTATACTTTTTAGTTTTTTAAATGTACTTTTTATAAGCCCTACATACTGTACTGATCTCCAAGACCATGCTGTACCTGGCTTAAACTCCAGGAGATAATATTGTTTCTTTCCCCCAAACGATAAATATTAAAGTCAAAAAATAATTTCTGCCTTTGAGGCAACATGATACATAGTTAATAGATGGAGACAATTATCTGTGAAGTACAGCTGTGCCCGTGATGGACAGCGTTCTTAATTTATTATTAATGGTTTGGGGAAATGTCTTCCCTATTGAAGAGTATTGTTGTGATTTTCTTCATCATCCGTTAGCTTTTAATATTAAATGGAATAATAAATATTAAAGCACACAATGTTTGTGACAACACAGCCGTAGGGCTAAATCAGAAGTTATGTTATCAGAATTGATAACAGAATTGAAGTGGAAAATAAAGCAGCTTATTTTTTATATGATCATTTTAAATATGACAATAAATTATTATTTTTTGTATTTATTGAAGCTGAAACAATTAGCCAATTGATTTGTACCACTTTCTAATAGGGCAACTTTTATGAAGGCTCTATAAGTTGTAACTAATAGCTTCATAAAAGATTAGTTATCAGCCATTAATACGAATTTCATGATACGAATTTACGAACGAAAATACAAATTTTTGATGTTGCCAATCCCTTTCCCTAGCTTGTTAGAGAGTGAGAGACCCGTGAGTTCTTATTAATGAATTACCAACATTTATAACTGACAAAATAGAAATGACAAACACCAGCCAAAGGGATTTTTAACAACCTGGCAAACCAAGAGTTGGATGGAGCCTTTACAATAATAACATCTTTATATAAAGGGTGCCTTATTAGAAAGTGATACAGATTAATGAATTACAGGATCAACAGAAAATAAATCAGCAATTTTTTTTAAATTGATGAATCATTTAAGTAATTAAGTAAAATGAAATACTGATGCCTCTATTTGAACTAGGTATTCTTAATGCCTGCCCCCGGGTCCGATTCCCCACAAATCAGACAAAAACATTTACGGCACGCAGACCGGAAGACATTTCCCAGGCAATGCTTGGTAGTGAGTTTATGTTAAATTTTGTGGTTATGGCTAATGCTGGGGCAGGATCAGCAAATAGAAAAAGAAAATAATTGACTGAAGAACATAAAAATGGACACTGAAAGAGCACAGGTCAAGCTTGCCCTCTTCCTCCTAGACAGCTATGTTATATGTCTATTTAATACATCGTGACACATGGTTTTACATCAACATATGAATTTACGGTGGTGGCAAAAAAAAAGTTTACTTTGTTTTACCATCGTCATATCGCAGTTATAATCTTACATAGCCATAGCCATTGCTTCATCGCTATGCATCCTGCAAACAGCTGTTTCAAAAAGAAAAATCTTAATAAAAATATAAGCTTGCTTTCACGTGCTTCACACGCTAGCCAGATCAAGATCTTCACAACATGAGGGGGTGGTGCACATGGAAAACACTAGGCTACCGCTTTTGTAGCCTAGTGTTAGAGGCTGCCAAAATCAACACAAAATGAAAGATCCTTGTAGTTACTTTAAGCTAGTGCCCCAAATTCACAGGTCCTGACTTCTTAAATGTGAATATTTGTTGGTTTTCTAAATTTGCCACAATAGTACACTGAATATCTTTGGGTTTTGTACTGATGGTTGGACAAAACAAGAAGTTTGAAGGGAAGAATTTTAGCTTTGAAATTGTGAAACGATTAGTTAGTTATTTTTAGCAAAAGTGGCAACGTTTCACTGGTTCTGACATGTAATCACGGAATATTTGCTAGTTTTCGAAGTCTTCTATGAGATTAAATTGAATATCTTTGACATTTGTGTAATTGTGATTGTGGTTTTTTTCTGTATTTTCTGACATTTCATAGATTAAACAATTAGGCCTACTCATAGCCTACTTGTGAAAATAAGTGGAAGACAAATCCTTAGTTGCAGCACTAATTTGATATAAAGGCTCTGTTCATTTTAGCTTTACCAAGCCCCCTTCCTCACCCACAATACAGACATGAAAATCATAAATATATCAGATCTAATAACAGGAAACCTTTTCAGGTTGAGGTTCCTGAGAACAAAATCGTCCACACCACAGTGGGAGACCAGCGGTCTTAAGCAGTATTTTCTGGGGTGGTCTTTGACTTGGACAAGTTTTGCAGTAACTTCTCCTGCCTGCCTGCTTTGGCCTGGAGGAAGCTGTCAGGCCGTATGAGCTCTGGAGTTTACTCCGCTTCACGGACCAATGAGCTCCAGAGCTGGGCGGGCTTCCAGGCGTGTAAAGGGCAAAAAACAATAATACACAAGAGCCCAGGAACAAGTTGTCGAGCACTGCCACCGAGCCCAATGCGGACTAGCTGGGTCCCACATCCAGGTCTAGTTTTACTGTGGCCCAGGCACACGCAAATATAGGCTACTTATAGTTTTGAACCCAAAACAAATGAGCCTCCAACTGAAGTCATAACTGTGGGACTAAACTGTTTTATCAAGCATTGCTCTGGGAAAGACCATTTGGATAGACTAAATTATCTCGGTCTTATCTAATGGACCATAAAAGCAATAAAACAGTCTCCCGATTCACAGTCGAATTTGCTTGATAGCTTGTTCATTAATTTATTCCCGAGAGCGAAACGAGCAGAAAAAACATTTTCTTCTTCTTCATCTTCTTTTTCCTTTTTTTTCCATTTAGACTAATGACTGACACTCATCTGTGTTCGCTCCTAATAATTAATTTCAGATGTAATGTATGTAAAAGCAGAGAAAACAGCAGACTTTTAAAGATCAAGGCATAATCACAAACCTCTGCCATATGTGAACTTTAATGCCTTTTGATTTTTCGGGAGATGACGCTTTGGTAAACAAGCAGACATGCACAATTGAAAATAGCCTGAGCCTCCCCATTTCTGCACATTTTACTCAGGGCTTATACGGGAATTTAATGAAATCCCTTCATTATTAAGCCTATTGAATTGCCTGTTATTATGATCACAATAAATCAAGCTTAGCCTTCTACTGTATAACAGCCAAAATAAACCAACATTTATCAGCCACCAACGTTTCTGTCGATGAGATTTGAGCTGCTGAACTATTTAAACTTGACTTTTTTCTACAAAAAGGGAAGGACACGCTGCGTTTCCCAATGATTAGGCTATACAGTTCTCCGAGTTGGGAGGCGATTTAAAAAAATGAAAATATAGCTAAAAAAAAAACACACACACACACATAGGCTACACACACACACACACACACACACACACACACACACACACACACGCACAAAAGCTCCAAAGTTCAACCCGATTATTTTTCTTACCTTCAGGTTCTGGTAGGCTTCGAGGGTCCGGATGGCAGTGTCAGTGAGTTTGACGTGATAAATAGTTTGATTCGGGGTGTTTTTGTTGATTTTGCCACAGGAGAGCCCATACCGATGCTCCTGTCTCAGCGCTGCCATTTCTACAACTGGAGACTATTGGCGACATACTGCCTGCTACGTCACGGAGGAGAGAGGCTGTGGGCGGGGCTTACACACACACACACACACACACACACACACACACACACACACACACACACACACACACACACACACACACACACACACACACACACACACACACACACACACACACACACACATCCGAGAGAAAGGACACAGTAAATAAACTATTTTTCTTTCGCTTTTCAGGTCACACTCGTTCGCCATTTGTACCCTCAGAGTTAACTTTGATCTATTTTTGGTCCCAGTTGCACTGATCCAACTGGATTTTGGTAGATGCACTCTACTGTATGTCACTGCAACACACACACACACACACACACACACACTGGACAAATAGTCAGTGGTGGAAGAACTTGGATCACTTAAAGTAGCAATATACATTATATACAACAATATAAAATTACTCCATTATATTTGAGTAAATGTAACAACCACTTTCAGTATCAAAACTAAAAGTACTTATTACGTAGAGTGACACCCTTCATAATGTTATATTATTATTTATGTTACAACTAGCAATTCAATTAAATCATTGATCAATTGGCTAATTATTTTCTCAATTAACTGATTATTTGATTTTGTCTGTAAAATGTCAGAAAAATGCCCATTACAACTTCCCAGAGTCAAAAGTGACACATTAAATGTCTTGCTTTGTCCGACCAACAGTCCAAAACCCAAAGATAATCAGTTTACTATCAAATAAGAGTCTCAGGAAGGACTGGTGGAACATTTGCACCTCGCAAAAGGAAGTGCCACACACAACATTAAATGAAGTTAACTGTTCACCCAACATGAGCTATTTAAATCAGCTGAATACATGGTTAAAATGCCCATATTATGCTAATTTTCAGATTCATAATTGTATTTTGAGGTTGTACTAGAATAGGTTTACATGGTTTAATTTTCAAAAAACACCATATTTTTGTTGTACTGCACATTTTATGCAACTCCTCTTTTCACCCTGTGTGTTGAGCTCTCTGTTTTAGCTACAGTGAGGCATCTCACTTCTATCCCATCTTTGTTGGGAGTCGCACATGTGCAGTAGCTAGATAAGGACTACTAGCTAGAAGCTACCGCTGCTAGCGGTTAGCCACCTCATTCTCAATGGCAAAGCACTGCTACAACACACACAAGTTCACCATAATCTACAAAAGAACTACTTAATGTCCCTCATCTGCAGGTATTCCACGCAGAGTTGGAAGTGTGCCCTTGTTTAGAAGAAGTCTCCCGGCTAATCCTGCCTTGTACTGACCAAAGCTGGAGAAACAGCTAGCAATCAAAATGTTCTTCAAAACTTGCCATTTTCAGTGTGTGGCTTGCTAGCTCCAAGTTTGTTGTTTTCAGAATGGCAGCACACAGAGAGCGGAAGGTGAGGGACATCGCACCGGATGTCAGGCTTTATCCTGGAAATGTACTTCCTTTGATTTCCGCATTGGCTGTGGATTAAATTAAAGAAGACTCACAGGCACTAATGCAGTGTTTATTTACAATATGGCAGGGAGGATGTTTCTGTCTAACTATTATCAGTATTACATTAGTCTAGTTCTGCTCCTGCAGTGACATGACAGACAAATAATTGACGTGATATTTTCTTATTTTTGTATTCCCTTTGGTAAAACATGAAGAGATCAATAACTTTGAAGTGGTCTACAAATGTAACAACTGGGTAATGTTTTCTGTGCCATTCATTTGCTCAAAATGCCAGATTAATAATGTCTACTCATGCCTTAATAACAGTCAGACATTTTAATCAACTAGTGCAGTGCCCGTTAAAAACGGGCCTGTTCGGAATGGACCAACTGCTTGGTCTCTGGTATTGCTGCTTGCAGCTTTCTTGAGAACCGCTCATCTAAACAACTTCACACTCGACACTGTGCTTCTTTGGGTCCTGAGAAATACACCCGCCATGTGTCCCCTAGCAGAGTATATGCGTCATTTGCTAACAGCTATCTATTTGGGATCAGGCTATTTCTGAGAACAAAAGCTTTTTATTCTGAAAGTTACAGTACTGATGCCTGAAATGTTTGTGTGCTACAATGTAACAAATCCGGTAGAGCGAGCTTTACCCAGCATGCCGTTCTGTAGTGTAACGGTTAATAGGGGTCCCCTCTCAACACATGCACTACTAATAAACATGTCCCATAGATCTCAAGTGCTCACACTCAACACTGCACTTCCTTGGGTTCTCAGCAATACACCCGCCAAGTGTGAAGTCGATCAGATGAATGGTTGTTGATGCAATCTACAGACAGACAGACAGACTCCTTCCATTTTGGTCAGGTATTATCTCAATCCCATTATCCCCCTCTGTAAACAAGTGGATGTTTTTAGGTAACATAGCTGGCTTTGGGCCAGAAGACTTAAGATTTTAGATTAATGTGTGACGCAGTGCTTAATTATTAGATAAATCTCGTTACAAGTTTAGAATATAAACCTAATTTTTCCTAAAACTGTCACTTAAACCCAGCTAGCTCAATGTCCCAAAATACTATAGATGTTTGTACATCTGAGTCGTATTCCGCTGAACTTAAATATGCACCAATCAAGAGAACAAACTCTTCCTAGTTAAATACTTAAAGTTGCTGTAGGTAGGATTGCGAAGATCTAGGACTTGGCCAAACATTTCAAAACGGTCTCCTAAGCCCCTCCCCGCACAAGGGAGAATGAATGTGTGTGCATGAACAGTGATTGACATGCAGTTAGACACCCCTCCCCCTGGCCCCGATTTGGTGCACAGGGAGCGGTGGATTTTTGCAAATTGCACTACAGGCTGGAGGTGGTGCCAGAGGAGCCAGATTGTTTTTTTAAATTACCTGCTTCATGTAGTTCTACTCGAACATAGGGTCAGTTTCAGCAAATATTAAAGTTAGTTTTATAAATCTTACCTACTGCACCTTTAAATAGTAGTTTAGCATTTATCTTTATTTTAAGATCAGAAAATGTATAATTTAATTTCTCAATGAACCTGAAAAAAGCAAACTTCATTTAATGACCCTCATGGGTTAAAAACGTAGCAATGTTTACAGTTTCAAGAATAATTGTGAATCTACCCAAATGAGTTATACACGTGAAATGTTTTACACCATAAAAAAAAAACGTGTTTAATCTGTAATCTAGTGGCAATTTTACAGTCTACAGGTTGCTAGTGCTGTGGTGTTGTTTCTTGAAAAGTGAAAATAATAATCTCCCAACGTAACTCAAAGCAAATTAAGTTAGAGCTTGTATCTCCTGAGATCTTATTGGTAGATTGCATTTATGGAGACTGCGTTGTGGGGCACGACAGTGAAGTCATTAAGAAGCTTACAGACGTTCTGGCAGATTAGGTTTTTCTCTTCTAATCCTGCAGATTACCACTGCACAAACCTGCTGGCTCGGAGTGCTTTGTTGCGTTGTTTCTTCACGTTGATCATTTTTTGTTGCTGCCATATGACTGGACTATGTAGACTAAGAAGGACACAAGCAGGAGTAAGAGGAGGTCAAAGTGCAACAGAACTGCAGAAAGTACGCAGCTGCAGGCGGGACAAGGCTTTTGACTGTAGAACTGTAGATGAAGCCAGGATTTAGGGATGCATTCTGAGCTGGATTTAATGAAACACAACATGGATTTTTATAAATATTGCATCATGGAGACATTTTCTTTGTTTTAACAGAGTATAAGTAGCAGAAGTTGGTTAACAACATAACTACTAACCTGCACCTAAGTGGAACATTGGCTTTGACGAGGAGGATCATCTCTTTTGGAGGCTAATGCAGGTGGGGTCCATCTCTGTCTGCAGTATAATGGAGACAGAGCCATGTTGTGAAGAGCATAAAGACCCTGCAGTGGAGCGTACAGAGCCTGAGGTAAGAGAGGCCATTTCTGAGCTTGCTGATGGGGACAGTCACACTGAGCTGCCCTGTGGGCCTGCAGAGGAAGCAGAGGAGCCGAGTGTAAAAGAGCAGACTGAAACCGAGAGCTGCGCAGGAGAGAGTAAAAGCACTGAGCTAAAAAAAACCTCTCATCTTGAGCAAAGTGGAGACACAGAATGCAAGGAGCGGAGGAAACTGAAGAAAACAAACAGCTGGAAGATGGTGCGATTCCAAGACCCATCAATGGAGGAAGATGTGTTGGAGAGAGACAGCTCAGCAGAGAGTCTCTTTCCAGAATATGCGATGGTGGAGTGGACTTCCTCCACCTTTGAGGAACTGTTCGCGGCAGACGATTGGCAGGACATTACAGGTGAGGATACTTATCAGTAACTAGTGCTTCTCATATTATGCTTTTTGGCTTTTCCTATTTCCTTTATTGTGTTATATATCTTTTTTGTGCACGTTATAGGTTTACAAAGTGGAAAAAGCCCAAAGTCCACCCCAAAGAGACTTACCATCTTCCAGGGAAAACACTGTTCACAAACTGCTCCAAACAGCTCTGTTGTAGTCCAGCCTTTACTTCCGTGACGTAACACACGTTATAATGCTCGCCTAGCTGCTAGCATGGCACTCCCTCATGCTCTGCAACTGACTAGCTAGCAATACTTACTGCACATGTGCGACTCCCAACAAAGATGGTATAGAAGTGAGATGCCTCACTCTGTAGCTAAAACAGAGAGCTCAACACACAGGGTGAAAAGAGGAGCTGCAGCAATGTGCAGTACAACAAATATATGGTATTTTCTGAAAATTAAACCACATAAACCTATTCTGGTACAACCTCTAAATAAAATGATGAACCTGAAAATGAGCATAATATGAGCACTTTAAAGGGGCTATACTTGACATTCAGAACATTAATAGCCTATAGTAGCTAACACATATTTGCTATGTAAAGATATAGTGGACTAATGCAGCGCCCTGAGCAGAGAATGAAGTCACACTCCCTCTGTGTGTGTTGTCATCCAAGTTTTGGTGCATGTGGCCGTAAAAAAACGTAGGTATTTTAATATTAGGGAATGATCTGTTAGAGCTGTGTGGAGGCCAATCCCAGCATGGTGCTTTTTTCTGTTTTTCGAATAGGCCTATATATTTATATATATATTTAATTTTGTATTGAAACCACAAAAGAACAAAAGTGACAAAATCGTGACTGAGCTCCAGCTCGGCATGTTTGTGGCTGTTTCTGAGCAGGTGTTTACCAACAACCAGCAGATTAAGCCAGCTTCCTCTTGTATGACCTTCTCTTCTCTCCTCACGCAGAGGACCGGCTGTTGAGGAAGAAGGTGGTGGATTCCAGATCCCCGCACGCCCTGAGCCCCACCTGGGGCGAGGAGGTTACTGTGAAGATGCAATGTGTCCTGGAGGACCGCACTGTGGTGGAGAAGGACGGCAGGCTTGTCTTTGTAATCGGAGAGGGAGATGTGAACCAGGTAAAAGCTTTTTATCTGTAGCTCTCTCCACTATAGAGCGCTCATATTACATAACACTTTAATTGTGACCAATAGAGACTGTAAACAACGAGACATGCTAGCAGCTCTGTGAGGCTGAACTTAAGTACAATGGTACCGGAGCCAAATGCTGACGTCAGCCTGCTAACATTACAATGACAATGCTAACATACTGATGTTAAGCAGGTATAATGTTTTCCATGTCTGCCATCTTAGTTATGCGTGCTGGCATGCTAACATATTCAAATTAGTACAAAACAGAAAGTGCAGCTGAGGCTAATGGGAATGTCGGTGGCGTTATCGGAAAAGTCTATGGCTCACTAAAAACATTTTTTTAATTAATTTTGTATTATTTTTTGGGCTTTTTAATGGCCTTTAATTGATTGAGGATGACAGGATCTCATGTAATTTAGACTTTGATGTGGACAACTTCAAGTTCCGCCCCCTTCAAGTTATGCCCTTCTCTTGCACAGACCCTTCTCAGTATGCTTGAAACTTGGAATTCATCATCAGATCTTTTAGTCAATTAAGGACATTGAAATGCACAACATAATGTTATACTTAAATACATTTAGTGTAATTATGGAAAAAAGCTCAGTCATTCATCTGAATGACACATTGTGTTTTGACACCTGTAGGCACTGGAGGAGTGTGTCATGTCCATGCAGAAGGGCGAGATCACATTACTGCTGGCAGATTCACTGTATGCCTATGGACTTCTGGGAAGGTAAGGATTTTCCAGTTATTGTTGTTCAATGATAAACTATTGAATCAAAGAGCATGTTGAAGCAGAAACAAGACTTAGCCAGTTATAATCTTTTCTATCTAAGTAGGCCTCTTGTACTACTTGTTGCTGTGGGGGCAGCCTGGTTATCCAGGGGTAGCGGGGTTAATGAACCATAAACAGGAGCAGATGGCTTCCTCCTAACACCCTTCAGAGGCAGCCTATCAATGGTGTGCTTGTAACCTCACAACCTATGAGAGGACACTACTTATATTATGGCCAGTGGCTCAGGTTTACGACCTTTACACCATTAGAGAGCCAGTATAAATGCAGAGGAGATTGTGTGTCGCTGACGAAAACCCATTGTTTATAGTTTAATGTTTACTTTAGATAACTGAACATGTGAGAACAATACATTAATGTACTACAGTGATTTGATGTGATAGTGTATACTAAACACATCAATGAAAATATTTGTCTTTTAAGGTGTGATTAGAGGAAAAACGTGAAAGCAATGTTTAGTTTGTTTGCTGGTTGATTATGTTGTAACAAATTACTTTCTGTAGTTCTTGCTGTTGTAAGGCTTTTTAAGCAGACAGTAATGTACTGTATATTAAGGTCTTTCATAAACAGCAAAATTGTGGCCATTAAAGCGATTATATCAACTCTGTGCCCATGTTAATGTAAGCCCACACCCATTAGAGTAAATTAAACATTATTAGATAGTTTTAACCTAGAGCTATGTGTGCTCTATGAGTGGACAGCACAATATAGTGTTAATATAAAAAGCCAGAAAAAAACTGAAATAAAGAATTTACTTGCATTTTGGATGACATGTACTGTGCAGTCATAACTAAACGACCATTCAGCTACATGTAGGACATGCTCTACCATTACCAGAGTAGCTGTACAGAGGAGTAAGGCATAAAAACAAACATGCACCCAGAATAATTATGTGTGGGACTAAAAGCCTTAAAAAGGTGCAGGACAACATAGTGTTCAAATGTGCTGAACGCTGTGTTGTGAAAGCATGTTGTTTTTTCTGTGTGTGTACTATACTGTTTCAGCCTCCTCTGTGTGCTGTGTGTGAGGTCCTGTTTGAGAAGGGGATGATGGGACATGGGGGTGTGCAAGGTGAGAGTCAGGTGTCTCTGAGGTGTTGTCTAGTTTCTTGCCCTCTGTCATGTGTGGAGGAGGAGGCAGAGAAAAAGAAGGAGGCAATGGGAGTTTAGTTAATTATTGTTTTGATGCAGCTGATGGGGTTGTGTGCTGTGGAGTGAAATTTAGCTGTACTATAAGGTAGAAAATCAGAGCTTCATGCCAGCTCTTTAAACATGATTCAGTTACTGAGGTTGCTGGTTGCTCTCAAGGTGCTTTTCTCTAGTCGCTGAAGTTAAATGCATTTGATAGATTTGGTATGACAAGTGGGAAAATCAAGAACATATGTTATAAAACAGCATGTAACAAACTCAACCCCAAGGTAAATAAAAAATAAATAAAAAAAAAAGGTCATTCAAACTTTTTGGGAAATAAAACAGTGAATTGTCGTATTTACACCTGGGTTTTAGTACAGATTTAGTACTGGCTGTAGCTTCATATGCCACACAGAGTGGTATTGATCTTTTGATCTAACTCTTATAAATAATCTTATAAATAGCATTTTTCACAAAAGTCTAACTTTTCCTTCAAGCAAGACACAGAGCTCCTACCCTATCATTCATGGCATATTGCCAGACCTGCCTGTTGAGGTCTATTACAAAAGTTTTAAAAAAATCATTTGAGCAAATAAGCTGACACAAATAAGAATCAAAAGCAGCGACAGACATCATGTTTCAGAATACATTTGATGGCCACAGTGGGAAAATCTCATTAGCCTTTTCTGTTTTCTGGCAGATGCATTGATTGAACTCTGTCAGTCTGTTGCAAACAGTGCTGCTAAGAGCACTTCACCGTTCTTTATCAGAACAGTGTGCAAAGCTGGTCAGACAGTGTGATTCAGCACAGCACAGTGGAGTGGTCTGTAGCTCGATATGTGAGTGATGGGCTAGCAGCAGAGTCTGATGTGACCAGAGCCGCTACTCTTTAAAAAGGTGAATACGAGGATAATGCAATCCCTGGAAAAGTCTGGAGCATTTACTGATTGATTACGACAGACAAGCCAGTCGGGACTAGATCGACTGACGTGTTTCTGTGACATTAAAGCCTTTGAAAGTGGAGTTGTGATGAAAGACATCATGCTTGCCTTTTCGAGGAAAAAAGCTATTCCCCACTGAGACATACTACTTAGTCCAAGACACAGACTGCCTCCCCTCAGTCAGCAAGACCTTATCAGAGAGAAGTGGAAGCTAACATCTGTTTATCTCTGGACAGGGCCAACTTTAACACTCATAAACCCCCCTGGGGGTTTGCCTCATCAGCCCTCCCAAAGTCAACAATATTAAATGTCACTGGCAGCCACTTTATTTTCTGAATAGAAACTAAACTTGACAAACAAGAAACATATTTAAATGAGCCCCATTATAAACAGTACATACATTTGTTTCTAGCTGTATTCGAAACACAACACATTTAAAGACTTCTTCAGTGTGAAATGGTGCGCTGTGAGGTTACATTGGCTGGCTATCAACAAACATTAACAGAAGCTTAAATCCCGGAGCTGACAGCGAAGGTGTTGGTGTACTGTACCCTTACTCTTGGTACGAACGAAAACTACCTCAGTGACACATGTTGAAGTTAATTAGACCACTGGGATGTGACATGGTTAAATGAATAATCCAAGTCCAGATGGACAATGTCAGCCAGTTAATCTTTCTACTGTTGTTTTAACGTGTCACCAGGGGTTTGTGTGATATCTATGATTAGTACTGAAGTTCAAGTTTATTTATATAGAGATTTATCAACAAAACAGCCTGTACAAAAGTACTTTATACACACAGAAGCACACCTGTATCTTATACACTCAGGACACAAAGATAGTCATCAACAGCATGAAATGTGTTTTTGTTCATTTCTTTGGAAAGGAAAGCCAAGGCTACATTCGGCATAATTGGTGAATTGGCACAAACATAGTGAAAAAGTTAAGCAGGGTAAAAAACAGAATCTGACACCATTGTACACTAGGGTATAAAAATATGTGAATCAGGCAAATTGCTTTACATTCTCCATTATGTGCCAAAAAGAAAAGGCCCAGCTTTTTAGACTTGACATAGATAATTGACATACGTTGTTTGTTTTGGCATTTTTGACTTTATTTGATATTAGACAGTGAAGAGATAGACAGGAAACATGGGGAGACATACAACATGCGTTGCCCAGCTGAAATTGAACAGGGGACATTGCATTTGTGGGAGATATCCGGCTTAACCATTTGGTTCAAACAATGCAGAACTTTAAACACAAGTATTTTGAATTTGATTTGATAATAAAAAAAAGTGCAAGGAGGTGAGGGTCAGATTAATATGATATTTTTACATTCGGACTGCTGTTGAGCAGCAGGATTCTGCACTGGAACTGGATACAGGAAGCACCTGTCCAGGATATGTAAAGAATATAAGTTTTGCAGTAGTTAGGCTTTGGTGATGTTAGTGCCTGAACAACTTTATTCCAGGTCAGATGTTCGAAGGAAGTGCCTCAATTTGGTTGTAATTCTATGTTGGAAAACACTATTTAACAGCTGAATATATTTATCTGACTGATTTAGAGAACTCTGAAATATCACGGTATTGTAGCATGTAATCCAGGTCGTCAGATACAACATCATTGTAAACATAGGCGAAAGTTTGACATTTGAGCCACGGGGGACCTACCACTTGGGGAACACAGCACGAGCACATATGGACAAAACAAACATGCTAAATAAACATACTGTATGTTTATTTTTAACCCAAAGAAGAAAAAAACAGTACAACAATACAATCATATTCTATTTGTAAACAGGTAGAAGCCACGTAACTTGTCGCATCTTCGGACACAATTAGGATCAAAGCAATGAAATGTGGACGACTTTTGCACTGTTAAAATATTATCTTCAACCAAAACAAAAAGATTTTAAAAGTTTTTCTTTCCTTTTTTCAAAACAGATTTTGTGGCAATGACAGTGATTAAAAAAACAAGTTATATTTCGCATTTTGTTGTACTTAATGAAACATTTAAAACATGTTGTGAGACAGGGAAAAAAAGAAAAAAGCGGCCATGTTAGAGGCTACAGTATGCATAAAGATTTGCCTTTCTCTTGGTTTTAGTCTGACAAGACAGAACATTTTCAACTGACAATCACACACACTCACACAACACTCCCCACTTTTGATTTTTACATCAATGGACCCCCCGTCCCCCGTTCCTCAAAAGACAGCTAATTGAAAGCAGTGTGTTGAGCTTCTCCAGCTTGTTGTTACCTAGTGCAGCTGTTGCTGTGGGTTGAACGTCAGGACTGCTAGCGGTTGCTGCTGATCCAGAGCTGCTCGAAGTTCCCTCCAAATTCACAGCGGTGTCTGTTTGCCTATCGTCATCATCTGTTATTGTTGTTGTTTGCGTTGTATCCTTGTTAGATCCCGATGGCTGAATATTTGTGTCATTTGGAGCTTGCCGTTTTAAAAAATCTCCTTATGTCCATATTTTCGTGTAACGAGTCCAACAGATAACTATGTTATTACATGCTAGCTGAGAATCGTTGGACTTACGTTAGCCTGACACTTGTCACATGACCCAGAGCCCTGAATGTTTTTTTTTTTTTTTTTTTACTAAAGCAGTATATGAAATCAGATGTATTACCTACTACCATTTAGTTGTTTTGTGTTATTTAAAATAAAACATATTTTTTTAAACAATGCAATTAATTATTCCATTTATTTTTGAAAAAATGCAATTACTTGTTTCAGCCACCCCCTCCCCCGCAAACTGCAAACCGCATGATTGTAAAAGTGATGTGCAAATATCCAGAGATGTCGAAGAAAGTTGTCATTCAGAGATCATCACACATGTTATCCGTGTGGTCAGCTCAGCTTAGTTGCTGGATTTTAGTGGGACATATATTGTCACCTGTGAATTAAGGAAAACAAATTTTGTATTACATTTTTTTCCTCGTAGTAGCATTGACAGAAAGAACTATACAGGACCCAAAATTGTACCCTGGTGTATCCCACATAATAACACAGATAATAAATGACTTTGTCAGTGTCTGTGAATCAACAGTTTACACGCAGATAGAGTGAACCACAACATGCACATACTCACATACTAAACAAATGCCCTTTAACAGTAGAGACACTGTGGAGACACACCAGATGGCTATCATTGTCAGTTTCTGAGGGGAGAAAAACAAACAAGTCCTACTGTGGGAAGAGAGAGATGATTCTCCCTCTCTTTGACCCCGGGCGAGGTGGGCCTGATGGCTGTTGGAGCCTTGATTACACTAGGCTTACTGATCTGGCACTACAGTGGCAGGTTGGAACAAGTTAAGTGACGCTTTAATTCATGGGAAAGTACTTTAACGCTTGGCTCGATGATAGATGGTTATTGCGTAATATTCATCATCTGTTCGTAGGCTGTGCAGTTTAATGGGATCTTGTGGTTTTTTTGGTAGACTGCCAAGCTGTCATAGTGTAGCAAGTAAATTATGGACAGTGTCTGATGTTTAGAATAGTGTAGGTGTAAATACATCAAGGTGTGTGATTGGTTTTGTGATGTGTTTGAATGAAGACTACAGTCTCCTGTGACAGCAAGATGATGGTATACCCAAAGTTATTATGATCCATTTTGTGGGGGACATGAATGTGTGAACCAAATGCCATGGCAATGTATCCAATAGTCATAGATATAGATATTTTACTCAAAACCACAACTGTCAACCTCATTGTGGTGCTAGAGGAAAAGTCAGAGGATCACAAAAGCCAGTAGTATTCATCCTCTGGGAACCAAAATGTCTTCACAGATGTCAGTGGCACGCTTCTCTTATGGTTGTTGAGATTAATTAGACTGGACCAAAGAGATGAACCGACTGACTGACAGAGCCGTGCCGCTAGCATGGCTAAAAAAACTTGATTGACTCGTATGATCATTTTGTTTCAGGAAGCAGACGAGGTAAAACAAGAAAAAAAAGTCAACAAATCAGAATGCTGGCACACTAACTTGTTTTTTATGTAACGATGTCAGACAGTGTTTTCATCCACTGAAATGTTGTCAGTTCAAAATGATGTGGATCATGTCACAATTAATTAGACCTGCGGAACATCCAGCCTTTATCAAAACTAACTGTTAATAAAACATTTGATTAGAGTCGGTATGCATGCGTTATGTTTGACACACAATATCAAATATTTATCCAGGACTAATAGAAAACATGCATTGGCCAGTGAAATGTATTCTTGGTGTGCTCAAGGAGAATCTTTGTTGACACTTGAAGATGTGGCAAGCGGGAAAGCCTCTCCCTGTGGCCTCTGAGGCACGCCCATATCCAGAGGAGTTAGCTGAAAAAGGTTACAGTAACATTTCTCAGAGCAGAAATGCTCGTAGACCGAGAGATTCACACAGCAAATTGGTGCAATGAGAAAGTGTCAAGCCAGAAATGTAATCAATGGAATCAAGTCTGATGATGAACAAATGATTTTTTTTATTTGTTTGACAGAAGGTTGAGTGTTAGGTCCATTTGTGATTACTGTGTGTGTTCTTCCTCTTCTTACAAACCATTCTCTCTTTCTGTCACCTAATGAAGCTAATGAACTGGCAGTTCTGTTTTTCATTACATGGAACACTGCCAGTAGACGGGTACAGTGACTCACCCGCCACAGAGTTGTACGGCTGTCTGTCACATTTATGCACACTCCTCCCCTGTCTCCAGATGCGTGTGTTGTCCACACATAAAAATCTGTGAGGTGGTGTTCCTCTCTGTGCTGGAAGTAGTGTGACTCACTCTGCCAAACCACCTGGGTCAAATGAATAATGTGACCTTTGAGAACTGTGGAAAACACAATGATGAACCTAAACCGGTGAAAATGACTATTTAGAGTACCTGACACCAGTATGGAGAAGTTTCTTTGTTTTACTGTTTGTCATCAGTTTAATTCAAAACACTATGTGTGTCCCCCCCAGGGGCAATTTGAAGTGATTCATGTGACCAAGTAACAAGTTAGTTCAGACTGTAGTTTTGGACTCTGTATGTCTCTTTCCTGGCACAGACACGGCAGGCTGACAAGAAACCACACCCAGACCTCACGCTCCAGGAGCAGGCCAGCAAGCACCGACAGCTGTAGATAGCTCCAGATAAGATCAGGCTTAGCTCTCAATCAGCATGCACTCTCCTGTTTGCCACCGCCACCTTAGTTTGAAGCTTCGTTGAAAGTTAAAAATAAATCATATGAATGAAATCTGATTAGAATAGATTTTTTTTTTTTAATTTTTACCTCTGAAAACTACCGTAGATTGTGGATTGTTTTGGTGCCGCAACAGTATTTTGCCCTCAGACCAGTGTTTGAACTGTGCATGCCCCTTATCTAATCTCCCTGGATGTTTACCTTTTTCCCCTACTGCTAGCAGGCTTATCTCACTCATCGACACAGCCTCAGTTGCGATATCTACTTCTGCTTTCTGTGGTCAGGGAGTATTTAGTGGGATAGTAAATCTTCCCAACTGTGATGTTCCTTTATTGAATTTTAGGTAAATGTAGTAGTGTAGTAGTAGTGTATCATAATTGGCATTGTTTTGTCTAAACTCATCATTAATTTATTTTTGTCCCCATTTTCTCCCACTTTGGAATATCAAATTTCCTTTTGCACTGCAGTCCTTGCCACAGCGCCACTAGTGACAAGTACCTAAACGTAAAATCAATACCAATATGTAAAAATACTATTACTATTATAAGTCCTGCAATCAAAAGTACAATAATGCTATCAGCAAAATGTTCCAATTGTCAAACCAAAAGTACTTGTCACAGTAATATAATTATATTGTTATATTATTGGCTAAATATTCCACCACTGGTTAAAATGCACCAATAATCAATCTTGTGTCTCGGCTGTGGTAAATGGGAACCTCCTGAACCACGTAATATCCTCATTTAAAATTGTTGCTCTTTGTTTTGCTGCATATTAATGCCTACTATGTCTTCCCTGTGAGATGATGACTTTTTTCTTTTTCTTATCTGGCTTCCTTAATCCTCATCATCTCTGCTGCATGCTAAAATAGTTGTTGGTACCCAAAATGAAGACAAGAGTTCCCTCTTAAGACGTTTCACACTGTAAAAATAAATATTATTAGATCATCCGTATCGTCCATATCAGAAAGTTTGAGATCTATACCTGCTGTCCTACTCTCACCTATGATATGTAACTCTCAGGACTTGGTGTCCAAACATGCCATCTGTACTGGAACACTAACAACACTGGCACATCACCTCTCGTCCACTGTGCCACCAGGTGCGCTTTGTTGTATAACCACAATGTTGTTTTCTTAAGCGTGGCATTCAAAGAGGGACACACGTGAGATGGCACTTCACCCCACCAGCACAATACACACAGCCAGAGAGGGATGGGAGAGAGAGATTAGTGGCATGACAGGAAATAGATTGCCAGTATGCACTGTCCTGTGTTATATTAGCTGGTTGTGTCTGACTTGAAGATATGTCTAAATTAAAATATAAAAGCGCTCCATGAAAATAAACATTTTGATTACTTGAAAACCTTCACCGTGTTAAGGGTCCGAAACCCCCTGATACTGTTTTTGACAATCACAGTTCTCAGAGAATGTCTCCTACAGACTTCGGTGATCACATGAATTTTCCTCTAGCGCCACTATGAAGTTGACATTGTTGGCTTTTAGTTAAATGTCTAAACAAATTGCTGGATGGATTGCCCTAAAATTTGGTGTCCAACGTTCTTTGATGTAGCGCCATCTTCAGGTCCAGTATTGTGGGTTATGGCCAAATACCTGCAGAACTAATGACCTTTCCATTGGCATCATCTGTACTTTGTGTTAAGTCCTACTTAGCAAATGTTAGGATGCTAACACGTTAACTAAGATGGTGATCCTGGTAAACATTGTACCCACTTAGCAACAGCATGTTAGCACTGCGTTGTGATTGTGTCAGCATTCTGACTTTAGCATGTAGCCTAAAGTACTATTGTGGCCAGTGCTTGAAGTGGGAAAAAAAAGGTGCCGGTACTCTCTTGCATTGGCAGATCATCATGACATTTGAGATTTCTATAGTGAAAACCAAAACTTGGAGATATTGCTGGTACAACAATTTATTGTCATTTATTAACTATATAAATGTATGGATTTATTTAAACAAGTTTACATAACTTTAGGGCATAAGCTATTCAAAAAATCATGTTTTGATTTTAAACATACATGGCACAGTGAATCCTTATTAACTATCTATGGATGGCCTAAGCGACTAATTTACATATAGGCTGGTATCAATATTGTTTATTTTTTCCACAAATAAGCTGATTTATATTTGCTAATATGTTGGAGTCATGTTAAGAAAAAAAAATTCATTCATTCATCAAAACTATTCATTTTAACAATAATTTGGTGCTCAAACTGATGCAAAACAAACACTCACTCTCAGTGAGTGTTCGGGATGCTGCTACATCATGTTTTGCAGCCCAGTTTGTTATCATTAAAAACAAGCCAGCTGTTCGTGGAGCAAAATTAATTTGGTCCTTTGACCAACAGTCAGGCCATCCGTGTGTTTCGTTACTCACGTTACTGTTGACGTCGGTGTAACGTTAAGGTTGGTAGCGGCAGACTCCTCATTAACGCCAGCTGTTGCGCTCACATCAACGCTAGCTTGAAGCTCATGAACCGTACTAGCTACCTCCAGATGTTTCTGGTTGGACTTGGACCTCTGTTGACGTGTCTGGCTCTGGCACACGCCTTCTTTTAGTACCTTTCTGAAGCCAGGCGGCTAACATAACGACTTACAAACTCGACACTTATTTTTAGTTTCTAGGTTTTCAGCAGTGAAACATCTGTTACGGTCAGGCTGACGCTGACAGCTTTTTCAAACTAGCGTCCGTGGAGAAGCTAACTTCTGATAGGGTGGGCGGACTGCTTGTCTTTACGTGATTCGTCAAGATCTAAAATGTAAACACGTAGTGCCCTCTGGGTAGTGTAGTTTATGTAACGTTAGGGTCATCTCTCTGGCACTGACGCTTTCTCTGTCAGTGGTAGCGTACCGGCTGCATGCGAGAAGTAGCGGTACGCATGAAAAAGTGCAGGTACGCTTAAGAGTAAAATGTAGAAGTGCCGGTACTGCGTACCGGTGCGTACCGGCCCACTTCGAGCACTGATTGTGGCCTTAAGTATAGCTGCTAGCATGTTTGTAGACGTTAGTCTTGTTTATTGTTTATAACAACTTCTTTTTATCACTTTTCATGTACAATGAGTGCAAAGATTCTCCAAAAGTATGCCATTATGACAATTTGAGTATTTTTGCATCTCAACCCTCTGTGCCTACCACACATTGTACAAACTAGGTTGTTTCAAGCTTAGACCGGCCTTGACTCTCCTGTATCATGTACCCATGGCTTTGTGATCATAGCTGCTTTCAATCTCCCTTGTCATTGCTCGAAAACAGAAGCCGTTTCTGGGATTCTTTGACTTCGAGGACCACCCGGTCCCACTCGTCATTTGTGGCTTTTAGAAGTCACTTCTTATTATGATTTTACAATTTAAGATACACATTTCAAACTTTAATGTGAGCACAGACAGACTGTCTGGGGAAACTCATGAACCCACTTTATATATTTTTCTCATTTGTAATTGAAGCAGATGGAATAGTGGAGGGGCAAGACAGTGAGACACTGTACACACACACACACACACACACACACACACACACACACACACACACACACACACACACACACACACACACACACACACACACACACACACACACACACACACTCAGAGTCTGTATCGACAGGCTAACATGCTAAATTTATCATGTAATGTGGCAGAAGTAGCAACAACATTGTATCTAAGGAAATAAGCAAATGTGTCTGTACAGCAGTGCGGTTCTGCTGCTGGGGAGGCATATGAGGTGGTGAGTGCTGCCCGCTGCGAGCCTGGAGGAAGGAGATTTGTAGCAGAGTGACAAGTGGCACTGGTGTGTGTGTGTGTGTGCGTGCGTATTATGGGATAAAGAGCTACTGTCAGTGTGGACGTGGAGTGTGAGTCATCTCGCTGAGGCGTCAGTGCTCCGTCATCAGTCGTCTGCAGCAGTCTGTCACACACGCGCACACACAATATACTTTCAAAATATTCCTCTAAAAAGTTAATGACTGGCAGACTCCCACTGATGTCCTTACTGCAAAATCAAAATCAGATGTGCAGTAATTAAGATGAAGGGATTAACTACGTATATCTCATTATAAATGAAACACTCTCAGTTGTTTGATAGCACTGATAGGATTAGTTGCACTGTGGTCATATTCAATTCAATTCAATTCAATTTTATTTATAGTATCAAATCATAACAGGAGTTATCTCAAGACACTTTACAGATAGAGTAGGTCTAGACCACACTCTATAATTTACAAAAAAACCAACAAATCCCCCCAAGAGCAAGCACTAGTGCAACAGTGGCGAGGAAAAACTCCCTTTTAGGAAGAAACCTCGGACAGACCCAGGCTCTTGGTAGGAGGTGTCTGACGTGCCGTTGGGGTGCATCACAGTATAGTAAATAAACAGTGGCTTGAAAAAGTGGGTGTAGTAGTGCAGGGAGCAGCACGGCATAGCAGGGTATTTCAGCAGAACCACGGCAACAGCTGGAACCATGATTTTGGTGCCATCCTAATCCCAGGATTTCATCCTGGGTGAAAAAGAAACAGAAAGACTCCGGGGAGCAAGCTCCCCAGAGCTAGGTTAGTAACAAGCATTTCTAGGACATTTTCTAGTTGTAGGTCATCCATGCTTTTATATCTTTGATACATGCTTGAAGTTTAGCTAATTGACTGATTTCATCTGGTTTGATTGATAAGTATAATTCCCATTCCAGATGGTAAAGGGCAATACAAGTGAGCTCATGTTTAGCAAAACACTGCATTATCTGTGCAAGAAAACAAATCAGTTTGCCAATATAATAAGAGCAAAAACAGCCTGAAATTCCTTGTAAATGGGCTGCTTGTGTTAGCTTTCTAGGTTCTCTGTGATGGGAGTGACCTATGCCATTGCCACTGGCTCTGGTCAAGTAAAGTCAAGCCCTTCCTCTTAAGAAATGTGTCTCTTTGACATGAGTGATGCTTCAGGTCTCATAGCTCTGCACAGCCATTAGAGAGAGACTAAAGGATCGTGCTAATGGCCCTACTACATTTGCTTTACTCAGGCAACAGATGCCGGCTGCTCCTCTGTGACAACCAGATTAATAAGTGAGGAGTTCAGTGTGCTGCACAAGGAGGTAGAGCCGGCTGCTGCTGAAAGGAAGCTGGATCTTTATTGGTTAGATAACAGACACACTCTCACCGAGGGAGTCGTATTTCTTGTGGGCAGCAATATGACAGGAGAGCGACAGTGAATGATAATGTTGTTTTTGTTTGATCTACACACACGCTGCACAACTTCAGAAAAGCCAGCATGTACACATAATATATATGCTTGTAAATTACTCCTCAAATACAGTATGTCCAACGTTAAAGACATGAAAGCCAGGTGTAACTATACAGGTGCACATGCTGCTTTAAAGTTACATCTTTTTTACATCATGAGTCAGTGAGCGTGATAACTGATGTCCGTTTGTTGTGTGCTCAATTTGCAAAACAACATTCGAGACACGGTGACATTTTCTCGGTGGGAGTTATCTGGTTTCGGCACACGCATGTGTGACAGCTCGGACGTAGAAGGGAAATTAGTTTCTGATCAATATCTCTTTATGACATTTATTCCGCTACCTGAATGTCATACATAAAATAATGAGCAGCTTGTAATCACAAACGTTAATGTTCACAACTCTGTAACCACAGAGGGGGGGCAAACAGCAACCCTGTTGTTGAATAATGATGAATGCCACACCCACATGGTATGCCCAAATCCCACTTTTGTGAAAAAAAAAAAAATCTTTGATTGGAGTGCAAATTAAATTGCGTGTCTAAACAGCAAGTGAAGAATTTGTCCACTGAAGTAGGCAGACATTTATGTGAAGTTTAACCATAATGGAAGAGGAGGACTTTCATCTTTCAAAGAGCAGGATTTTTGGCTCCTTGCTCAGATTTTGTCGTAACTTAAAAAGCTGTGAAGTTCACAAGTGAAATCCAAAACTTCCAGAGATTTGGTTTATGTAATCAGTAGACGTAACATATGTGTAAAGAAAGAACCGAGCTGTCACTGCTGTTAACTACAGTTTCACATTTACCTCGCGGGGAATCCACTGAAACTAAACCCCACTCCCCGGGGCTGCATGAGAGATTGCCACTTGACCGCACCGTGCACACCTCAGACGTCTGCTTGTTCTTATTGATTGATTATGGACTTAGAGTCAATCCTGGGATAAGATATCTTCCACAGATAACAGCCAGGCTGATATTCTAGATAATGACCTCTGGTGATGTATTTCTGTGTAAGACATATTGCTCTCATCCACTATAATGCAGACAAAAAGCTTTGAAGTTTTTTTTTATTTTTTTTTTTTTGGAAGAATTATTCAGATGCTGCCACACATCAGAGCCCAAACCTGTGAGAGAGTTCAGATCATTGCATAAGGTAGAATCGGAAACTTGTCCTGCTCACCTGTGAGTCAGAGTAAAGCTCACTCACTCACTCACTCACTCACTCACTCACTCACTCACTCACTCACTCACTCACTCACTCACTCACTCACTCACTCACCCCGCTTTTGGTCTGAATTCCGGTTAATAGGACACTATGCATGTATTATGTATGTACTATGTATGTAACACATAAGCCATAACAACTTCATAAATCTCTGTTATATCAGTTTGTGTACTTCTCTCGCATTGCTTACTGCACCATAGCATGTGGTTGTTAAAACTGAGTGATTAGTCAGTAGTGCGCATGCTAACACAGCGTCAATGGTAAAGAGGTTTAATATATCAAGACAACTTTTAATGGTGGTTGTGCCTTCAACACATCAAGCCTGCTTTGATCAAATAATTTGTCTTTATCAAATCAAGTTAAGTCAAATGATTTACTTTTTGTGAGTTCCACCAATCACTGGGTAGTGTTAATACAGGAGAAATCAAAGAAAATATAAGCAAATTAATTCACAAACCAACTTTTATTTGAAAAGATCATCTTAGAAACTTAGCAATACAGCAGCAAACGGCGGGAAAGAAGAAGACTGCTACCTAGCACCAAAGACCAGAGATCTTCAACAGGGGGTCCGGGACCCTTAGGGGGTCCTCAGAGTTACTGGGGGGGTGGGGGGGAGGGCAAGTTATTGTTTATTCACTTAAAAAAAAGTTCAAAAGTTAAAGAGAATATACATAAACATGAGTCCAACATATATTAGCAAAGATAAATTGGCCTATTTGTGATTTGTTTTTTGTGGTCTCAACTGCTCGTTTTAAGTCTTCGGCAATACAGAATTATGTTAATTTTTTTAAATTATGGTCTCGTTGAATTTAAAATTGGCGATAAAGCAGGGGGTGTTTTAGGTCGTGGCTATGATGTGATTGCCATTGAAAGAGTGTAACGTAACGTAGAGTGTAAGGGCTCCTCCCTCACTCCTCCCTCTCGTCTAAAATTGTCACATCCGCAACCAGGACGGCTGCGCCCGTAATGGCAAACTCGACGACTCATAGCAGATCTCCACAAACCAATGGGTGACATCACACATGCTCTGTCCATAAATATTAACATTCTATGCCTAGCACACATACCTGTAAACAATGTAGGTTTTAAAACACTCTAAAAATCAGAATTAGGTGGAGGAAAAAGGAAATGCAGTCATCGATTTATTAGCCCGCAAGGATACACACAATGCATTTTTATTAGAAACAGTGAATGTAAACATAACTGTTTGAATGTACCTTTAATGATGTTTTTACATTTTTTGTGTACGCACACCTTCATGTTTCAAGGGGTTGCATTACACCCTTCCTACTGCAGGTAACTGCTGTACTTTTCCTACTTAAAGCTGGTTAAGTCGTGTAACCAGAGTCTCTCTGAAATGGCCCGGCTACTGCACATCCCTGCTAATAAACAGCCATGCTGCAGGTAGTCCAGGGCTGAGATTGGATTCATTTTAACAGGCTAAGGAAATCTGCTGGAGATTATATGGGGACTTTTGAGGAGCTCAGCAGCCAGGATGTAGGCAGTAGCTGCCCTTGATCCCTGGGAGCACAGTTTCATTGGCTCATTGCTGGAGGAGGAAATAAAAACAAAAAGGAGAGGAAAGCACATGCAGAGGCAGCAGCTGAAAGGCTTTACAATGTTAGTTTCTAGATCTCCGGCTGTACTAGCAGGCTGTTTTGCTGCAAATTAACTAGAATGGCAGCAAGTGAGGAAAAACAGCTATGACATCTCACCAATGCCAGGATTAAAGCTAAGCTCCTTTGCACGAGTGTATTGGTGCTGTGTGTCCATCCAAGAGTCAAAACAGACACAACACTAAACGTCAGCAGCAGACCTGTTTTTTTCAGCCGTAAAAAATAAACAACCTCATAAATCCTCTTGGATTTGGTATTATCATACAAGCTGCACACCACATTTATCACGGTATATTAGTGCACTCTGAGGTTGTAGCCATGGAAACCAGTTTGAGGTGCATCGCTGGCCTTTCCATCATTTCAAACAGAGAGCATGACGTCAAAGTGACCACTGTTTTCCCTCTGTGGGAGTTTTTCCTTTCATTTAAAGCTGCGAGGGGCATGCTTCACAGATAACAGGGTGAGTCAGCGGCACTATCATACACCTTAATGAGGAAGTTTGCTAAGCCACAACACATATAAAATTCATCTAGAATGAGTGCATATATTCCCATGACACAGGAGAGGAAAGCATGTCATCCTCATCACCTCAGTCATACGGACACAAGAGTGGAAACATTTATCTTTTAATGGGATCTGTTTACAGTCACAATACGAGAAATTCCGCCACGTCACACAATAAAAACACTGCTGGTTGAGAAGCAGTGAGTGTCCTTATAACTGTAGATTAGACATTTGTGTAATTTCTGTTGTTTAGTTTGTTATTGAAAGTTTATGGTAGAAGGTTACAGGGAAATTTATAAGAAGACACCTCTTTTTTGTACAGATTAAAGGTATAATGGAGGATTTTCCCGAATTTTAGAAAAGAACCGCCCTCTCCACTTTTTGAAAAAATGCTCCCGAGAGGGAACGCCTATTAAACGTGTGCACGAGAGAGCATGCACGAGCCTAGTTCTCCTCGTGCACGCTCTGTTTACAAGTTGCTGTCGGCATGACTCTACAAGCCTACTTTCCAAAACAAGATTTGCACTTTTTCCACTGTCAGACTCGCCACCGGTAAGTGGAAATCTATTTACGACAAGCATCTCTATAGCTAACTTTAGCATGCTACATGCCAACAAACAAGCTATCGCCGAGAGCGGGGAGGCAGCGGTCGGAGGCTTTTATATACTGTCTATGGTCGTACGCCGTGGCCGTCTGCTCGCTGACCTGTCACGGCACGTACGGCCTTATGTAAACATATCCCAGAATGATTGACAACTACGAGGACCAATAGTCTTGATGATCCACCCGGAAAAAGAAAATCCTCCACTATACCTTTAAACAAACGAGATTTAAAGTGTTAATAAGCAAGCTGTAGAGGTGCTGGTTGGCAGAATTCGTTCAACCTTTGGACAGTCAGGCTATGCTAAGCTAAGATAACCACTGTAGCTTCATATTTAACAGACACATTGTTGTATTTAATTCCAAATCATTTGCGTCAAGGTCTATAACAACTAGTTTTGATACTTGCTTAAATATTTGTCATTTCTATCTAGCCACTTATGTTTGTTGTTATTCTTGGTTTTCTTGGTGACCTGCAGTACACATTTCCATGAATGTGGGCAGAGAAAGTCTGTATACATGAGTCTGTCTGTCTCAGTGCTGTCTGAGCTGCTGCCTCAGCAAATGTCTCATATCTTTAAGTCAGCCCTGATCTCTTCCGCCCTCAGGCTCTGTCCTCCTGCTGAAGGCTCTGATCCTAAAACAACCTCTCTCTGTCTCTTCTCACTGACCTTTTCTCTGGTTTAGGTCAGGAGGCAGCTATCACGGTCATTTCTCTGCAAGATGGTTTAAAAACTGAGGAAAGGAAAACCCAGTGCGTTTCATTTTCAATTAAACCTACAACAACTCTCAGCATACCACTGCGATATACAAAACATTTTAAAAACTGTACCTACGTCTCATTAGAAAGTGGTGACGCTTTAACAGGAATCTGAGTCTGGTATATTCACAGAGGAAGGGGAATACAATATTTCAAACCTTTTTTTTTTTTTATTAAAAATATATGAAAACAAATACCAGTGTACCATCAATAAATGAATGTCTGTCAAGATCATGTTTGTGTGTGTCTTTAGGAGCAGGCAGGGAGGTCGGCTCTGCAGCCCGGTGTTAGGACGTGGACCTGGGCTAAAGTCGCAGGTTCAGGTTTCGCTGGGATCTTGCGGAGGGATCTCACCCCGCTGACCAGCCACTGCTTCCTGTTTGCACTAATAAGGCCCCGGGGGCTCATTGGCTGAGCTCAGCGCAGCAGCACACTGGTGTGGTGCTAATCACCAGTGACCCACATGACACCGTAATACTTATAGATCTGTCAGCGCACTGCATTCTCAGATTACACTCGACAGCTCGTCAGTCATGCCCATTTTGTTTAATGCTCATGATGGACGCTCAGCTCTCCCCATTACTCAATGTGTTCTGTATCTTTTAGTGTTTTTGTGCTTACTGCTTGTTCCTTAGCTGCTGAGCTTAATGACATAATGCTGCAAAGGTCACCTGTTGAATCCTGCAGGTGAAGAGTTGCTTTTTGGCAGGCAGTAAGCAGGCAGTGTGTGGGACTCGTGTTTCCTTTGTAGGATCACACACCATTCGGGATTCATGACGTTTTGATGTGGCACATTTAGTTTGCAGCTGCGCCTGCATTGATTAATAACAAATGAGTCATCACTTCTCATCTAATGTGTCCTGACCTGTGTGAGTCATGAGCAGCAAAGTGGGTGTATACCTCCTGTATAAATACAAATCAATATCTAATGATGATAATGACTAAGGGGGTTTGATGCAGAGTCATTTACAAACCCTACGCTGTCATGATTTCAGATACGGATTAGGAAACGGTATTGGAAATACTAGAGAGCTCAGTATGAACTTGTTTTCAAAGCACATACTCTTAGTGTGCATTATTCAGTAACTTGAAACCAAAAGTGGCTTCAGAGGTGAATTGACAGAAGTCCATTTAATCTGAAGCCAGCAGTAGGCAGGACGCTGTGTGTGTTATTGTTATACGCCCCACACTGTTACATAATACGCAGCCTTCAGAATATTATGTAACATTTGCAGATAAGAGTAGAGAAAAGTATGCAAGGACAACAACTAGCTACAGTATGTCCATGACAGACTGTGCAGTGGCTAATTTGGTGATAGCGTCACATTCTTGGTACGCCATCAAAACGCATAACGTTAGCAAGGAAGAAGGATCCATCTGTAATAGTCAGATGTACAGTACGAGGCCCGTTTTAGAAAGACTAACATTACCTGGTGCGACCCAAGCCACGCGCTGTACGTTCTTCATAAATGAATCAACTGTCCACTTCCTTGCTGCTCTTGAACGCCTGTTACACAACTCGTCTCTGATATTCAGTAAACACGCAGTGGTATGCAAAAACAAGTAGGCAGGACCAAATACTGGTGCCAAATATAGTTCAGACCATCTTCTAAAAAACCTGCATCTTTAGCTTAGCTTAGTTTTTTATTTTGCACAATTTAAAATGAAAAATAAAGCACATCATTTAAAGTTAAGGGAGAGGCATAAAAACCCAATGGGCTTATTTGAAGCCTCCACCTAAATAATGTTAACATTTCACAATGTTATAAAGAACACAAAATTAACATACAGAAAATATGACTAAATAATAGTGATGAAAAAGTAATAACAAAATATTAGTGCTGTCAAACGATTAATATATATATATATATATATATATATATATATATATATATGTATATATATATATATATATATATATATATATATATATATATATATATATGTATATGTATATATATATATGTATATATATATATATATATATATGTATATATATGTATATGTATATATATATATGTATATATATATATATATATATATATATATATGTATATATATATATATATATATATATATATATATATATATAGGCTATATATTTTATTTTTTATAAAAAAAAATGTTTAACCATATTTTTCCTGGCCAACAGTAACTAACTTAAGTTTTTAACCACATCTCAGCTTTCATCAGCAGATTGAGTTTGTTCAACTTTTTACCCCCCAGTCTGACAAGCGGGTCCGTGACCAGCGCCTTTTGTTCGGCTGCAGGACGGATGGCTGCTTGCCTATTGCTGGGTTACCTACACCCCCCCATTCCCCCTCCCCTGTTGCAGTTCATGTGTTAAACCGTGTTGTATGTGCTTATTGCCGAGGTTTTTTCCTGTTCCCACACTGTACTCTTTACTGTACTGAGCATTGTTTGGGAGTCGCTTTTTTTCCCTCCTCTTTCCTCATGTTTTGCTGTATTTTCCTTATTTGTATTGTGAAGCACTTTGTGATTTTTATCTGTGAAAGGTGCTATATAAATAAACTTTACTTACTTACTTACTTACTTACTTACTTACTTACAGTTGTCATCATGTCCAATAAAGGGAAAATAATCTATATATATATATATATATATATATATATATATATATATATATATATATATATATATATATATATAGATATATATATATATATATATATAGATATAGATAGATAGATAGATAGATAGATAGATAGATTATTTTCCCTTTATTGGACAGTGGATAGATAGAAGGGGGGGAGAGAGATGTCCCATTATTTTTTCTCATTTTAATGCTCTTATCAACATGGAAAAGTGGATCGTCTTGCTTTGTGCAAATGTTTTTTTTTTATTTATTGAAAACATTGGCATATACGTAGTGTTCACACTAACATTCACACTTGGAGCTAATAATCTTTCACAAAATGTAACACTGTTACCTCGATTTTCCATTGCAGATAGTATGCCTGAGGCGAGCGTGGCTGGTCGTCATAGCGACTATGGTTTCCCCCGACTCATTTCCTGGTTTTCCTTCTCCATAAACAACGTAAAATCAAGGAGAGGGTTAACTTCTCCTGCTCCAGGTTTCCCACCGTGGTCAGAAAGAAATTTGTTTCTCTCACTGACTGTAGAGTCACTACTCGCTCCGAAGCTAATCGCCGTGACGAGCCTACTAGCTACGCGGCGAGCAAGCCCAAACAAGTGTGTCTGTTTTGTTTCCGGTCTAGCTAGATCCAAAAGAACGTTAATCTCGCGTTAAAAAATTGACGGCGTTAAAATGGGTTTGCGTTAACGCCGGTAATGCGTTAAACTGACAGCACTACAAAACATATGACAATATTTAAAATATAAACAGAAAATTAAATAAAAACAGAAAATATCTACCTTTCCACGGCCCTAAACCACAACATCTCTGAACGCTACTTCTTCCAGTGCTGAGCCCAGGGTTCCGGCTCAGGTTTCGGAGGCCTCGGCTCAGCTGCTGATTTCACACTCCTGTGACAGTGAACGAGGTCTCCAGAGAGGAGAGGTGAAAGGGTAATCTGATCCCACCTGCTGAAACAGCCTCCCAGTAACTGGGGATACAACTAACATGACCTGACACAACTCCCAGTACTGTCACTTTGCAGCAAACAGTCACGGGGAAGCTGAACCTAATTCTGTGTTGAACTTATGTTGAGTTCATTAAACTGACAGGATCCTCTTTAAAGTTGAATTATTTTGCTTTTTTGTATTAGGATTGTTAGGGTTACAGTAAAATAACAACTAGTCACTCATGAAACATGCAGTATTTCTGTAATTTCAATGCACAATAATGTACTACAAAATGTACAAGCTGCCATTGCATTCATTCTCTCTCTCTATCTCACACACACGCATGCGCACACGCACACGCACACACACACACACCCTTACACCTACCTTTGGAACCAGAGCCTCCACAGAGTAACTGATAATGGGCCATTGTGTGCCATGTGGTCACATGAGCCAGATGATTGAAAACCAAATTAACTTTCCTTCTGAGTGACTCTTGAGTAAGCTGAAGCTGCCGGCGGCTCACAGGTTCATACCAGTTTCACATTCTTGTCTGCTTTAAATGAGTCTGAGTCACTCAGACGTCTTTTTAAAAGGTGTTGATTTTAAGGTGTGTGAGCTGTTGGATACAGTGAAATGATTGATACAGCATCTGAAAAAACACACATATATCATCAAATCTATGTATCCCATGTATAGCCTATGTATAATTCCAGTTCCAGTTTGCATGCGTTTGTCGAAATTCTTTAGAGACACTCGGGAATAGGGCGGGGCACAAAACTGAGTCATCACTTCAAGGAATTTATGTCCTCTACGCGTTCTCAGCTTTGATAATACCACAGTGATGCATTGGGCACCATAAAACACTGTACTGTGTTTTGAACACAACCATCATAATTGCATGCATGAGTTACAAAGCTGTGAGTTTGTTGTGCAGGGTGTTGACCAGCTTGTTTCTGCTTTTCTTGAAGCTGGCATTGTAAAAACAATTGACATCCTGATTGATTAAAATAATCTTTTAAGAGATGAGTGTGTGGCTCTTTTACTCTTTGCCCTGTGATGACATTGATCATCTCTTTGTTTTTGTCTTTGTGCAGAGAGCCTGATATTCCACCCTGGGCTCCTTTACTCTACCAGCTCCAGCTGCTGGACATCAGAAAGAAACCGGACCCGTTAACACTGCCCATCGCAGACCGCATCCGCATTGGCAACCAGAAACGAGAGCGAGGAAACTTTCATTTCCAGAGGGAGGAATACAGCATGGCTGCCAGAGCCTATTCTATGGCTCTGGATGTGCTAACCACACACAGCCTAGGTAGTAACCCAGCATCAAAACCGGAATTTATTCATAGAAAATATTTCCATGCTGTTGCAGTACCAGAAATGTGTTGTAGTAGTTGATGTGAGCATTATCTTCACGGTAAAAAAGAAAAAAAACATAAAATGAACACACACACACACACACACACACACACACACACACACACACACACACACACACACACACACACACACACGCGCATTAGAAACATAAAACAAAGCATCTGATTGAGAACTTAATCACAACATTTCCACGTCAGTCTCAGCCCACCATGACATAACGGTTTAGAGCTCTCCTCCAGTCTGCCATCACACTAATCACGCTATCACCATGCAGAGCCACATCTATCTGAGCCGAGTGCCACGATAAATGTTTTTCTTAATTCTTTTGCATAATCAAAGCTTATCAACTTTCATTTTATTTCCACCTCCTTAATCACTCTAATCATTGACGAGGCAGGGTGGGCCAGAGAGGAAAATGTGACTGAACAATGAAGAGAAAAAACATGGCCTGCTTCATAATGCATCAATGATGGAGGACCAGTGAGTGAACTCACTGTGGCACTGAAGAGGGAAGTTTATCAGGACATTGAGTTCATGTAATTAGTGGATTAGTAGATGACCAGAAAATAAATATTAATAACGAGGCATAGACACCAACATCTGAACTCTTGTTGGGTCATTTTGGGCCTATCAGACTTATACAAATATGATTCATAACACGTGGAGATTATAAAGCACTCCAATTGATTATACAGTAATCATGTGCAACTAAACATGCACTCACATAAACATTAGACATGATCACACTCAATCTTCAGCAGATTTCTATTAAGAATCTTACAGGTAACTGTCTTAATGGAAGTAAACACATCAATGTGAGTAGGGATTAAGTTTAAAAGCATTAATAATCCCATAGTCCCATTTGACTTTTCTTACCAAATCTTTAGGGGCTTACCAAAAAAAGGAAAGAAAGAAAATAGTAGAGATTTTAACTTATAATTTTTACCTACCCTCTCAGCTCAATTTAGCTTTTTAAGCTGTTGTTTTGGATTTCTGGCCCGCACATTTGTTGGTTTTGTTCACTCTCACCGCTCTCATCAATCTCATTGACAGCTGTTTCCAGATAAACAAAACTCAGTACACTACCTGCTCAGCACTGCACAGCAGACAGACACATTTAGCATCTAGCTGGTGAACATAGTGGAGCATTTAGCAGCTAAAGAGCCAGATATTTCCCTCAGGAGTTGGTAGTGACCGAAAACAGAGCTACAAGGAGAGCATTTTGAAGTTGAATTCATCAGGTAGACAAAAACACGACTCCAAATTAATGATAATGATGCTATGATGTATGATAGGCAATAGGCAACTAGCTAACAAAATTGCCTTATCAACTGAAAAGGTGATCATGTATTGGTGTTGGTGGCCAAGTCATCAGTTAATGCCGTTTTAAAAAATTCAACTTTAAATTTGAGATTTAAAGTGTAATAAAAAAGACCTGCATCCACACAGATGTGGTCCCAGAGCTGCTGACATTTATCACCCATCATGCTCGGGGCCAAGGATAAAAAATCCTTTGCACTAACAAGTGCTCATTACTCGGGTCACTACTGTATTCAGCTGGACACATTTGGGTCTAATGATCAAACCATGCAGTTGTTAGAGCAGGGACAGTGATACAATATCCAGCTGAATAAAAACAGGGAACATGAACTATCCTTATAATGACACCCGATGGGAGTTTCTCTTTGAAAGTCCAAATATTTTCTATATTCTGCAAGATTTTAGAATAAGTCCTCTCCAAGAACTAATCTGTGTTTTGTGTCACATATAAAGAGACTTGCATTAAATGTCCACAGCAGAGCAGAAGTCAGAGGTTGTGTGTCTCTGTCTCTGTACAGATGGTGGCGACGGCGGCATGAAGACGGAGGAGGAGGAGGTGCAAGACTACCGGGTGAAGTGTTTGAACAACCTGGCCACCGCTCAGCTCAAACTGGAGCAGTACTGCGAGGCACTGCACACCAGCCGTGACGTTCTGACCCTCGAGCCAAACAATGTCAAGTCTCTTTACCGGGCGGGAAAGGTGGGGGCCCATCCTGTCGTGTTATTACCTGACAAGACAACATGTCTGCATCTCATTAGATCCTTAACAATCCATAGATTATTGTAGGGAGAGTTCCTGAAAAAATGCGATTAGATTGAATTATTTTAGAGAAAGAAATAGCTGCTGCATTATTTCTCTCTGTTCTCTGCCAGCATTGCTCACACTGTACGGTTCTATCTTCTCTTTCAGCTCCAGTCAGACATGGGTGAATACAAAGAAGCGATGGAGATGCTAAAAAGAGCCTTGAAACTGGAGCCGGCCACCAAGGTGAGAATATGTGGGTGAGCTGGCCCATCCACCTCGTCACATTTCTTTCAAATCTGCCCATGAATTCAATCCAACGCACGCACGCACGCACGCACGCACGCACGCACGCACGCACGCACGCACACAGAGGAAAGGGGATTCTGAAATTAGGCCGCCATTATTATTACAGCCACTGAAGCCACCAGTCAATACAAATAAATAGTGGCCAATGAAATTTGTGCTTTTTTCCTAAATAAATGATCAAATATGTTGTAGTAAAAGGTTAAAAGTACATTTCACAATTCTAATTTCAATGCTAAAGAAACAGTCAAATCTGGACTTTTATTTAACAGTGAATAATTGTGTGGTCATTTACGTGACGCATCCATGAAACTAATCTATAATAAATCTAATCTATTATTAATATTATATACCAACCAGCATCTGACAATATGACCATACGTATTTGAACAGCCTACTATAATGTGTCCCAGCAGATATCCAACACTAGAATTTAAATAAATACACATATGCATATGTAACAAACTTAATTCGTCTACAGCCATGCTAATGGTTCTGTAAATGTTTAGCAGGTTGTTTACCACGTTTATCATCTCAGTTTAACATTTGCCATTCAGCTTTTACACAAAGTACAGTTGAGGCTGATGGGAATGTCATTAGTTTTACAAGTTTTTGGTCATAAACTTACGTATTGGACTACTTGAAAATGAAATTTTGATCTTGTGATGGCACTGGAAGAAAAGTTAAAGGGTCACCAAACGTATTACAGTTCATCCTGTGAGGGCATCTATCTTATAGTTATAGTATAGTATATATTTCCGTCAGGAACAAAGTGGTGGACTGACAGTAACAAATAAACACTGTATAAACAAACAACCCAAAAGATTCCTTTATGCACCAATTTGCATCAATTAACACATTGTATGTCTGAGTCAGTTTATGAAGAAATAATATAGTCTATAATCCATATAAATATATACAGAAAATGCAAACAACAAAACAAACAATTATCAAATCTCAATCTGGAACATTTGAACCGTTCGTTGCACAAAGGACAGACAAGAATACAATTAATTCAATTTACTATCTCATTAAGGTCACAATAGTTCACAGAATTTAAAAAGAAAGTTGTTTACACATTAGCCTGAAGAAAACTGGATCCCAACTACTTCTGCTGAAGGCCTCTTTTGTTTTGGTTGTGTGGTTCATCTAATCTGCCAAATCCTCCACAGAGGATCTGACAAACTGCGCATCTGGCAGTCTACAGATGTGACCACACTGCTCAGAGTTGTCCGGCAAACTTAGTAAAAAATAGCACATACATGAGCTAAACATTGTCACTCTGACGCCCTGCGCTCCAAAAGTAGTAAAATGAAGGTCAGAACGAGCCAGAGTCACGCATGCAGCTACAAAATAAGACTCCACACTATAATTAAGATAACTACTCTGGTGTATAGGTAATCACAACAAAAAATTACAATATTCTCAGTTTATGAACATTATTTTAGTTCACTGCAGGTCTGATTTGGAAGAGTCTATGAAGTGTGAGGAGTACATTTCCATCAGCTGTTTACAACACAGTTTGCCAGTGTTACAATGACCTGGCCCATAGGGCACACTGCCACCGTCACAAATATGCCTGGTCTTGTCTAGACAAAACGAAAATATCTGCTGCTGTGGTAATTACACCCTTGTCTCAATGCTGGATTAAACACTGACTGAGAAAACTGATTTAGCTGCTCTGTGAGAAAGTTATTGCACTGCAGTCTGTTCATCACAAAAAAAATGAAGCAGGCAAGGTCATGAAGCACAAACAAGAATGCAAGTATTGCTTTCTTTTATTTTACTACATTTTACTACCTGTAATGATGAATGTAATGAAAGTATTTACAAAATGATCATTTCATTTCATGGTCATTCGAATGGACATTAACGATAAAGTGCATTTTAAAAGCAAATTTAAAAATGATGATCATTATGATTTCTTTGTCTACTTGTGAGACTTTGTGTTTTAGACCTCTGCTCTCACCTGCTGGACATTTGTAAAACTGCAACTTCACGCTTTTCTCAAAATAAGAGGTTTCATGTTTGTGTCTCCTTTCCAACTTTAGATCTACAGAAAGCAGATTTTTCACAGCACATTGTTTTTTTCTTTAGGCGATCCACGTCGAGTTATCTAAACTCGTCAAACGGCAATCAGAAGGCAAAGATACCCAGGAATGGCAAGCTAAACCAGCAGAGCTGCTTGGGGAGAATATCAAACCTTTTCTGATTCCTTCTAAAAATAAACCATCTGTAAGTAGTAACAGAAATATCTCAGATGTTTTTTTTATTCTGATAACCAACAGACTGGATTTTGACTGACTGTGTTGTGTTTTAGGGAATTTCCTGGAAGTTTATACTCGTAGCTCTGGTTGTGGCCTTGGGCAGCTTAGTGACGTCAATGATCCTGACTGCAAGAAACTGAAATCCTGTGCAGGAAGCACTTTGAAAAGCCTCATCACCATCACCATCATCATCATGTGCAAAGTTCGGTCTCCATTTTTTGTTAGTTCACAAAAGTTTTCTACTGTGAAGATGAGAAGGTATGCAACGCAGCCTGAAGTTGCATTAATGGTAGAACAAAGTATTTATGAAAATTAAAAATAAAAGTACTATATATATATATATATATATATATATATATATATATATAGAATTTTGAAAGTAATGAAATATTGCTTACACTGATGCTTAATAAAAATGTAAATGTAAACATTTGTCCTTTTTTCTCTTGATTTCTCAAGAACCAAGTTTGGTCCCAAAGGTAAGAAAAGAGCATTCATTTAAAAAAACTATTTATTCTGTCTGACACAACCATTACAAATTATTTAACTTAAATCTCAGTTTAGGCATCAATGTTCCTTATTTACTTCATAAAACTACTACCAAATAAATAGAAAAAAACCTAAGCATGATTACATTACGTGTATTTATACATGTGCAATATATAACAATAATATAAATCTTCATTTTGATCAGAGAATTAACATTTATGAAAATATATTTAAAGTGCTCATATTATGCTTTTTGGTATTTTCCCTTTCCTGTATTGTGTTATATATCTTTTGTGCATGTTATAGGTTTACAAAGTGAAAAAGTCCAAAGTCCACCCCAAAGGCACTTACCATCTCCAACAGAAAACACTGTTCACTGACTGCTCCAAACAGCTCTGTTGTAGTCCAGCCTTTACTTCAGAGACGTGCGTCACTTTGTAACACACGTTATAATGCTCACCTAGCTGCTAGCATGGCACTCCCTCATGCTCTGCAACTGACTAGCTAGCAGTACTTACTGCACATGTGTGACTCCCAACAAAGATGGAATAGTGTGATGCTTCCCTCTGTAGCTAAAACAGAGAGCTCAACACACAGGGTGAAAAGAGGAGCTGCAGCAATGTGTAGTACAACAAAAACATGGTGTTTTTTGAAAATTAAACCATGTAAACCTATTCTGATATAATCTCTAAATACAATTATGAACCTGAAAATGAGCAGAATATGAGCACTTTAAGACTTGAGAGATAAAGCTACAGTGCATAGTTTGTCTCCCCCCCCCCCCCATGAGGAAGTAATGACAACAAAACTGTTGGCGCATCCACATGATACAAGCCTTCCGTGATCGCGCACAGCCCCCACTCCTCCTCCACGTAGTTGCTAGTAGCCAAGGAGGACACGGAGGATTAAAAAAAAAAACATGGACTCTTCAGAAGAGATAATTATCTTCACTCGAGCTTCTGCGCGGGAAAGTCACCGGACGCCCCAATCTTCTGAACATAGCCATACTGAGAAATACAGAGAGGGTTTTGTGGAGCTGATAGTCTTAATTAGCTTTGTAGCAACTCATTTGGCAATGGCTTGAACGTAACGGACGTTTATTAATAACAAAAAGTTAAGCTTTAAATATTTCAAAGGTTAAAAACATGTACAAGAATGATATTCTCCATCACAAAATAGTCCTTCATCACTCCATCGTATCTACTGACATAAACCATCTACAGTCCACAGCAGGCGTTGAGAGTCTTCTTTGGGTTGGATTGAGTCAGTCTGACCTGAGAATTCGACTGCCGCCTCAGTTTGACATTTTTCTTTACTTCTCTGTGGGCATGGAAAACAAGTTTAAGTGTTGCCATGGTTTGTCAAGGAAAAACTCAAAACTTTCTCTCTGGCCTCCTACCTCGCTAGATGAAGCACAGTCTCCACAACGTTGGTTCCCTCTTTGGCACTCGTTTCGCAGAACAAGGCGCCGTATGCCTGCAAGAAAAAAGGAACGGCATACCTGAATGAAGTCTGTTTATTTAGACACCTGGGAGGCCGGCGTCTGTATAAACACTGTTCCATCAGGTGGAATGAAAAGTTACACACCTTTGCCAACTTCTCTCCGTGCAAACTGCTCACACAGCTCCCCTCTGGAAGCTGCTCTCGGAGGTCTACCTTGTTTCCAATAACACACATGGGGATTTTCTCGTCCGTTGAATCCTGTATAAAAATCAAAGGACATTGTTAACCTCTTAAACGCTTGAAATTCCATGCTTGTTGGTCTAAACGGCATACCCAAATTAAAAGTGGCACATATACTTTGACACTCTGGGGTGTGCCTGATATCATTGGAAAGGTAACACTCAAGTTTTTGTTACTTGTCAGGGTGATTCTATGCCTTGCACTGACACAGTTACAGAGGCTAGAATGGAGTTTTTTTTATTTCCGTCCAAGTCATACATCTGTAAAATGACTAAAATACACTGCTGTAAACACATCTAGAAGAAATCCAGAAGCCAAAAGAATTTTTTTCGACAGATATGTCTGTGCAAAAAGTGCAAAATACAAAACTTCTCAAATACACCCACATCAATCACACACAAACTTGAAATAACTATTTACATAAATATATAGAAATAAGTAATTATAAATGTTCAGGATGTGCTATGCATTATAACGGTCCCTTTTTATGGAGAATAACAGAGATTACACAGCACTGGATGAGAAAAAAACAATACATGCTTGGGCTTGTTTGAATCGTCTCCTTATTGGCTAAAAAGGTAGGGCTTCGTAACATGCAAGTGTAACTGGTTCGAGCAGCTGTCGATCGAACACACGTGGGAGGCACATCGCGTCAGAGGGATCATTGGTTTTACACCGGGCTGTCTCTGCCTCCCGTGGCACCCATATTTAGCGTTAGGAGAAGACGTGCTACAAAGACCGGAAATCAAAAACTGTTTACCGTTTTTCCGTTGTGATTCGGCCAGAAACTTCAAGATTGTGAGGCGAACAGCTCGTTTTGGATAAAATGGCTGGATATTCCATTTCCTTGGACTGTTTGCGAGTTATGAAAAAAAAAGTTTTTGGGACTATATCACCGTTGTGGATAAAGGGAGAATGAAAAAGGTATGAATGCACATTCGACTCAAGACACTAGCTGCGCAGTCTATTTCTTTATTTTCTTTAACTTTATTACAGTTGTATAACTGCTATAAATCATCTTATGCTTTGTGTGTGTGGGCTTAATTGAATCATGACAGGCTACGCTTTTAATTGTTGTGTCACATGACCATATATTTTGAAGATGTAATGCTTTAAAGTTGTAACAAAGTTTATGAGTGGAGGTAACAGCGACGCCACAGCGACGAAGTGTGCCGTCCACAGTACAGTGATCCTTGAGAGGTTAAATATATTCCTACTTTTAGGCATGGTCATTTTTTGTGTCATTCATTCAACATGTCAATCAGCATTTCCACAGTTACCTGAATCTGATCCACCCACGCTCTGACGTTAAGGAAGCTGCTTTCTGAAGTAACATCGTAGAGGAGCAAGACTCCGTGAGCTTTGCGGAAATAGGACCTAGCAATACTACGAAACCTACAATCAAAAGAAATACAACACTATTTTTTGTCTTGTGTATTTTCCATTCTTGAGTCTTTATTAAAAGAATACGCTGTTGAAAGTTTAAATTGATAACTCCATGTTATCATATTGTTACTCCATATTGCTACTTCCTTGAGAAACACCATGAGAGTCAGTGCAGTACCTCTCCTGTCCAGCTGTGTCCCATATCTGCAGGCTCGTCTTCTCTCCATCCACAAGCATCCTCTTCATTTGGAAATCAACTCCTTACAACCAAAAAAGCTGATTTAAACGTCTAAACTCAAAAAGGTGTCAGTGTTTGATTAAATGTGATGTGTTTTCTGAGGCACCTACCCAGCGTTGTCTGAATATCTCCCCTGAAGTCGTTGAGCGTCAGTCTCAGCAGGAAGCTGGACTTTCCAGCTCCTGCGTCTCCAGCTAAAACCAGACGGTACATCGGAGCAGGTTCCTCAGTTTCTTCTAGGTCTGCTTCTAAAGGCTTCGGAAATGCATTAAAAAAATAACAAGCTTACCCAATTTTATGTGGAAAATCTTTTGTTTGTGGTGTTTATTATAAAGAAACCATTCATTTAGTTGAGTGTGAATGTTTATTTTTGACCTAAGTGGTTTGCCTAAACTCAAAGGTCCATTGTTTTTCCTGGAGCTTTCGATCACATCTGTCAAGTTCCATATTTAGTTGACATGATGACAACTGAACAAACTCAATCTGCTGATGAAAGCTGAGATGTGGTTAAAAACTTAAGTTAAGCTTTCTAGTTACTGTTGGCCAGGAAAAATATGGTTAAACTTTTTTATAAAAAAAAAAAAAAAAAAAAAAAATATATATATATATATATATATATATATATATATATATATATATATATATATATATATATATATATATATATATATATATACACACACACACACACACTGTTTTGCAGCATTTCAATTACCATATTTCAAAATGTAGTTGAAATGCACATTGAAACAGTCTACAGACATGCTAGCAGCTCTGCGAGGCTGTAAGGCTGCTTAGGTACAGCAGTACTTTAAAACTAAATGACATGCTCAAGAGGTCTGAAGTGGAAATGACTGTTTTGAGGGGTCACAATAATGCCACCCCAGAGACTGTCGGTACGGCTGATAAACTTTACATTTTTAACCAAATGTCTAGTTTTAAACTAGGAGTCTCATACAAATCACTAAAATTAATGTTTACTGTTCATGCATTAAAAGTCATTGTACCTTTGAGGAAAATGCAGACAAACGTCTTCGTAGGGATGATGCAATAGAGCTTGCCTTGCTAGGAGCCATCGACACTTGAGCTTCAGATTTCATGTCTGATATCTGTAACAGACGCAGCACATACTAATTTAATGTTGTCAAAGCTCAACAGCATATTGGGATTACCTGACCAGCTATTGAACCTGATGTGTGTTCTGACCTCCACATCAGACGGGACACACGAGTAACTGTGGTGCACCGTTTCCACCGAGCCCCTACTGTCGTCGCTGTCGTAATCACTGGCTGAGCTCTCCACTGTGTCCATCGGCAGCGACACTCCACTGTCCAGGTACCTTTCAGCCCAGCTGGCCACATGAGAGAAGGTCGTTTTGCTGGGATCCGGCTCAGAGCTGCACCAGAGAACCGACACACACGCTTGCTTTAGCTGTGACAATGTAATTCACCGAGATCAATCCGCAGATTCACACAAGTGTGTAAAAACTTGATATACCTGCTGTGGTTGAGTGTGCTCTGTCGGAGGGGCTTCATCCTTCGGGCTGGGATTTCATTTTGGGGAGACAGCTGTTGAGCAGATTTGGAATATCAGTGAGAAAACGTTTTGTTTTTGTTTTTTTACACTTGAACTAGTGAAAACAATTTACTGTCAGCTTCTATCTGATGTAGAGCCAGTGGGTATGAGGACATATGTCATCAGCAAACAAAGGACTTACCCTCCTTTTAGCTGCAACCGCTTCACTGGCCAATGCAGAGCGCAGCCCGTCATTACTGTCATACAGCTCTTTGTTCGTTTCCCTGATGATATGTTCAAGGAAATACAAGGCAGAGTCACATACATGCACAAACATTTACTTTCATACAACTGTTGTGTGGTAAACAAGTTCTATGGACAATTCATGGAGCTCTTTGTATGTGGTTTAACTTAACCTGGATGGTATTTTCCAGACTGGACAACACAGAGTGAATGAAAAATAAATCACACAAAAAGAGCCCATTGGCCATACTGCATTGTCCAGTAGACTAAACCATGTCCTTCTGGTAATCCAAGTATGGTAATGAAGTGGTTCACACAAATGGCGTAAAGCACATACTGTCGGGGCTATTTAGCCCCCTATTTAGCTTTTATAATCATATTAAACATTACATAAATGGTTTATAGCACACTTATGTAGTTGTACAGAGATATGATGGGACATTTTAATTGCTCATTAATGTACAATATTTGTTAAGAATTATAATTTCTCCTATGAGACATATTTTATTCTACTACAACTGTGTTTTACTAAGTGTCATTCATTATTTGTTTATACAAAAGCCTCTGCATATGGGTGCCCACAAGAGTTATGGTTGTTGAAAAATACATTAATACTCATTTATATCTGTTTACAGCTATATTATAGTGTGTTATAAACCATTTGTTACATGTGTATATTCCACTTATAAATGCAAAATAAGGGGCAGTTAAAGAGCTGTTACAGTGAGGTCTGTGGGTTAAGTAATCGGGACATTGTTTCTGAAAAGAAATGTTGCTGATGTACCTTTTATATGTTTAGTGTCTATTTTTTACTTTTAATGAGCCTCACAAACAAAATTCAACTCACATCCACTGTATTTTGGTGGCAACATAAATCTCAGGGAAACATATTTCAAAACCTGAGCAATTAAAACCAAAACTATCTTGCCTGGCACTGGCGAGATACCGCCAGAGGTAAATGGGAATGAGGACTGTTTTTATTTTGATGAACCAAACATTTAAAACAAAATATGGTAATTATTAGCTTTTCGTGGTAGCTTTTCAGAAAGAGTCCAACTGCATTCTGGATTGAGACACCCCCCAAAAAACACTAGACAGCTTTACCAAGTGAAAGAGACTTACTGGAGAATCTGAATCTGATTGGAATATGATTGGTATTCCATTACCATCCTCTTCAATTCATCCGTTTCTCTGTAAAGAAACACAAGCCACATGTACTGGATGTTGCATTGGATGCAGGATCGTATTTTGCGTCAACTGACATGAGCTGAGCTTTAAGACAATGCCTCACCTTTCATGTTGAGCTTTCTGGTCTGCGTACATGTTCTTCAGCTTGTCTAGCTCAGAGTGCAGGATGGCGATGTTTGTCTGGGCTTGCAGCAGAGAGGCTCGCAGGTCCTCATTTTCCTGTGAGGAGATTTAGTGAATAAGGAACATTTCTACACAACATGCATGTGACTTTAAAAAAAAATCCCTTCCAACATGACGTACCTGTGAGTAAGTACTGATCTGTCTGTTCAGTCTGACCACCTCCTCTTTTGAATGGTTGAATTGAGAGTCCTCTTGGCTCTTGAGAATACATTAACACAAGCAATTTGTCAACAACAGTGTTTTAATAGAACATTAAATAAAAAAAAGACACAGGCATTTCCAGACCTGCAGTTATGATCTAATGTTATGCCCCACAGTTATTGCATTTCCATTGTTTTATTTACTCTGTGATGTAGAGGGACATCGGGAAGGTTTTCCTCATCTGGGTAATTAATAGAAGACCACTGCCATGCAATCAATAGCTTAAGTAATTGTGTTTACACTCTTTAATTCAATTTGTGATATAAAGCATGAGTGCTGTGAGCAGGTTTACTGTGGAAACGGCTTTCAAAGATGCGTGTTACTGAAAAGGAGAACATTGGTGAGCCTCTCTTTAACCTGCTTGATGTTGGTCTTCACTATCGGCAATCGTCACCTGTATTGGAAAGTTGCCGGAGAAAACACAAGCTGCCCGAGTAGACCAATCACAGTTCCGTCTCGACATGCTGTCTAAGTAAACACTGTAGCCCTAATGCACATTAACTCCAGTTTAGCCTACACCTTAGCTACTGCAGGTACATGCAGAGGCTCTGCTGCTGCGCCGTAACCTTAAAGTATAAAGCTTTAATATAAACATGCAACTACTTCAACAGAATTTAACATTAAAGCTCATTTGTTTTAATGTTCAGATGCTGTAAAAATATATTCAGTAACTTAGAGCTGTTTAGAAAGGAAAGGATTGTAAGCATAAACTATGGGAGCTAGCAACAACAGCATTCCACAAGTTGTATACATACAGCGTCTTATCAAACGTGAACCTCTGTGCTTGTCCATGCAATAACTGCAGCTGAGCACCATCACTAATTCCTCAATCTGACTACCTTTCTCATACTGGATATTGGATATTAGATCTTAGTAAGGTGCTCTTTCAAAAGGTCACCTAAACAAATGCAGAAATTAAGCCAGAGCTGCACATTGCAAGAGCTTTTGTGTTCCCTTTCTCTTTTTCATGATGAAAGAAAATATAATTATCATCTTCATACAATTTGTTTACCATGGAAGAACAAAGTAAATGCATGTTGTGTGGGAAAACCTACCTTTAACAGTCTGTCCACAGTTGCATGCAGGTCTGCGACCTTGTTATCGTGCTTCCTCTGCATGGTCGCTATAACTTCTTCCATTTTCTTAGTCTCCTACAAACATGAAACCTAGTTAGAAATGCAGACCGGCTCAGGCCTTAAAGAGGGGCTTTCATCAGCCTTAACAGAGGCTCTTTGTGAGGAGACCGGCAACCTGCTGCTGTGTGCTGCACCACAAATATGCAGGTAGCTCACAAGAACCAGTGAAGAGAAATTTCCACATTCTTTTAGTCCATTTCTCGGAGTACTGTTTATTGATTAAATGCAGCTGCTTTTACGACAGCCAATTTATTTGGTTTTATTACATTTCACTTCACTTCTATGAATCACAGCAGCAATCGTCCACTATGAATACTGCAGGTATCATGCTTACCTCGTCTCTCACTCTCTCCTCTGTTCTGGCAAGCTGTTGCTGTAGGTCGTCCTCCAGTTCTGCCAGCTGACTGTTGTTCATCTCCTCAGCTCTGTTTAAACAGACAAGTACGTTCAAGTTTGTGCTGGCAGCCTCAGCGCTGCTGAATCAAAGCACGTTTTCCAACAGTAGTCCAAGAGATTAATACAGCAGACAACAACAAGAATCCACCTACAATCCATTTGTTGATTCTACCAGACTGATTTGACTTCAAATGTGCTGCGGTTGGGACTGCTCTGCTCTCGTCAAACACATGAAACAACCAGAGTCGAGGCAGGGACAGCCTCAACAGGTGCACTGGAAATTATCAGTGAGATTTCTCAATGGGACCTCACATATGAGTTTTTAGTTTGGTATAACTTTAAATGTCAAGAGATGTCTATTATTTTAGGTTTACTTCAACATAGTGAAAACACAGGTACAATAGATGGTATAGCCAGTTTGTATAAGGACTAAAAAAACAAGGCAGCACATTTAAGTCTTCCTACTTCCTTGAATAAGGAATGTCACCTTTCTCATGCTGTGTAGTTACTGATCCACAGAAAGAGCTTAAACAAAAACACATTATACACAGAGTTCATTTCAATGTGTAGGAGTGTTTTAATGTTTCTCCTGCCCTCTAGTCTAGTAGGCTAAAATCAATAAAGGCAGCTTTAAGTCAAGCAGTTAATCCCAGTTGATGTGGTGGACTCTGGGGAATCAAGGTCCAGGGTTATTCCAGCATCTCCGTGGTTTACAGGCACAAGAGGGCAGCAGTTCACCACTGCTCTGTCTTTTTGCATTAAGTACAACAATGATTATTCACTACATTCTACAAAACTAAAAACTAACTGTCCAACACATTATATTTGAATCATTCACTTTTACATGCTAATACACAATGTCACTGCTCATACACACATTATAGCCACATAAGCTGAGCGTTCATCGTCATTAACACATATGTGACGTGGCTTATTGTTTAAAGGTGCAGTAGGTGAGACTTATAAAACTAACTTTCTGTCATATTTGCTGAAATTGACCCTATGTTCGAGTAGAACTACATGAAACAGGTAATTAAAAAAAAAATCTGGCTCCTCTGGCACCACCTACAGCCTGTAGTGCGATTTGCAAAAATACACCGCTCCCTGTTCAGATGCACCAATCGGGGCCAGGGGGGGGGGGGTCTAACTGCATGTCAATAATCAGGGCCAGGGGGGGTGTCTAACTGCGTGTCAATAACTGTTCATGCACACGCATTCATTCTCCCTTGTGGGGGGTGGGGCTTAGGAGACCGTTTTGGGCTTTAGCAGAAAGGGGGGAGGGACTGAGAAGTTGTTGATGTTCAATGTTTTTGGCTAAGTCCTGGATCTTCACAATCCTACCTACAGCACCTTTAATTAATGGCCCATTATTTTATAATATCTCTGTTTCTTTCTGTTTCACAGGTCAGATGTTCTGAAGTGTTTTTTGACCCCACATTGTAAAATGCTGACAGTTGTCCTCACCTCTTTAAACTGGTCTCCAGCTGTTCACACTCTAGTCGGTTGTCCAGGCTTTGACTGATCAGAGAGTGGATGATTTCCTCATACTGCTGAAGCAGAGTTGTGTTTGCAGAGGAGTTCATGGCCTGGTAAAGATCAGCCAGCTGCTCCCTGAGACTGTGGGAGGAGAACAAATAGTTAATGCCAGCAATGAACAGGTCAGTGCCATGTTCTCAGTGTCATACTCCACCCACAATCTATATTTATAGTATCAAATACTCACCCCATGTGGGCCTTAAAGGTGGTAGTTTCATAGTGGGTAAAAATGATCAAAACACCAATATAAACTTCTCATACCAATTTGCTCCACTGGCAATATCTTATCACCACAACATCTAATAATAATAATAATAATAATAATAATAATAATAATAATAATAATAACAATAATAATAATAATAATAACGGTAAAATATGAAATTAGATCAAACAAATAGAAGCAGCATTTAGGCATTGTTTTTTAGCAGAATGTAGAATTAAAACATTGTCTAATAATCTCCAAACGTACACTTTGACAGGAACATTTTATTTAACAAATATGACCATGTGTTTAAACACTGCGTATCCCACACGGATCATCATTAGTGGCCAGCAGATCAGACTGTAGTTGTGCTGGGCAGCTTCCAGGTATGAATGTGTGCAACTGTGTGAATGTGATCAGGGCGTATCTGCAAAAGAGAGGCTGCCTCTCAGTGAACGTTCCCTGAATAAATAAAGGTTTTAAAAAATGAGTCTCTCTCTCTCTCTCTCTCTCTCTCTCTCTCTCTCTCTCTCTCTCTCTCTCTCTCTCTCTCTCTCTCTCTAACATAATTAATACATGTAAGACAGTTAAATTCAATCTGAACTCTGGTCAATAATAGTAAGCTTTCAATTTGTAAATCTTAACGGTTTATGGTCAACAACTGGTCATTTATGGCTTATAATAGAGGCTGTCTTTTTTCTATGGTTTCCTCTTCTCACACGGTCACTTGTTACCATTTGTAACAACGTTTTTAAAATAAGATGCCCACTTAACATAGAACATATGCAGTCTAATGCACCTGCAATAAATCCTCCGTTCATGAAGATAAAGAGGTGTTCATTCAACGTGGCTAATAGTCCACACCATTTAAATGGTAGATCAACAACTCTCTGAAACACATCTTAACTCAATGTCCATTAACAAGCCTTTTCCGGGGCTTTCATTCACATCTCAAGGTCTTCATAAAGCAATGGAGGTTGGTTGTCAAGATGATAGCATATAGCCTTCCACCTGTTAATTGGGGCACATGATGACGATGAGCTATCTCAATGACAACAAAACTAATTCCACACACTGAGCAAGCTCAGTAAAAGGCTAGTAACGTTAGACCTTGAGTTAAGATTTGTCATTGTATTTTGTTTCTCATTCATGAACACAGACCATTGTGGGAAAAGTGATAATGATAAAAATAACAAAGAGTAGCGCTACTGTTCAACGTTTTTCAGGCCAAGGACCCCTTAGCTGAAAGAGAGACGGAGTAGGGACCCCCTAGCTACTACTGTACGTATATTGTATGTAATTAAGTTGCATGTTAAACTGGGCCGGAAGGATGAAAATTAATAGATATGTATTATTAATATATCATGTTTTATGTTAAACATATGCGGAAGGCACAGTGAATCCTTATGCTTAACTGTATGGCTACCATTCGTGGCTACTTTAAGCTATGTGTAAATTACATTTTTTTTTTCATAAATAGGCCAAATTAACTTTCCAAATAACAAGTTGGATTCATATTATTGTATATTTTCACATATTTGAATAAAACAACAACTTTCAAATACATTTTAGACATAATTTGGCAGCCCCCCTTTACTCTGAGGACCCCCTAGGGGTCACGGACCCCTGTTGAATATCTCTGGTTTAACCGATAGTCTTAGCTAGCTAATTTAACATAAACGTTACACCTGTATAACTAGCTAGCTAATCTGTGCGACCGGACAGAGCCGTTAAAGCCATATCAAATTAAACCTTATCTTTTGTGTACGGCGTATGCGTCACCAAGACAATCCGACACGTTTGAGAATAATGTAATAAATCCCTGTTTTAGCGAGGTAGCTAATGAAATTAGAAAAAACCCCGACGAGGAACAGGTTACCAGCGCAGCCGTTAGACAACGTTTAACTGACAGTTACTAAGTAACATTCCAGAAGCGGCAGTAGCCGTTGGCTAAACTTGGGTAAATCCTTGAGCGAGCAGCCGGATGTGAGTTTACCTTTCAGAGAGGAGCGACTCCGCATCTATCCTGCCTACAAACTCTTCCCACGGACAGCCTTGGGTTTGGGACGAACCAGCACCAAAAGACGCCAAGTCCAGAGTCTCTGAAACCTCCTGAAACCTGGACGAAAACATCCTGTAGTCGATGTATCCGCCTTCGTCTGCGTCGAACTTGTTGAACAGAGTTTTGATCTCAGTTTCGGAGACGTTGAGCTCCCTGCAGACAACGGTGAAGTCCTCGTACTCTATTTTACCGGACTTGTTAACATCACAAGCAGAAAATAACCTCCGAAGGCTGGGTCGGTCCATATTTGAATTAATAAAAACACAAATAAAATGTTCAGTTAAAATCCAACCCGGCTTCTCTCACGAATTGATAAGCTGACAAATAGGCTGCGTGGCGTGCCAGCCAAAATAAAAGTTTCAATAAAGGTCTCACAGAGGTAGGCTACTTTAAGAGCCACTCATTGGTCCACATCTCAGTGTAGGCGGGTATCATCCGAATCAGTGGACCCTGTTACGACCCAATGTGTCACTTTCTACCTGGATTCTATCAGGCACTATACCTACGTTTATAAGTATTTGGCTTAATCCTGAGTTAGATGTCATCCCTGTGTGCACTTGGGCTGTAATACAATAGAAGCACAACAAATACGCAAGTGCTGGCCTCTGTTTACCTTTAAGGTGTGTGGTGTATGAGTTTTATCAGAGACACTCCTCTGTTCCCCTGGGTTTGCAGAGTGTGTTTCTGACTCCACCCTAAGTGATTAAATTAACAAAAAAATACTTCAAGACCAAGATCAAAATCTTAACATTGTGGCCTTTTATGGAGATTATGCAACAGATTTATCTGCAAGCATAATAAGACATTTTACTTAATATAATCATGAGCCATTCAAATGAAAAAAATATCCATTTGATCTTTATTTGAAAAATTAAAATAAAGTGCTTTTTATATACAATACAAAAACAAAAAAAAACAGTAGTGATGTATGAAACAAAAAATATACAATTCACAAGATTTTTAACATTGGCAGCTGAATTTACAAAACAATTTTACATAAACAATTTTACATAAAAACTCTTTACTTACATGTTGAGCGACTTTGTACTGTCACAAATAGAAGGCCAGACTATAGTGGTTCATTAAGAGCAGACGACGATACTTTCAGTTTAGGCTTGTATTCAAATAAAAACATGTTCAGTACCTGCACATATTTATTTGCTCTGCAATTTAATATTATTATGACAGCCACTTCACCAAAAACTGCCATTTGTTTGTTTTTATAACAGTCAAAGCATGAATCTTTCATACGGCATGATCGATTATAGCTGACCAGTCTTTGAAATTCACATAGTCATTTTTGCAGTGCCATTTACAAGAAATGTAACATACAGTAATACTAATTGTTACCTATAAGTCAGTATTTTAAAATCAGTTGATGGTTATTCATGTGCTACAGTTTTAGAATAAAATTTAGTCCCTGACTACGGTGTAAGCCACTTTGACAACAAATAAAACACCCCATGAGCACATACTGTACAACGTTGACAGTATTGAATCACGTATATTCAATGTTTTATTTACTCTCGTTTCTGAGCATGGCCAGTCCTATCACACCTACAGTGTAGCATTTGTCTCTACAGCACTACTACCTGGTTAGTTTATTATCCCAAGAGGCACATCTCTTGGTTATTGTTTCAGAAGGCATTATCCGTTTCAGATTTGTTATCAAATCCATAACCTGCATTATACTAAGGCTTTTCAACATCATGTGCAAATCCTATGCATTCTGAGTCAAGCAGTATGCCTTCCTGCATTTTTGTGAAATTTAAACTTTGCTGGCCACATTGCAATACTAGAGCCAAACTCAAGTAAGACTTAAATAATATTGTATAAAAATGCTTTCAAGTTACTCCAACATCTGCCTCAAATTTAGTAAACAATAAGGTTTAAATTCATTATTTCTGAATAAGGAAATGGCTAATCAAGACAATTAAAAATTCTAATGTTTATTACTGGATGACAATGAAAAGTATTGCTTTTATGGTTGCCTTTAAAACCATTTAAGCAAGCAAGGGGCATTTTCTACCCTTCGTTAACACTCATCAATTAATATGTGTATCAAAGTTGAGGCTATACAGATGTGTGTTATTTAAATCAGATTATGAATAGGTGTAGTATTTAAATATTTATTACTATTTCCCTTTGAGAAAATTGATGATAGATATTTGTAACATTAAAGAATGACTATGAAAAATGTCTCTGTAAAAGAAACAATTGGTCAATCTTCCACACTAAAATACACCAACATGGCTAAAATCTCTTGCATACTTATAGTTAGTGTAATGACAGCGAATGTGTGTGTTGGTGTGTGTTTGCAGTGTCACTGATCCTAAAGTAATTAACAGCGCCAACACCTTTGTGCTTACTCAGTCTCGAGGTGAGGTGTTCTTGGTGTTTACCCCACTTCACATTATTTGCTTTGCATAGACTGCCTATCTCATGACGAACAGCATGATAATACCTGGAATGAGATTTTTCCCTTTACAACATTTGGTGAACGAAACACCTGTTGAAAGTCAGACTTCCACAGAGGAATATTTGTATCTACTAATAATACCAATACTTTAGAAAAAGCATAGTGTCTTCATTCATAATTATATCATGTTCATGTTTTTGGTGTGTAGTGATTGAGGTGGTAAGAGTTTCTACAACATTTCCACTGAGGCGATTCCTTGTTTGTGTTATCTGTCACTTAAATAATAAATAATGCTAAATAATGGTCTTTTTTTAAACGACCTTTTCAGTTTGTTGGCTGCTCTTAATTCTTTCTATGTTGCTGTGTTATATTCAAGCCTAAACAATGAGTATACTTTGATGAATGCACACTGGCTATTGAAATAAAATCTATGACAGGACGTTTTTTTCTTTTTTTTTTCTTGCCTGCCACTGGATTGTTAGTGTATATTCTGGTGAGAGTGTTTGCCTTGCTACAGTACAGTACATAGTGCATAGCTTCAGCGAAGGGTGGGCTCTTACCAGATGTAGAAAATAAAACAGTAAACCCTGTAAGCCAGTAGCGGGAACATGTTTGAATATCGTCTCTGCCTTTTAAAGCATTACCAGTAGATTATATGGACGGACTGAGTGGCAATGCTATGAAATCCCATCACTGAATCATATAGTTGTGACACCCCATCTACGCTTGTTACATTCCTGTGAGCCGTATGTGATAGCGTCAAAAAGTCTGAAGGCAAACTGGAACTTCTTCAGCGTGCTTCGAATGCACTTGAATAAGGGGGAGTGAGAGGAAAACAAAATGAATTGAACATGGACCACAGGGACAGAACAAGTGCAAAATCTGTGTAATGAAATGTCTCTCCATGAAGAGTCTAATGATCCTCAGTCTTCCCTCTTATAGGGTTTTGTCTCTCTCAGCAAGTGCACTCTTTCCTTTCAGTTTAAAATGTCACTCCACACAACATGAAGCCGGCCTCACACTATAGAGTCTTTAATCTCAGAGCCCAGTCTGACTCTTGGCCGTGGACATGTGGGAGAAATCTCTACGTGGCTCTCTCTCAAGTTGAGAGGCTTCTTCTCCGACTCTGAGAAGCTCTTGCTGTTGTCGGGTGACGAGCACTCGTGCGGTGGAGTGCTGCATATGTAGTTGTCGTTAAGGGTCTGGTAGCCCTTGTGATCTGACGCCGACGCTGTGACTGTGTTGCCGTTTAGCGGCAAGTTCTCAGCCGGTTTCCCCACAATTCTGGGCTTTTTCTGCTGCATGTTGGGGCACTCTCCCTCCTTGAGCATGGACTTCATGTGGTTGCGGTTCCTGTACACCACAAATAGTGAGAAGACCACCAGAGAAAACGCCAGGAGGGCACACACCACTATCAGCTCGTTCCAGTAGGTCTTAGTGTTGATCTGCGGTGAGCGGGTCTCTCCTGGCAGGATGATAAACTCTTCCTGGGAGACCTTTGGCGTACGTGAACGGCCTGTCAGGGTGGTGCTCTCGTGCTTGGCCTCGCCCCTCACACAGTAGTTTGCCAACAGCTGTCTGAAGCCTTCCTCCACTGACCAGCACTCATAGGTTTCCTGCCTGTCAGCTTGAGCTACCACTACTAACCCCCCCTCTGGGCTGGGGTAATGGAAGTGACCTGCGCTCTCACTGAACTCCCACTTCCGTTCAGCCAAATTAGAGCGTGGCTTACAAGGGAGTACTTTGAATGTGTTGGCTGGGATAATGATCACCTGGCATAAAGACATTCCTGTGGAAAGGCAAAACAGAGACATAGATCGAGTCAGATATGTCATGAAATAAGCTTCAGATTCAGAATAATAACGTTTGACAAAATAAACACATTTGTAATCAAGACTCAAATTTAAAGGCAAAGTATGGAAAATCCAGTGCAGAGTGCTGCTCTATAAATCTATGACACAGAGTTCACTTACGTGTGGGTGGAGGTTTAGCTAACCGTGACCTTGTCTTGTCGCAAATAGCTGATGTGTCTGCTTCGTCTACATCCTGTTGCCAGGCACTGAAACACAAATATTTAATCAAAAAATATAATTACAAAGTATAAAAAAAAAATGTTTGTCTGAGCTGTACAACTGATTGTAGATTATTGTGCAGAGGGATGCATACTTGTTTGGTGGAGCCTGTCTGACATCCACACACTTCCTCCCGTTCCAGGAACAGTAAGGATCCCTGGAGAGGATGCACTCCCCGCAACTCTGATAATTAGTGCAGTTGGCTACTGGGACCTCCACCAGTTCAGAGAAAGAGGACACATAAAGCTGGCCCTGTGATAGAGAGATGACAAAACGGGACAGGAAGGAAGTGCCCCAAATAGAGTTATTGGGTTACTACTTTCATCCAGAATCTTCTGAATGTCTGACCCTGATCTAAACACAGCACACTTAGCTTTTCTTAACGTCACTTTAATAGGAATTTCTTTGCCCCAATGTACAAATCTAAGCAGAGTATCGAAGACAAGCCAGGATTCAATAAGTTTCACAATTCCAGCTGTTAAAACCCCATCTGTTTGCAGATCCCCTGAGAGAAAGTTGCATGTAATTAGCTAATTGAACATGAGATCTGCTTTAGGCTGCGACTTTCATGGCTCATGGAATCTCTAAACTGCCAATAAATGCATTTACTGAGCTTAGTTCATACCACGAGTAAGGTCTCTAAAACAAGCTGGGCTTGTTTTCTCTCTCATCACTCCACTATACCTTTTCGGTGTCCAGCTCGATGTGTTGCACTGGTTGGGAATCACTGAAGAGCGCAATCTCCTCAATGATGTGCATCTTGTTGTTGACATTAATGGCTTTATGAAGTCTGCCATCATCTAAAAGACACAGCATAACTTGAGTTTTGATTAAACTCTTTGTGAATATTTAGAAATGCTAGTAATGGATAACACCGGATGCCGCTAAAAAGGTTGATGAGTGTGTTTGTGTGTGATTGTGGGCAAGGAGTCCTTTACCTGTGCCAATGAAGAGCACATTATACGCCTTTTTCGCTGCCTGGACTCGATGGACAGCGATCTGCGTGTAGCGAATGTTGCGTTTGAGCAAAAGAGGCTGGCTGCGGATCACGCTGTCCATCAGAAAGTGGTCTTTGACAAAATTCAGCACCTTGTCCGGCATGTGCAGCGAGGACAAGATGCCCTGTTCCCTGGCAGCATTTGTGATACACTGTGGAGGCAAAATATCGGATAATTTACAAACATTCACTCACATTGTATAAAGACACAGACACATGTACAGCACCTCAGTGTTTCTTTAGCTTACATTTTTCAGTGATTCAACTGTGATAAGCCTGGCAGGAAATGAAAGTGACAGTAATTTGATGAGAATCATGTTTAGGTGGACACAATAAGGCCAGCTCGGATATTTGTTTGAGTCTTGATCGTCAGTCAAAATCGAGGATGTGACTGATGAGCGGACAGGAACGTATGAAACTCGTTCATGCAGCTGTCATGACATGATGCTGATAACTGACATGTACCTGTCTACAGGTTCTCCAGCAGAGGGCAGCAGGTAGTTACTCACCACTCCAGGCCGAGGCTCTGGGACCGGATGATTGTATGTGTACCATTGTTGAGTCTCTCGGTTGACCTCACGGTATCGCCCATTGAACGCCTTTTCCACTTGGTCCATAGTGAAGGAACACACTGCAGAGCTTCCTGAAGCACCTTTATACCTTATAAGACATAAAAAAGCATCTCAACAATACTGATTCATCTCTTTTTTTTTTTTAACATTCTGATCTCGTAAAATCTTTAGGAAATCTGTCTGTGACATTAAGGGATGTTTTACACTGAAAGCCTAAACAACTCTGTGTAGAGACTAACTGATTTAGAAATACTGGAATACAAAGTTAAATGTGATTCAAAGCATCACCTCTCTTCTAGTGCATTTGCTTTAGTTTCAATGTGCCAGATTTGCACAACATATCAGAAGGTATTACTACATTATTTTGGTGTTGTTGTTATCAAAGCAGTGAAAGTTGGTCCTCACCACTGAGACCTGAAGACTCCATAAAACACAGTGTTCTTCCAATCATCGGGGCTGGGTGTCAGCACAAACATGTCTTGGATAATGTTGAAGGGGAAGCCATCATCTGGCAGAGAGCACAAGAGTTGAGCCTTCAGGAATGTTGTCCATTTCTTCTGCAGAACCCTCTCGCCTCCCATGTCGCCCTGCAACACAAATATTGTAGGTTTGTAAATGTTGGCCAGTAGAGGGTGCAAGCATATAAGATTGACACCTGTTTGAGGTGGTTGACAACGCCTCTGAAAAAAGGAGTGATTTGATGGGATGTGACAGGCTTGTAAAAGGCATGAAATAATAATGTGCACCATATGGTATGTTGCCATGGCATACCTCACATACCATAACATACAGTACATATTGTATGTTATATTAGGAAAACAATCTGTATCTACCTTCTTCATGACTAAAAACAGAAACTGAAAGAAAGTGTTCAAAGGTGAATGTCATAATTGAAAAACATTAACCTCGTATAGTAAAACCATAATGAGCTAAATCAATTGTGCCGGTAACTCAGATAAACCCTGAGGCAGCCAGACTTCTAGGTCATAAAAACAATATACATCACCACAACTGGCTTAGATTTGGGCCTTTGAAGAGGGCAAATGCTTTTAAATAAAAAAGAGAAAGAGGCTTTGCTCCCTGACAATCTTTCTTCACTGACTACTGCTGTGATTTAGCGCCTTTGGCACTAGCCTTCAAAGTGATGTGTGGCATGGGACCACCTTGCCATGGATACTAATTTGGCTACACACATATATCTGTGCAAATTGGAGAGCAACTACATCTTTAAACCTCAATGTGAAAGTGATTTACAGTATGTGATGTTTGACTGTAAAACAGACTATATTTTACAGGGAGTTTCAAGCCTCAGGAAGGTGGCTACAGATATTTTACCTACGCAAACACCAAGAGCGTATTTTAGTTTTGCAAAACAACATTTAAGCATTTAAAGGTAGGATGATCTTCTGCACCAATCTAGGCTACTGTCTGTTTACATTCAGTTCATGTCAACAATTATTCCAGTTTTCTCGCAGGCTTAGATCTAACAAGATCAAAGTTGGCCGCTGAAGAAATGAGAGAAACATTTAATATTCTAAACTACATAAAACCCTTTAACACAAAGCTTCAATCGAGTCCACTTTAGTAATACATTAATCAGAGGAAATAGCAGCGCTGGATGGAAGGGAAAATGACATGACCAATACTGAGCTTCTGAAGCAATTACTTATTTCAGTAACCCAGGCAGATAATGAGTAACATACAGTATATTGTCTCGTCCTCCTTTCTGAACCTAGTTTTATAATCTAATGCCACTCTGTGCTTAAACTGACTGCTGAATAATTGAAGCAAATGCATCCCATTCATTAATCCCTTGTGAAAGCATCCGTTGTTCAAAAGGCCGTTCAAAAAGCATGAACATGGCAGGCAGTAATGGCTTCTTTCTGGGAAACGGAACAATCCAGCGAATTAGAAAATGCTTTGTTTTGTTTGTTTCAAGCAAAACAGTGTTTATCATTCAATAGTTAGCCTCTATGAAAAGGAACCTGTGTACTAAACACCTGAATAAACAACAAAGGGGGGGAATGCTGCTGACATAATAAGTCAAACTAGGGACAAGGGAGATAGTAATAGGATTTAAAGTAACAACTTATTTGAACAGGAATCACTATACGGTATTTCTTATAGGAACTGACACTATCTTTCTTCAGAGCATTTACCTCATTTTAAAGCTTTGTTTATCCCACATTTGTTTGGGAAACACACTCCCAAAAAGTGACACATTATTACTCATTTCCTCACAGGTAATCTGTACTACAATACTTAATGTTCAGCACATAGGGAGAAAACCTGATACATGATTACAAATAAATGTCCTCACACAACAACTTTTCTCTGATGTGAACATCAACTAGTAGCTTTTCATTCTACTTGGACTGTAATAAACATGATCATTTTCACAGAGACAAGCAGCAGTCTGATCTGGAGAACTGGTTGGTGATAGTGATGTTTACAGAACTGAGAAGATCCTAAAATATATTACAAAATACTGTGTGAGGTCTGCATGTTAGTTTAAAAGCCCTGGGCTTAAGTATTCCAGCAGGTGATAATCCATTTCTGCGCATGGATCTTGTGCTACAGTAATCCTAAAATGTTTCTGACTTGGCTACCGAGTCCTCTCTGAAGACAAATATTTGTTGAAAATGATAAGAATTGAGGGAGGAGAGAGTCCGGGAAAAAAAAAAGAGTCAAACAGAGGGAGACATGCAAGAGGAATGTTTTTCTGTAACAAGAGATCCTGCCCAGAAACACTGTGAGCTACACTCATCACATTCAGGCTGTAAGAAGCTTTCAGAAGACTACATATACATCTGTATAGAAGCATGCACTGGACACAAACACAGAAGAAATGCACAAACACACAAACAAATCCCTTCCCTGGTCTGATAGATTTCTATAGTGATGTGAGGGGGTGTCAGGATATATCACTAAAGAGGAAAAAGGCCCCTTTAGATGGACTATATACCTTCAAGCATCGCTCACCTTACACACGCGAGCAATGCGTGACACAATGGTGTTGTCAAAGAAATCAAACTCTTTTCCTGCTTCACTGAAGAAGAAGTAAATCTTATCGTCATCGCCCACTAGGTTGCCCTGGGGCAGGCTCTCCTGTATGTAGGCTGAGCCAACAAATGCCGGGTCTGAAAGAAAAATGACGCAAACGATACTGTCAAACTACAGGATATGAAATTCAGGCACCCAGGGACAACCATCCCTATTCCCTCTGACATAAACACACTAAATTCAATTGCAACAGGGACTCTGACAAATTGCAGGTAAACACTTTTCATCTATATAATCTCCAATTGTGTCAAATTCTATTCTCATGCAGCATACAGTTTTAGAATGGCATTTATCTTATATAAGATGTGATATCAAATAATATATATCATTTTTAATTACATGACGATATAATGAAAAGCATTGCCTTCCAGCCAAAGCACTGTACCTTGAAGCCAGTTGAGTGAGTTTTCTGTTTTTAGAGCAGTTCCTTGGCTTTGACTCTTGTAAATGATGGGCTCATTTCCTTGGAAATTACTGACTGTACCAGCATACAGCTCTCCATCTGTAACGCAATGAAGAAGACCAGCATAATCACAGTGTTTACCACAAGGGAATGGGCTTCTGCGTCATCCACAGTAATGAAATCTAGAGGTTATGCCCCAATTTGTCTCCATATCAACCACCTGTAGTTACTTTACCGATTCCCACAGTAGCTTCTATAAAGCAAAACATACATCACAAAGCTGGATTGTATCAACTGTCATTTTGGGACCTACCAGCCATGATGGCAGTGGACTTGTATTCAGGATTAAAAGGGCAGCGGTTTCGTCCATCTTCTGTAACAATCTCACCATTATCACTCTTGACAAGGGAGAAGTCTGCAGTGTTCTGGAGAGCACAGAAACACACAAACATCACACTTAGTTGAAAAGCAGAGCTGTAAGCTGCTCTGACAGTGACCTCCGTCCGTCTGTCCCACAGTGAGTGGTCAGTCAGTCTTCAGGTAAAGTTGAAGCACAGGTCATTCCTGTATGTTTGTTCTGGATAGTTCTAAAAGGCTTAAAACGATTTGTAGAAAGAGACTGGGTCGATTCTTATATAATCTGATTCCATGCATTAAATATTTTGATCCATTTCCCTTCAGCACCGGAGATAATAAAATACATACAGTATTTGTGTCTAGCTGGGCATGGGCCTCAGCCAGACTGCTAAGTGAGCCGAGAGGCAGGAAGCAGCATGCATCAGATTTTAGATGCTCTTCCTCTTGAATCTAATAAATACACGCATGTGGTTCTGCACCATGGGTAATCAACTTGACAAAACAATGAATGACACAGCATTTTATATCCCCAACACAAGCACAGGTTGCACACAGCATGTCACTGAAACAGATGTGACTGGTTCATATAAACACTTACTATGTAGGCACAGGTGGGGCTGAAGGCGTATGTTCCACACACATACAGATGAGTGCTGTTCATGCGTAGTAAAATCTTGATGTAGTTGAAGCAATCTGTCTGTATTAGAAACATAGAAAAGAATTTCATGTAAGTGATTGGCATTTTCTTTACAGCTGCTTACATACTTTAAAGGTTATAGGTGATTAGGATGTATTCATAAAGATAAATAAAACTGATTGTGTTTGGATTGTACCAAATTTTAACCAAACAAGTTTTTCCAAAAAGAGCTTTTTTAATCCACCATCCCAGTTACAGTATGTTGTTTCCTGTCTTAAGCCACTTACTTGGAAAGAGAAATTAGAAATGTAAAGTAGTTTAGAAAAACAACAAATTGTCAAACTACAGTGTTTGAGATCATTTTTAAAACAAAAACAAATTCAAAACAAATGCAGATTCCTCTTGCTCATGTGTTTCCTCCTAACACATATGTAATCAGAAATTTAGAAGGTTGTGGGTCTGTATGTTTGCATGTTAAACTGGTAGTGTAGTGGAGTAAACTGAAAAAAGAAAGAGCGTAATAGAGTTTAAATAAATAAATAAAGTTTGTTTGAAAGAAAGAAAGAGAAAAATCCATTGCTGTAGAATAGAAAGTGACAACTTGACAGGAAATGTCCAGGGTTCTTCCAAAGTGCCCTGCAACAATGGTCAACTTGGCCAAAAGGTTTAACCTGCAGTTGTGTAAATACAGATGAGACATCTGAGTTTAGCTACTTGAGCTTTCACACCAACAGTTCACTTGCCTGCAGGTCTTTGCCTTTGAAACTGCACTCGTCTCTCTTCCTCTCTGGAGTTGTCCACGTGAGCTGCAGGAGAGAAACACTGTCAGACTCATACTGGAGGTATAATACAGTGAGGCAGGTTGCATTTACATTGGACTTCTGGGACCTAATCATATTCATATTGTACCACTGAGATCCTATTACTACTACGTTCATATTGATACAAGATGCTGTATATGATACTGTAGTTTACAGATGCTTGGCTCTTACATTTCTTTGTAGCTTGACTGCACTGATATCAGTGAGGTTGAGTGCAAAGAGAACCTCCCGAGCGCCAAGGTACAACGTGTTGTCTTCTTTACTGAGGAGGAGAGAGGTGTAGTTGAAGACTCCACCGACTGAGAAGCTTCTGGTTGTCCTCTCCTTCGCATCTGGGCAGACACAGACAGAGGAGGAGACATAAGGTGTAATTCATAAATGAGCCATTATAAGCTATTGAAGCCTGGAAATGCAAAAAGGCACTTGAGTATGCAAATTAAAGCATTTTGATGTTTTGAGTGTGGTCATAAAATCTGATGCACAAAAAGAGTCTAGATAGTCTTAATTAGACACACTAGGACAATGTGTCACCCCTGACAAGCCTCACTGAGTTGTCCAGTTTCTTGCCCGGAAACATTTTGGGTGTTTTAATGTTGATTAAATAGTTTGAATTTTATAAAAAACTAAAATACACCCCTGCATTGTCTTCATATCCTACTCAGAAATATTTACGCTTTTTTCTGACATTTCTACCTTTATCAGACAGTACATAGTAGAGAGCTGACAGAAATGGATATAAACACTGAGGCTATTTCAATCTATTTCATTACTTACTTGGTTACTGGACTTTGACTTTGTAGGGCAATATACCTACTGCAGCTAAGGATCTGGGCCTCATGAAGTATTCAATACCCCCGGGGAAAAAAAAAACGATGTAAAGAAATCAACATGCATGTGTTTCTATGTTTATGCAACTGCAACTTCTAAATCCCGTCAGCTTCTCATCAGAGTGAGATTAAGAAGTAAATAACAAGGAGATAAAAATCCTCATGTCTCCTACAGAAAGTGAATGATTTGCTCTAACCACATTAACACCTCCAGACTAAAGCCAAGGGTTAAATCATCAACCCTCCCAATCACTGCTTTAAAGGCCCATGTGTATCTCGGACTTGCAGCAGCCTGGAGGCTTTCAGTGCTGGCCCAGCTTGAACAACTTTCCTTAATTGCATGCCAGCATAAACAGAAGCAGGGAGCTGATGGAAACGTGAATTGGCTAAAGCTCTGATCCAGGACCTTTGCTCATGTAATGTGACAAATGGGGGGGGGGGGGGGGTGGGGGGGGGGGACAACTAAAGAACTCCATTCATGTTATTGAGGAGGGTCCTCTAATATTTGTAACTATACATTTCTGCTCTAAGGTACTGTACAAAAATGATTGGGGTGGGGAGTAAGAATGAATGTTATCTTTTACTTTCAGCAAGGCCCTACCCAGAGTTAATATTTACTTTGGACCCTCCTCTTGGCTCAGAAAAAAACAGCAACATCCTCCTCTCAAAAACTCAAAGTAATATGCTTCAACTAATTTAATAATTAATAACCAAGAGAGGCAAAAACAGCATTTAAGATGTGCATCCCAATTTAAACCATAATAACTTAATAGAACAATGGAGCTGAAAAAAAAAAACACAAAAAGGAAATTCATCTACCTTGCCACAGATGCTGATGGTAATAATTACAATTATGGCACTTCCCAGCATAAAACTAATCCAGTCCAGATGGAGTAATGTGTCATTAAATTGTACTGATAATAAGCACACTATGCGGTCTGTACCCTGTAGTACGTATGACCTGGTATAACCTCACCTCAGAGGGTATGTAGAGGAGGCTGACACTTCCTCACCCTCGAGAAAACATCATGTTAATAGCAGTCCATCACCGAGGCAACAGAGAGCCATATTGCAGTTAAATCTGTCAGTAAAACCACAAGAGGCTCTGCTCTACGTATGTTCATGGACCCATTGGGGCCGTTCTCCCTCTCATCTTTTTTTCTCCCCACAGAGTCTTGAGAAGTTTAACGGTGATTTACACAGAAAGAGAGAGAGAGAGAGAGAGAGAGAGAGAGAGAGAGAGAGAGAGAGAGAGAGAGAGAGAGAAAGAAAGAGAGAGAGAGAAAGAGAGAGAGAGAGAGAGAGAGAGAGAGATAGAGAGAGAGAGAGAGAGAGACCAAAGCCTGAATCAAAACAAAAGCTTTGAGGGATTTTCACAGAGGTGGATATCTACACAATTATTCTCTGGAGTCAGATCACCGCTGTCATACTTGGTGACCACAGCTGACGAAGAAAAACAAAGGGGTCCCTAATTGAGTATCATTAAAGAGATCCAGGAGGTTTTGCAACCACACAAAGCTTTCCATTTCCAATTACAGGAAAACATGAATTATCTCTCAGTATAGACCTGTTGGTTTACAATGCTTTAATTCCTCTGAGGGGAATTAATTGATAAATCGTATATTATAACATCATGTTTTGCCCATGTTCTCTATTAATAAAGATGTATGCTTGGTCATTCTTAAAATGACAGGTTCAAATTGCAGCAAGATGTTTTAAGTTGCTCTAATCAATATGTCATAGCCTTGTTTTAATGTCATGCAGAAGGAAGAGACCTTTCATTGGACTCATGGTTCATTAAAATGCTAACTGGCTTCTTCAACTTTAACATGTTTTTACTTTTTACTTTTACTTTTTCTACTATTCAGCTTTTACAAGTAACTTAACTGCGGTTTGAGGTCTTGATGGCAAATATTTGACACATTTACTGGTTCCAGCTTCTCAAATGTGAGGATTTGCTGCTTTTCACTGTTTATTGTGAATCAAATAGTTTGGGGTCTTGGACTGTTGGTCAAAACAAAAAACAAGCAATTGGAAGACATTACATTCAGCTCAATCAAATTGTGATGGCCATTGTTCACTATTTTCTGACATAATAAAGTGCCACAAACTTGAACTAAATCTCTGAACACGAGTGACGGTCATAAGCAGCAACACAGTCCTGAGACCAGAAAACCCAGACAGAAGAACTGCTAGAGGTCGAACACCCTGCAGACTGTTAACGCTAAAAAAAACATCACAAGCTAATTGAGTGTACCCTTCTTGAACTTGTCCTACTCTCCCCTCCACATACACCAAAGTCTCTTAAAGAATCCCCTCTATTGTTGCTCGACTGTCTGAGGTTGATTCCTGAGGGTCCATTTCATGACAATGCAGCCCCAGAAATGTTGTGGTGTATCAGAAAGAGGGGAAACAGACAGGGCGGTTCAGAGGAAGCACTTAAGTGGAGGAGCAGCTTGTATCTGCTGCAGCCACAGAGACAGGGTGTCAGAAAGGGCAGCCAAGTGACCAGTAGGGCTGGGTACCAAATTCAATACTTATTAGGCACTGACCGAATTGCCTCTGAAATCAAGTATTGAGAAATGCGTCGTCATTCAATAACCAATTTCAATACCTACGGAGTAAATCTCATCAGCGTTAGTGAGCCAGTAAGCATGCAGCATGCTTCTATATCCTTGATGTTCCACTTCCGGGATTGCTCCGGAGCCGCAGGAAATTCCGCCGGATGCATTTATTTTCCGCTCCGGTAAATTGAGACAGCTAGCTAGACTATCTGTCCAATCTGAGTTTTCTCTCACACAACTATTTTTGCAGCGGCTCTGTACAATGCTTAGCGCCGCCCATGACGATTCTGACTGGTTTAAAGAAATGGCATTAAACCAGAGCATGTGGAGTAGTCAGACCCTCCTTCAGCGCGTTTTGGAGGAGGGTCTTGCAAAGCGAGACTACCCTCCCGGTGACTTCGGGGAAGCAGGAGGATTTCATCTCCAACTCCGGGAGTGGCCAAGGTGTCTGTAAAAGAGCAGCTGCAGGCTACTGGTAAGCTAACATTACCCTGTGTCTTTAGCTGCATGCTACCAGCCGGTAAGCTACACCAGTTTTTTCTTTCTTTGGACATGCGCAAGTAGGCGGGGGTGGAGATAGAAAAAAATACTGGGGGAATTGCCAACCAATTTTCAATTTAAAATCGAAATCGTGGCACCCCTAATATTTATGCATATACTGGTCTATATGTCTTGGATGAACTTATCTTTCAAAGGCAAGTAACTAATGAATTTTGACATGTTTTACATTATGTAACTTAGGTAACAATACACATCTTAAGTTCTCTCCACTTTGCTGTCTCTGTTTTACTGATAATGGCAACACAGGTCACAGGTTAAGCAGGTAAATGACTGACTGTTTATACTTCACTAAGTGGGAACCAGCAGGCAGAGCTCGAGGACTTTTCACCTTACTATATCACCGTTACCTGACCTCTGATCCAGAGAGAGCAGCTTTGTCTGGTTCAGAGCACTTCTGTGACCCTTTATAGAAGTGGTTCCCCCTCTGGCAGCTGCATGCAATATGAGATCATTACCATTATTATGTAATTAAAAGTAATTTCTGCAAATGACACTGCTAAATGGATTGAAATACTCGCCTAGATTGGCTTGCTAATCTATTTAGGGGGGGAATTCATTATACTGGGCTTAAAAGAATCCTTCTACATTTGTACTGCTGATTTCCTGATGGGTCTGTGTTGAGGAAGGGAAGAGGGGTAATTAAAAGAGTGGAACATCCCCTCCAGAGGGGAACTGTGGAGTAATTTGTCCTTTGGTGACAGAGATCTAGGTGCCTTCTTTTGCAGAGCAACTATAACAGGCTGATTCAATCAGTGCCCTCCTACGAGGGGGGTTGCCTTCATCAGCTCTTACAGCTGTGTCCAGGAGATAAGACGACTGCATGCCTTATTTAAAGCACCCAATCTTGTTAACTTTCTGCAAAACTAGAAGAAAATAATGGCCTACTGTATATGAGTAGCAAATTGTTCTGCAACAAACTCTCCATTCAACTGGAAAAAAGTCTGCTCATTAGTAAACTTGTCTTTGCAAAAAGATAGACTGAGAAACATAATTATTGTCAACATTAAAAATAAGGTACAGCTCCTGACTTTGTGTCTAAGTAGTTTGTAGTTTCATAAAGATTAGAGCTGGTCGTAATTCACCAGTAGATGACCTGGAAAAAAAAAACTGTCTCTCTTTGTTGAGATCAAGAGAAAGCAATAGACTCATGATGGGTCATCTTTAAGGGATGTCAGATGCTCCATTTCCAGCCTCCTGACCATAAACATGACCTACATTCTCATCTCTAAAGGAATATAAGAAGAATGCTGCCAAGCAAGAACATAAACTGATCCCTGCATTGCACCTTAACAATATGTAGCATTTTTTAATTGTTCCATTAAACCATTCCATTGACAACATTAAAATATATTTACAAACTAATATATTTTATCATTGTCTATGGTCACAGTTCGCCATCTTATGTCAAGATGGAGACATGCATTTAATGTCTGATATTAAGAAATATAGTATAAAAAGTAAAAAAACAAGAAAATTAAATGAAATTAATCAATAAAAATATTTTTTTCCAGGGAGAAGGTAAAGGTATTAGTAAAGAGTATTATAGACACCAAAAAAAATATAATGTTGTATTGTATTGATCTAAATGCAATACCATTAAAAGATACTCACTAACTAAAGTACCAAGTGACAACAACAAAGAAGGTCAGGCAAAATGTATCTCTGACAGAGGTGAAACGATTGTTTTTTTGTTAAAAAGAGCGAGGATTGACAGTTAAACTGGGATATCTCGACATTAGAATAAGGGTAAAGAGACACCAGAGGGACACATCTCTTTTCTTTGTCTTCATCTGCTTAGTGTACTTGTTCAAGGACTTTGCTCGAGATAGAACACATGAACTCTCGTAAATTCAATTGCTTTTAGAAGAAGCAATTACGACCCTCCGCCGAGAGAGAAGCAATGACCGCTGCGACAGGAAGTTGCAGTGCCAATAGGAGTCCCACTGGGTCAGTGTCCCAGCAAAGCCAGAACTCTCACTATTGTTGCATTGTCAGTGGTGACATCAAGACAGAAAACAGGCCACACTGGAGCGCTAACTAAATTATCCAAAGTATTTTCAAACTAGCTATTAAGAGCTGCTGCTGAATGGGTAATTGTGTGGGAGAGTAGACCTGAGAAGCTGAAGGACAGAGACTGAAGCATCTGGAAGGCATTAAGACAACAGGCAAGAGGTTCAATTCACTAGGAGATTCATTAGGCAAGCTGTGAGCCTGCTGTTTGTATTGGTAACTTGTGGGGCTGCATCTTGTTAGCAGGATATTGTTTCCACTGCACCATGCTGAGGCTGAGATTGGTGGCAGTTTTGAACACAGCTTCAGGAAACAGAGGCTGGAAAAGCCATATTGTAAATGCTGCACATGCTGTAAATGTCTGCAGGAAATTGTTGTGTAGAGATAAAGTATGTGCACTATGTATCCAGTATCCATGCTGTGTGGAGATGGGCAATAACGGGCTTTGGAGATGCAATTTAATGCGGGGATGGAAACTAATTAATGTTTCAACATTTAAATTAAACACCTTCCTCCAAATCTATTAAACCTGTAGTTTGCATAAGAGCATGCACCACACCTTTAAAGCATCCTTTTCCCATGAAAAAGGTTGACAGGGCAATCTGTTGGTCAGGGAGCAACACAAGCTGACCCTGGATTAACCACAATAATGTAAACCAGCTGCTGGTTTATCAGGAACTCACCACGACCCTGTCCTCTGAACAAGGCTGGAGCATCAAGAACAAAGAGACTATATGAGGTCATGACATGTTTCTAAGTGTACAACAGCACTCTGACGGTGACCTGACTTCATGCTGTGTATTTACAGTAGGAGCAGAAACACCGTTGGGGTGTCCTCGCAACACCTTGAAAATGAACGTGCAATAAGAGTGTTTTCACAGGGTCTGCTGAGTTTGATTTATATCTCGCTCCCTGGTGGATTGGACAGGGTGGGTGTCAAAAACATCTGCAATATCAGGATCAACGATCTGTCTTTACATGATGGACTGAAAACAATCACTTAGATGGAGACTGGTTAGTCAGACATACAGTGCATTACTGAGTATCCGTTGTATTTACTGCTGTATGTTCAAATACAATCAAATCACCTAATATTACTCTGATACAGGCTGAATCTATAAAACAGGATAATAACTAAGGGTGCTCCGATCGATCGGCCACCGATCGGTATCGGCCGATAATGGCTTTAAATAGTTTGATCGGTGGTCTCCATAAAGGCCGATCAGATGACGCACTACCACGGATGTATTAAGAGCGCACTACTCCTAAGAACATTTTCAAAATGGCGGCGTCCCTACATTCAGCGGTCTGGCAGTTCTACAAGGTGTCTGAACGGTGGCAGAACAGGAGTTGGCCCGCGGCCGCGGAACGAAGGCGCTCGGAAGACGGCTACTGCTTTTAAAAGCGTCTGCCACCGGTGGTGCTCCGGCAAACGTGTTTGTGATTACACCATTCTGACGCTTCTACTGCCTCTGGAGCACCGCTGGTGGTCCGCCGACTCATTGCTATCTGGGAAAAAGACAATACACTAGCGATTAGCAACGTGTGTACCGAGGAAATACCACGAGGCGGAAATCTCCAAAGACATTTCAACACCACCAACCTCATCATACATTTGAAGGTTAGTCACAGAAAGGAGGATGAGGAGTTTTCAAAGTTAGCTAACGCTAAGGCAGAGCGGAGTTGTGTAGCTAGCAGCTCCGGTGCCGCTCAAACAGCTGTTTCGCCGCGTGTGTGTGTGTGTGTGTGTGTGTGTGTGTGTCGGTGTCGGTGTGTGTGTGTGTGTGTGTGTGTGTGTGTGTCGGTGTGACTGACTGTGTGTGTCTGTGTGTGCACCGATCAAACAGCTGTTTCGCCGTGTGTGTGTGTGTGTGTCGGTGTGTGTGTGTGTGTGTGTGTGTGTGTCGGTGTGACTGACTGTGTGTGCTGAAGAAATGTGCAGTGATTGAAAAAAATAAAACTAAAGTGTGTGGCAAAATTTCCCAAAACTCCCTGATTGACTTAAACTCTCTATATGAGATAAGGACTCTGAAGAAAGCCCAGTCAGTCCTGGCTGATATAACCCCCCCTCCCCCCCTCTGAACAGCGACAAGATGTTACCGTCTGGCCGCAGATTTTGTCTGCCAAAATGCAGGACAAACAGACATAAAAACTCTTTTGTTCCTGCTGCTATAGGCTTTGTAAATAAGTCATTGCGAGATGTGCATGTCTGTGTAGTTTGTATTTATTTTGTCTATTATTGATGGGGTTTGTTTTCTGTATAGTCTATGTGTTGTTTATGTTGCATTCTATTGCTGCACAACGAATTGCCCCTCGGGGATAATAAAGACTCCTTGAACCTTGAAAGGACATTTTTTAGATTTTGAGCTAGGACAGAAAGCCAAACTGTTACTGATACATTCTCTAAACATGTGTGACTGTTATGTAATGGCGTAATTTTCAGTTCATAAAAGTGATCGGTGATCAGTTATCGGTATCGGCCGATACGTCTTCCAGCAATCGGTGATCGGTGATCGGCCTCAAAAATCCTGATCGGAGCACCCTTAATAATAACCAAAAAAAGTTCTTCTTCATTTCAATGCAATCTACATAACAGTCTTCTACCAAACAAATTGGTTGATTAATTGATTAGTACATCGACAGAAAACCTATGTTTGATATCGTTTTCTGTTTAACATTAAAATTTGACTACTTTGGTTTTATTAGCTGTTTGCCAGTAAACAATTTATCAGGGCTACAACTACCAATATTTTCAATCAGCCAATTATTTTCCCAATTGATTGTTCGGTCTACGAAATGACAGAAAGAAATAAAAAAAACGCCCCCTGTGCATCAAATTGCTTGTTTTGTGTGTTCAACAATCTGAACCCCACAGAAGTTTTTATTTATTATCATATATACCATAGAAAAGAAGCGCATGCTCAAGCTGGATCCAGATAATTTTTTGGCATTTCTGCTTGAAAAAGGATTTGAACTACTAATCGACTATCAAAATTGTTGCGGTTGTTGTGACACCACTTTGGGCTCTGTTGAATTTTGATGATATTTTTGCCATTATTCAGTTAATCAAAACAACAATAATACTGAACTAAGTCATAACAAAAATAATCCTTATAAATGTTACTATGACTTTCCCCTTTAACAGATCTTTAACAAGTGGTCTAGTGGAGTGTGTTTAAGCATTCATTAAAAACTGCTATTCAGGTATGTGGCACAAACACAATATTGGAAAGCTGTTATCTCACTTAATTCCGCTGTCACTTTGAATTACCTGAGAGTGGTTGATTCCACTGGTCTAGACATGACAGCTTTTGAATAATTAAAATTGCTTTGCCCCCAGTGTGGCTGTGCGTATGGCCCCTAAATAAAATTAAAGCAGGACTGTCCACACGCATGATGTCTAACTAAGAGGGCTGAACAGATCAACAGGCAACTTAAACGGCTCATAGGTGTACCTTTTAATAGTGATCCAACATACTAAGCCATTCAGAATGGTCTGTATTAAAGCCAGGAACAAAAGCAGAGAAAAAAGCAGATGCAGGCTCTACACCCTGAACCCATGATCCGTCCTGATAGGCGCATAATGAGAACCAGACAAGTGTTCACACCATAACACATACAAATCCTCATTCATTATTCATGGAAGATTACCCTCTTCATTAAGGCAGAGGCGGGGACCAGGGGACAGAGAAAGCATGAGAGAAGAGGAGGGGACGTCGGATGAGAAGCAACCAAGCAGCTCCGGCTCGCTTACACTACCGAGGTTAAGGCATGCAAACCGTCAAGCTAACTGGCATCCAGATAGGACAGAGAGGACCAGAAACCATGACGAGACCAGACGGTTTCTGCTGTATAAAGTTCAGGTCCCTGAGGCCTGCAGCTCTGCATTCTGCTTTGATACTGTAAACACAATGTGACAAAGCCCTTCTGCGGGAGGCTGGGAAATGTCAGCGTAGCAGAACCGACATTAAAACAGCGAGACAACTTCTACCAGCAGGCCCAGCTAACCTTCATCAGCAGGATGAAGCTTGTTTTTTTTTGCCTTACATCACAATCTAAAACCTAAAAACTGGTCTTTTAAACATCCTGCTGAAGTCTGACAGGAAGTTCAGTCTTTTTAGATACATTTTGTCAGACTTACTGCATAAGCCAGCTAATGAATTTAAAGTCACTATGAGCCCTTGACCATGTCAAGATATGTGAGAAGGACCTGATTAAATGACTCCCTGCTAAGTTTTATGGTGGTTCGTAACTACCTCTGTTGCTAAAGCTGTTGTTTCCTTAATGGCCCCATCACGGACAAAGCTTATCATTGTGGTTAAAGTTACAGCAACATAAATGCTATTTTGAAACAAGCTGATGACTGAGGATACATCTGGTTAGCTCCTTCCTTGCTTAGCCTCAGCTATACTGAATCCATAGCTCATCTACACAGTCTAGTCTTCTAGAATTCTGACATGTGGGTTTTGCATGTTTTATGTTGGTGTTTAACATTGGCTTCACGCCCTAATAGCAAATCTTTCCATCAAACCAGGGAGAAGTGAGAACGTGACGCTTCCTTTCAGTGAGTGATTGATGGTGTGTTGTTGTGAAATGGCCCGAGCTGTGGGCTTTGTTGAAGCTGGCAAGTGAGAGAGATTACCTGTTGGTGTAGAGGTCCTATGAGGGAAGACACAGGCTCAGACAGGCAAGACAAATTACCTATTTGAAAGCTTGCCTGGTTCAAAATTAGCCCCATACTGGAAATGTTATACATGTCTATAATAGATTAGTAAGAGCGATCTATCAACACAATCTTCCCTGACAGTAAGACTCTAATGATGCCTGAACTTGAGTCACTAACAGCAGTTCAATCATTGAAAGCCTGCATTGATCGCATAATACATCATTTTGTTTAATTTGCTATGGAGATACTTAAGCACAATACATGTTTAAATCCAGCTTGTCATCTCAAGTGCACTGGTACATCATTTAAAAGATTACATCAGTGATGATAAAATCACTACTTGGCACTAGTGGCCATGGCACCATCTACCAAGAGAGCACAGCAAATCATGCTCCACAGAAACCCAGCACCGAAGGCTAATTTAACAATATCCCCAATATATTTTAAAGGTGAAATACGACAAGCATATTTGTTACTGTATGTTTCTATGCTGGCTGGATAGTATGACATTCTGCAAGCAAACACAAAAATACAGATTATATAAGAGCAATAACTCTGTGCTTGTGAGGCTATGTCAGACTGCCCTCAGTAAGTCGCAGCACAATAGGCCTGTTCATTTTGTAATTATGTCTGACCTGTAGGTACTCGACAGAGCCACCCTGATGGAGCTGCCATTCAGTGTAGATTTACATGGACTTAAAATCATTATGGTGTAGCCAAACACCATTTCACCCATCTTAATCCTTTTAGCTCTTACAATGGACACACATGAGGTATATTGATTTGTTTCACTGAACTGAGTTAATGAACAGGGACACCACTGGGAATTACATACTCTGTCCTGCAGGCAGGATGTGAGAGTAGAACATGTAGGTATACCTTGTAATAATCAAGAACTACTATAGTAAATAGTTCAACAGAAAACAGCGGGTGTTTCTGTTGACCGTTCATGATATACAAGTTCCCAGATCATGCAGCTGTGTAAAGTTTTACCTTTGGCAATCTGTGATTTGAGGGAGCTTTACAACACAGAGCAAAGGAGAGCAAGTTTGCCAAGTGCTGCTGTTCATGCAAAAGGATCTCACAAAGCCCCATCTGAAGCCCTAGGCACCCCCAAAGCTCACATCATCCTTTCTTCACTGATAAATAACAGCCTGATGAGTCTGCTACCTTGCACTAAAGTGAATTAAAGTGATGTAAACATGTGGTGCCAGAAAAGCTTGAGACTAAACACTGCAAGAAATTCCCTATACAGTAGTTGACTGCAATGTCTTGGTAATTCTATAAGAAGTTAATAAAACTTACTGTAGGAGAAGGTGAGGCGTGGAGTGACATCGCTTTCCGTGACAGCTGTATGAAAGGAACCAACAAGGAGGACAGTGTAGGCTGCGAGACAGAGCCAAGCCATACTCATTGTCCACATGCCTCCTCAGGACCGCCAGCCAACTTGCAGTATTTGCCTTTCAGGTTTTTGGGGAATTCATGAAAAGCGTCTTTTTTAAGCGGTTTATTTTCTCTCCCTCTCTCTCTTTTCCTGCAGCTCCAGGCTCCTTGAATGAAAGGCCTATGCACTGTGGTGAAGTCGGAGCACTCCTTTGGGCCTGCAGAAGATGACGCTGGTTTGGAATGACGACCTGTGACCTCAGAACAAGACAGAAAATCTCCACCGATCAGCCTCCATGCGTACGCAGCACCGCCGGGTCTCAGCTGAGATCTGTGAAGATGAAGGAACGACATATACATTAGTGCTTTGCATAAGCAAGCTTGTGGGGTTCTTTATTTATATGGAAGGATAAGTGGGTTAATTGATTAGTCAAAAATGAATCTGCAACTATTCTGATAGTCGATTAATCGTTAAGACACTGCTTTTCTTTTTCATATGCAATAGTAAATTATCTTTGAAACAGCTAAGAAAAACAGTCAAGACAAACATTTGTGGATGTGACCTCGGAGATATTAAGACACTATAATGTTTTTTTTTTCTCACTATTTTGTAACATTCCGTAGACTACACAAGCTATTAATTAATAAAAAACATATTGGCGGACCGATAATGAAAATGATTGTTAGTTTCAACTACTAGTTCCGTATAATGGGTGCAATTTAAGTGCCATCCTGTACAATAACAGCTGCAGTGCTAAGTGGGGCACTATGTTAAAAAAGATGTCCTTCCATGTCATTGACAGTGTGCTTAGTGTTTATCTTAATAAAACAAAAACTCTGTCTACAACAATTGTGCCACATTACATTGACAGTTTGAGTGTAAAATCAAAGTCTACTTCCTCTATCTGTGGGGCTCCAGGTGACCTTTGACCACTCCATACTACAGATCTAAGGTTGTGTGGTATTGCTTTTAGTTTCTGTTCAGAGGAATAAGCAACAGGTATCACTGTAGTGATCATTAACAGAATACTACATGAATGAGCTTTGCAGCAGGACGTGTTTGAGCACAATGCTCAGGTCAGGTTCATTTGTTAGTACACTCCTAAAACTCCGTCTCTAAACTGCAAGTACCTGCTCTATTGTGCACTGCACAGGAAAGGAAAGAAAAGAAAGCAGATAGTTCTCGGAAACCTTTGTTAAAGCTTAAAGAATGAAAAGGTGTGACACCCCTATAACGGTTCATATTACAGGAATTACAGGAGTTTCTGGCCCACCGTTTTTCTTGGATGAACTTTAGCTTAATTCCCACAGATCATAGAGGGCTTTAGTTCTGCATGCTCACAGTTGCGACGAGGAATGTATGGAGATAAGTGTCAAAAGCCACAGAAAATTGGTTAAATATTTGAATAGGCCGGCGGTTCAGTTTTCCACAAATCAATATATCACTGTTAGACACTGGCAAACTCATTTATCCACAACGTCTACAACAATTCTTAAGAAAATATCAGAAAAAAGCCAATAATGCTGATTAACTGAACGTAGTAGTGAGACGTAAAGGGAAATTAAATACAGACATCCCAGTTACAACTGCCCAACACTCCATTACGGTTGCCACAGGGAGCTCCTCATTAAATGCAACCAACAAGAGATTCAGTTTCATGTGAGGTATGGCAATCAATAGAAAAAGGTAGCGAGTGAAGCTATTTCTGGCTTCTATCAAGGGGCTCCTGACTCTTGGTCAATAAGCAGTCTGGCGCTGTTGCAAACACAGACATCTCCAAATCTGAGCTGGGGAGATGACATTTGAAGGAGCAGGAAGGCCATGAGAAAGGCCAGAGATCAACACACAAAATTGGTTATTTCTAAAGCAGACTCTATTCTGTCAATTTAGTCTCCAAAAGGAGGAATAACTGTTAGTAAAGCAAAGGACAAATTAAGTATAATTCTTCTCAGTTGTTTGAAATAGGCTGTTTCCTTGATTTTAAGTATCTGTACAGGAGAACTAATAGATCAAAATCCATTATTCCTCTAACCACTGATGTACAGTCCAGATATTATGTAAAAGCTGTTAAAAGGAAATATAAGCAAGGATGTCTGAAGATTGAAGAATTTCAACCTACAGCAGAGGGGACTGTGACTCTTAATGATCATGATGACAAAAGCAGACAAGGTGATGAGCTTCTGCTGTTAAAACTCCAGGCTACGTCACAGTCTGAAGTTTTTGGGACAATGCCCCCTACCAGCAGATGTCAGTGGATTGTAACATGTAACAGACAAGAAGGGCGACCATAAGCATCATTAGCGTCCTTTGTGTTGAACAATGTCAAAGTGAGACACCACTTGTGAAGCTAACATTAATTCTGTGTTTGTGTGACAGTCAGAAAAAGAGGCCCGCACGCATCAAGCTGAATCCAACTGAGGTAGGTAGAGAGAGCTCGACTCAGCGTGAATGTGAGAACAAGGGCCCCTCTGACAGCAGAAATCTATATGCAACTCTGCACTTCACTGCTCTCTCCTGCATGATGCATAAACTGAATCATCCCTTTCACTCCCTACACAGACGTGATAGTGTGCTCTGGCTATGGATGATACTCTCCCATCTCTCTGTCTATGATCTCTTGAATCTTTCCAGGGTTTATTTCTACATCCCCTCCAGCAACATATCTGCCTTATTAGATCAGTTTCACATAATCATTGCATACTAGGTCTGGGTATCACCACTGTTTTCCTGATTTGATTTCCGATTCAATGTCGATTTGGGATATTTCATTGCAAAACCAATTTTGCTTGGATATGAAAGTGATTCTACAATTGTACAAGGTTTCCTCTAACCTGGTGCATTATTAAAAGTATCGATGTTACATAAGAATTGATGCCAAAGCAGTTACATTAATGTATTTTTAATTTTATTTCATTCAGATATATATATATATAAGGGCTGTCAGTTTAACGCGTTATTAACGGCGTTAACGCAAACCCATTTTAATGCCGATAATTTTTTTAACGCACTTTTAACGCATAGAGAGAGCAACGGGATCTGTTAGTCCATTTCTTTAACTGTCTATGGCCACGCCATGTCCCGCCCTACGAAGCAGCTGATTGGTATGGTTTAGGCATTTCACCGCGAGTAGTTATGATAGTGGATTGGTCAGGGGATAGGACCTGAACTAATGGGGTTACGTTACCTTGGACGCCTGGCCAATAGTAGTGATTGAAGGGCGGGTCTTGTAATTTCGCAGACCGGAAACAAAACAGACACAAGCCTCGGCCATACATCCATGGCCTCGGCCGGTTTTAGCCATAGACAGTATATAAAAGGTTTTAGCTTGCTAGCCGCGTAGCTAGTAGGCTCGTCACGGCGATTAGCTTCGGAGGGAGTAGTGACTCTACAGTCAGTGAGAGAAACAAAATGTCTCCTCTGTTCTTTCTGACCACGGTGGGAAACCTGGAGCAGGAAAACCCTCTCCTTGATTTTACGTTGGTTATGAACGAGAACGAGAACCAGGAAATGAGTCACGGGAAACCAGTTGCTATGACGAAGGCTATGCCGCTGACGATGCTATGAGCCCATAGACAGTAGGACGAGCCACGCTCGCCTCAGGCATGAGGCAGTACTACCTGCAGTACTATCTGCAGGACTATCTGCAGTACTACCTGCAATGGAAAATCGAGGTAACAGCGTTACATTATGTGACAGATTATTAGCTCCAAGTGTGAATGTTAGTGTGAAATTGAACATAAGGTATATGCCAATGTTGTTTTCAATAAAAAAACATTGTCACAAAGCAAGCCAATCTATTTTTCCATGCTGATAAGAGAATTTAAATGAGAAAATATAATGGGACAAAAAGAAATCGAGGGACATTTAGAATAGATAAAAATGTGCGATTAATCGCGATTAAATATTTTAATTGCTTGACAGCACTAGTATCTTTTGGTATGCATTTCAGAAAAAAATGGTTAGGATTCAGGTGTAATTGCAAATGGTGACTAATCATGATTAATCCACTGAAAATTGTGATTAATTTGATTAAAAATTTTAATCATTTGACAGCCCTAATATATATATATATATATATATATATATATATATATATATATATATATATATATATATATATATATAGTTATTTAACACCCTTCCTTATGCTTTTGGGTGGGAAATAAGTGACACAAAAGTTGTCACTTTTTGACTGATGGGACATAGGCATTTACTCACTAGCCCATCATCCAAATAAGTAATAGCAATAGTTTTGTCAGATAGTCCATGAAGTGAAAATAATTAGCTGAGGAGGGGAAGAGACCATTAAATGAAGCAGTACGAGGCTCTACTGGGAATAGGAAGTGGTCCACACAACAAAAGAACTGAATCATTAACTCATGTGGTTGTAATAAGAAGAGAACTAGGCAGAAATAGGCAACTCTGTCAAAATGAAACTTAAAGCTTACAGAATATGAATGATTAACTTTATTATTGTGTCATGCACAAAAAAGTATGCCCAGCCCAAATGAGCTTGCAAGACACCATTATTTATAGCAAGGGACCAGAATAGCAACATAAATTAATTAAACTAATAAACCTTCAACCCTAACCCTAAGACTAATATCGCCAACTTATATATATTGTAATAAGTTCCTGTAATGCAAAGTTAAATTTACTCTCTCAAAAAGTTTCATATACCATAATAAACCATTGGACATTTTATTTTCAACGCTGTAAAAAGTCTTCGCAGTAGAGTATGTCAACGAAGGGGTTTTATATTTAACCAAACAGATAAATTTCCAGCACTCTTTACCAGTCATTTCCTGTAATAAAAGCTCTTGGTATACAGTTAAACTGCCACTATTCCTGAATGGCAGAGACTGTCAAATGACAGCACTACTTGTACAATTCTGAGTATTATAAATAGTAGCACTGCGTATCCTGCTTAAACAGGTGGCACCAACATTAACATTTGCCATCCGAGTAGAGTATAGGGGTCAAGGCTCCCTGGATTCCACACACAACCTGTTGACTGGAAAAGTGTTGACCGATAAATACGACCTGTTGGCATGCCTGTCATCTCAGGAAGCCACGCACGCACGCACGCACGCTAAGCCACCTACTTCACACCCCTTAGACAACCCAGGTCACATGCTCCCAGATGTGGCCTTCAACCTGTGATCAACGTTTACCCTCTTGCCCCCTTGATACCTCCACGCTGCTGAAGGACTCTCAGATGTGTGAAGAAGCAGATGTTAAATGTGGAGGACATCATCTGTCAGGAGAGGCTTTAATGGAGGAGCACGCCTGCACATATGGACAGAGTGGCTGATTCACCATGCGGACGATGTGGGAGTAGTGTGTTGACACAGTTCTGCACCGGTCCTACTGCCTCTCAGGTTATTTTGCAACTACTCATCCAAATCCAAAGATATCCATCTATGAGTAAGACATTACAACACTTCCGTCAGAGTATCAGGTGAAAGTGACAAATTACAATTACAGAAATTTCAAGGTATTCTCTCATTACACCTAGATGAGTTTTTACTAAATACTATATTACTAATTATTTACAAGTCATTTACAACTTCTAGGTGTAACTGCTACCTAAAAAATGACTTAATGACAAAACTAACATAAGCTTGCTAACATATGATCCGTTTAGACTGAAGCGTAGAAGAGGTCATCTAAAATATTGTCGACATAACTTGGCTTACACTTGATAAAGTTCTTTTAAAGTTAAAGATAAAGTTAGTTTTGGGCATGCTAAAAATGTTTCCTAGTAACAGATTGACACATTACTAAAGTATTTACTAGCTATCTCATTCCTTACATTAAAATGGTGCAACCTGATTAGATACATTTCTTCTTTAAAACTTAGGAAGGACTATACACCCAAACTTACAGTAGTAATGGATTCATGAATAGCTGGTGTAACCCAACGCAGTTCCCCAGTTAATAGAAATTCAGAAGTCTGTATTTCTGATTAGGTGACTGTGAAGTCTGAAGAAATACCCTCTCTTTCCTGCTCGACCCATTTTAAGTCCAATCCCCAGACCCAGCTAAGAGTAATTAATGGCTCATTCATCCCTGAGTGAACCATACAGCAGTAATTATGACCATATGCCATTCCAAAGACTATTAATTGCCTAATTAAAATCTTATTAAACTATTGAACAGAAATAGGGGACATTTTGAACTTAAGGTTCAGGGGAGTTAAATTCATCAAGCTTGCTTCTCCTCTGGGGCTTGTGACACACGGTCAGAGGTTGTGAATTTTTATCACAAGTGCTGACTTCTTAAAACATCCCAATTTTGAAGCTATTGGGCACTAAGAATGTATTGATATTATTAAAGTATTTGAGTAATATATGGCTGTGAAAGTGGATGAGCATATTTCATCACCTATGTCTTTGAAACCTTTACAAGTGCCTAAATCAACCCGGTTTTAGAAGTAAAAATATTTGAAATGATATTCCATTTCCATCCTTTGTGCAAATGTCCATAACAGATGTGGAGCCAGCAGAAGCAGCTTGCTGATGAAATGTAAAGCAGCAGAGCTGGGTCTGTCGCCGGGCCTGCTATCACTATCAAGGCCGAAGTGGGTGAAAAAAAGAGCAGCAGGGGCTCTGCGACAGACAGAAAAGTGCATTAATACTCAAAGGGGAAAGGACGACAGTGAAGCAAATGAAAAGGCAATGGCACATTTTTCCTTTCTGAAGGTGATAATAAGTACTTCTAGTCACCTCATCAAACTCAACATGTATTTATTGGTACTATGGAGATGGAAATCACCTTAGAGTGACTAATATCACCAGATAAATACTCTATTCAATGAGATCTTTACAACTGTGAGAGTCATTCGCCTCTCTTGGCTTAGTGTCCTTTTATTCCTGGTCCTCAAGCCAAATCTCCCTGTCAAAACACATCACGCAGGGCATAAACCTGGATTAAAACTATTCATGTGTTATCATTAATGAACCCTCAAACATGGTAAACGCTGAGGGATCGGGGAGAAACTGGCAGAAAAGTGTACTTTTCTCTCTATCTGCACTCTTTTCAGCTTTCAACAATCCAGTGAAAGCTGATCCACTTTTAGGAAGCAGCCTGCCCTGTTGATCTTGCTGAGATGGCCTATTTCTTTTCTACAGTCTGTTTTACTGTTGTCACACCCATTGCTGAGGAAAAGGAACACCCATAAGTTTGAGAGTATCCAGAGTGGTCTCATTTTTGATACACCTTCCAGACACCAATTACTGGAATGATCAAAAATCTCTGCTCTTCTTTATCCATCCATCTGTAGCATTTTGAACGCTCAGTCCACTGACCCATTACATGAATCCTGAGCATATGCAGTGTATGATAAGCTGACAGACATTCTACAAATTCAGTGGTCAAAAGTTGAAATGATTTTGACGTTGACATTCAATAATTGCATCTGCAACATATCTGCAACCCCCATAGAAAGACTTTCTTCTTTACTGGGCTACATAACATATTCTGACATTTGCTGGAGCACCAAAGCAAGAGCCATACTACAGGGCACTGCTGCTTACACCACAATTGTTTATACTATAATAAATATTTGTACTGTAATAAATATTGCTTATAAAAGGGTGAACACAAGTGCTCTGTAAGCAATGCCAGTGCTTGAATCTTTATACACTTTTGTATGTTTATTTAAAGTGAAATAAAACAATACTTCACTGATAAGTTAAAGTTGTGGCTTCATCTTCCAGCTGCAGTTGTTGCTCAAAGACTCATTTAACAGCATAGTTTAGGCATTAGTTTACGTATTTATTGTGCAAGATTAATTAAATATCTCACACCCTCAACTGCAGCTGGAAAATGCAAATCAGAGTCTCTGCTGTCAACACAGTAATCATCACAATTATCATCTTGCACGTTTATGCTGTAGTTTTAGGATCAAGGTGACATTTTTGTCCGCTTTCCTATGTCAAAGTCTTCTGCTGAAAACTAATACTACATTTACAATGTTGGTGATGAGATATACATATGTACCTCTTGCAATGAAATTACAGTGTAACTGTTTTTCCATTTCTCTTTTCCATTACACACATGGAGCAAATGTTTTCAGAATGGCTAATAGGTCGCCGACTTCACACTGTCCTTTAAGAGAAAATAACATTTAAAATACATACAAGGTAACATTTTGTTTAGATAGTCAAAAGTTGTTGCTGAATAATCAGGTGCCAAAAGGTAGATTTTTAAACAAAGAGTTTTACTAACTGGTAACGAACACTGGACTTGGCCCAACTCAAGTGCGGGCAGTAACCACTATTGCTAGCTTCAGGTCTCGGATTAATTTTGTGTTACATATTATATCCATTACTGTTTACAGAATGGTTGTCATGCTACGGAGAGCATTAGTTAAAAGTAAGCAAGGGTTTTAGTATCACATACAGTAGTCAGCCAGAGAAAGTGCAACCATATGCATTCCAGTCCAGTAAAGGCAACAAATTCTTCAAGGATTGTTTTGTGAGACAAAAAAACAACAACAGTATGATATAGTTCAGTGTACTGTTCAAGATATCGAGGGGCCTGTGTTTTTCTATGAGGGGTCCTGGCATGTGCCAGACACAGGTGAGGAGCTGTTTCAGCCCTGGCTGCTGTAAGTAGGTCAGGCCTGTTGAAACACTCAGTCCCATTTAAAATGTCTCCACTTGTTTGCCATATAATTCTGTCAGCATCTGGAGTGAAATACTGATCCTGATAGAGCGAGTACTGATAACACAGCATCGACCTGAGGTGCTTTATCTCGCTTGTTCTTGTTTACCTTCACTAACTTGATTTGTTATAATAGATAAGTCGACGATACAAAACTACAGTATGCAGAAGTTGTTAAAATATGTTCATGTGTAATTACCCTAAATGTCAACCACAAAAAATGATATTATAGTATTCTATAATTAGGCTAGAATGTGCTTAAATGGACACCGCCTTACATTTTAATTTGGCATCTATAGCTTTTAATTGATCAGAGGACAGTATTTAACACATGGACTAGAAATGAATCACCAGATAAATACATAAAAAATGCTTTGCTAAAAAAGTCTGTGGGACACAAATGAAAAGCTCTGAAAAATGCCAAGCGAGCCTTGACTTTAGAATATTTTATCACAAATACTATGCACCTGTATCTTTTGGAGAAGTCAACTGAAAAGTAACTGCTGCATTAATATTTGCTGCCCATGTAAATGTATGGACCATTCAATCTCCAATCAACAATGCTTTGAAATATGTATCCTCTTCGAAATTGATTAGGCTGGTGTGGCATCCATGAAAGGCTGTAAACAAAGCGGCGTGGCTGTTCTCCCTTGATGTCCACAGCAAGAAGCTGCACGCATTCCAGTAGCTTAGAGGCTTAGACAGAAGTTCAGGCTATGGGCCATTGGGCAAAGAGCTGCACGCATCCATCACTGTGTGAGACCGATAAAAGGCTCAGAATGCCCGCTTCTCCACATGCCCATCAACGGCGCTAACCATAGACCCGCCTTAAACTTGACTCAAGAGTTTTTTTGAGTCTACAAAGCACATCGTAACCCTCAAGATCAAACCAGTAGGTGACTCGCTGTTTGAGGTTTCATGAGTCTTACTGTGGAGGTGTACTGTGGAGTTATGTATACAAACAAACGTTGTTTACAGTGTTACTCACCAAAATGCATTATGTGTATCTTTGAGATCTAACAAATGTGATAAATGCATTTCCTTCCTCATAAAACACTTGTGAAGCCCATATAAAGGAGAGGTAGATCAGTGGAATAGTGTGACACCATTGGCAGGATATGAATTGCCTCCTTCCCATGCAGGTGTGCGCGCATGTGCGTCCTCATGTGCGAGACAAACAAAACTGGGACCTACTCATGGAAAAATGGCTCCATTGCGCTACTAAAGGATTAAAAACTCCACAGTAAACCTTTAAAAGTACAGAGGAATGACGCAGTTCTAAATTGGTAAATGATGGCCTCCCAAAATGTAGCTAATCAACTAACTTTCTATGAAACGACTAATAGATTAACAAACTAATAGAATCAGCACTGATAATGATCTTGTGAAGCCCCATTAAGCTGGGCAGCTGAGACCAATTCCACTGATCAAAGACTGAGAGAGAGTTAAGAAATAATGGGAGAGAGCAGCTGTCATGTTTTTTTTTTGTTTTTTTACCCTTTTTTAAAATCACAAGCAAGGATCAATGATAGCCTAGGGAGTGGTGTGTTCATCCAAGCAGGTGTAATCAGGTTCATGTTCACTCTTTAATCGTCTATGGTACAGCCCATTTTAAATGACACCGGTGAGAACTGTTTAAAGGCTAATCCAGTTGTGTGCTAAGTAAATTTGATTTACTATGCCCCGAGCTTAAGCAAGTGCCTAGCATGCCTTGCAAGACTACAAGGAGCAAAGTGAAATTTCTACTTCTTGTTTGTGTTTTGTTTTAAAAAAAAAAAAAATTGACATATGATTATTTGCATATTTTAGAAATTTCATTTAAGTATTCACAACTCTTAACATGCCATCAACATAGACTTATCTTACTTTATAGTCACATTACACTCAGTAGCATCAAAAAAACATATTTTAAGGGATGCAGATGGCATATATTGTTCTTGGAACACATTTGAACACACTTTTAACACAAATCAAAGATCTGATAACAATACAAAGACCAGCTGATACTCTCTAAATATAGTTTATGAGATAGAGTATATATATATATATATATATATATTTATTTATTCATGGGGGTAGTCTGTCCCCTTTATGTGGGGTCTGAGAGTGGGGCAGCTGCCCCCCAGATGCAGTGACCTCACTTAGTAAAGATCAATAGCGGGCTGCACATTCCTCACTCCAAGTCCTCAGGAGTCACTTAGGCCTTGGTATCCCAGTCATCCAAGCCATCTTGTGAATCCTTTAGCGCACTGATATTTGGGATAAATTCCAATCATTGACATCCAACATCCAAGACGACCAGATTTGACCTATGAGGGCAGCGTATGTGGTAAACCATACGGGGGAGGCAAACTCTTGTCACTCAAGAGGATCCCCCTATAGACCATGCTAATGCAGTCACTCAAGGGCAAATTTGTCAAGCTAGCATTGCTCAGTTTAGATCTAATTTTACATGTTTGTACTTTTTGCCTGTGCCCTTTTCCATTTTCCCTTTCAATCACACTGTGCACAGCCTAGCGCACAGCAAAATTATGGGGCCCACATTGATCCCTCGGTTAGATGATTTAATGGCTGACTGACTGTTCTATTTAACCAGACAAGCATAATAAGGGGATTAGCAACCAGATCAGATGACAGAGTTCAGTGTGCTTGGCTGCAGGTATACAGGCAGATATCTTATATCACATGATTAGTAAATTGCTGTGCAGGTGGTATAAATAAGTTTATTCTAGGGAAGTAAAATGTTTGGGAAGTAATAATTACTAAAGACTAAATCAGACCACAGTTCATGACATCGTTAGTGCCAAGTTGTTACTTAAGAGTTTGTTAAGACAGAAAGTGTTTAGCACTTCAAAAGGACCGTTAAAGTTCATGTACCTCTTTGTTTGCAGTGAACAGCCCACACTAGTGTGCGTCTGAGATGCAATCAGAGTCCTGACACGTCCATACAGCGCCCAGGCCCCCACAGCTGGATGTGTGTAGGTGGGAGCTGATGTCATGGAGAGATGGAGATGAAATGATCTGTTACTAGAAAGCTGAGCCTCTTCACTGTGATATCAGAGTCCGTGACATGTCCTTAGACATCTTAACCTACTTTCACAACTTATAGCGGTAAGGCCTGGTCAATCATGTTGCAAACGCACAAAGAAAAGTAGTACATTTCAAAATTGTACAGTTAATAATGAAAAAAATGTTTACTTTCAGATGTAGTTTAGAAATAATATCGATAATCCAAAAGGGTTAGACTGATATCAGAAAAAAAGAAATGTTTAAAAAAAACAGTTAAGTCATGTTGGCAATTATCTACTTTCTTATGTCTCACAGTCACTCAATTCCTACAAACCCAAAAAAAAAACACTGTGCTCTGACGTTATGCAGCAAGTGATTCATCACATTATTTATAAACTATAAGATGAAAGGTCAGTGATTTGACCCATGAGCAGGGATAGAATAAATATGACTTGTTTTGCTTGCATCACAAACTAAAAAACTGACAGCAACTTTTAATCCATTGCTATGTAAGGGAAGCTTTATGCAGTATTGTTTAGTTAAGAAACAGAAAGACGTTTAGAATTTTTTTTCCATATACAGCACATATTCTCTGTCAATGAGGCAGACAAGATAAAATACATTCCGTTATTAGAAAGCATGTATCCACTCTCTGTCACCTAAACCAGTAAGACCCACTGACCACAGCAGAAGTCATATTTAAAAAAAACATCAACAGCATTAGTTCCTGTGAGCATAAACTGCACCTGCATGCTGAACAGCTTCATCCCGTCCAGATGTCTGGAGGCTTTGCTAGACCCAGAGCCAGCTCATCTATAACTGTCTCCTCAACTGCCCAGACTCTGGTGGATAACTGCCAGAAAGAAAGCAGAGATGCAGAGGGATCTGAGCCCTGCAGACACTCACACTGCACAAAAAGTGCTGAAAGAGGCCATAAGTTGGCTTGTGTGCTGTGTCTTAATATATCACATCTTCAATCCCATCTGATGAATTATTCAGACGGTGCTATCTACTGTGCCTCTCACCTAAAACATCTGCCCTGCCAGCCTGTCTGCCAGGTCTGGCTTTCACTCTGTTCTGCCACAGGAAGCTTTTAGTCGGCTGCTGTCCTGTGGTCTCTGTTACATTTAACCCCCTTCCTCTATCTTTATTTGTATCTCTTGGACTAGATGCATAAAGCGTTGACGGAAAGAGATTATATTACTGTGTCAATGATCCATCTGTGCAAGATTTTAAAAACAGTATATTTTTGCTACTACTGTGCTAATCCCTGGGTTGTCAAGACTGGGGTATGCTTGAATCATAGTAGTTTGTACAATGTGTCGTCCGACCATATCTGAAGGCAAAAGTGCTTAGTTCTAAACGGCCAAAGTCTGAGACCACAAGAAAAGCCTGCCTTTATTATTATACATGACAAGTTAAAACCCTGCTTCATTTCTCCCATCAGCAAAAGTGGGTTTGATTTTGTTGTAACACACCTCACTGATTCTGACATCAGTGAGGTGTGGGGTCGAGGGAGTTTCAGACGCTGTTCGATGACCTAACAGGCACTTTTGATAAGCTATACTGACCCCACGTGTCACATGAACTCCAAACACTTGGCTATTTTCCACGCTTTACCATAAAAAAAGTCAAATCTGGCAAGGCCTTTGACTTTGGGGCAATTAGATGCATAGCATTTCAACTCTGGGCTACATCAACAAGGGGGGACACCAAGCAGAAAACACAGACCAGAGCAGGTTGCACTACATACTTCCAGACCATTAAAGTGATAAGTGTACTTGAGGAATAAAAGGTGCACGCTCACCTCCCCATGCACTGTTGATGGATCTTAGCAGAGCGTGAAATGACTAAACAGCAGCATCATGTCTCCTTCGTGTCATCTTCCTTTGTACATTTCTCATTGATAACTTTCAGCAAGGATCTCTGACTGAAAAGCATGCGACCCCCCCAGCACTATTTGTGTCCAAGGTTATAGAACAACTTTGTCTGTCAGTCAGAAGAGTCAAAAGTGTGTAATTCAACAAGTCATGTGCATCAAATATCTCACTGCAACCTACTTCTTAGTAAACAATGGTACTGTACATCAGTATATAAAAAAAGTACAGGATGTTTACAGTGAGGCAATTAGACATCTGTGATCAGAGAGTTACGGCAGGAATGTCTGGGGTCAGTAGCACCATTAGCAGAGTAAAGGGCACAACCTGGAATGCTCAGAGATATCAAATCACAGCGGTGGGGGAGGGACAGGCCGCTAAACAAGGCTCGGTTAGAGGCGGATCCCATTAATCAATCCTACTCGCGTACTCATGTCAGGAGGCACACAAACATATCTGACCAACAACAACAACCTGATGCACGTTTTGCTGTGTGTGGCAACTTATAGCCGTCCCTTAAGTTCAGTGTCTGGGGGGCAGAAATACACATAGCTACGAGGATTAAAATAGAACTTTATTATTAAACATATAACATGCAAGAGGAACAGGTGTGAGGTGAAGGGTGATGGAAACACACCCCGAAAAGACAATTTTGCAATTCTCACACCAACACATAAGAAACGCTGACATACGTGTAAAAATACTCCACATGGTTTTCCAAATCTGTCACAGGCTTATGTACGGTTAAATTAAGACACTGCAAGAACAAGGCAGGCGTGCTTCATACGTATGTGTTATGTCCAAAGATAGGCTAGTTTTTTGCGATAGATATATATATATATTAGGGCTGTCAGTTTAACGCGTCATTAACGGCGTTAACGCAAACCCATTTTAATGCCGATAATTTTTTTAACGCACGAGTAACGCATAGAGAGAGCAACGGGATCTGTTAGTCCACTTCTTTAACTGTCTATGGCCACGCCATGTCCCGCCCTACGAAGCAGCTGATTGGTTTGGTTTAGGCATTTCACCGCGAGTGGTGAGGATAGTGGATTGGTCAGGGGATAGGACCTGAACAAATGGAGTTACGTTACCTTCGACGCCTGGCCAATAGTAGTGATTGAAGGGCGGGTCTTGTAATTTCGCAGACCGCAAACAAAACAGACACAAGCCTCGGCCGGTTTTAGCTTGCTAGCCGTAGCTTGTAGGCTCGTGACGGCGATTATCTCGTGACGGCGATTATCTTCAGAGCGAGCGAGTAGTGACTCTACAGTCAGTGAGAGAAACAAAGTGTCTCCTCTGTTCTTTCTGACCACGGTGGGAAACCTGGAGCAGGAAAACCCTCTCCTTGATTTTACGTTGGTTATGAAAGAGAACGAGAACCAGGAAATGAGTCACGGGAAACCAGTTGCTATGACGCTATGAGCCCATAGACAGTAGGACAAGCCACGCTTGCCTCAGGCATGAGGCAGTACTACCTGTAGTACTATCTGCAGGACTATCTGCAGTACTACCTGCAATGGAACATCGAGGTAACAGCGTTACATTATGTGACAGATTATTAGTTCCAAGTGTGAATGTTAGTGTGAAATTGAACATAACGTATATGACAATGTTGTTTTCAATAAAAAAACAGTCACAAAGCAAGCCGATCTACCTTTCCATGCTGATAAGAGAATTAAAATGAGAAAATATAATGGGACAAAAAGAAATCAAGGGACATTTAGAATAGATAAAAATGTGCGATTAATAGCGAGTTAACTATGACATTAATGCGATTAAATATTTTAATTGCTTGACAGCACTAGTATCTTTTGGTATGCATTTCAGAAAAAAAAATGGTTAGGATTCAGGTGTAATTGCAAATAGTGATTAATCATGATTAATCCACTGAAAATTCTGATTAATTTGATTAAAAATTTTAATCATTTGACAGCCCTAATATATATATATATATATATATATATATATATATATATATATATATATATATATATATATAAATAAATATGAATATGTATGAACCCTGCCTTTTTTACCAGGTTAAAAGGCAGATCTGAGGGTCTGTGAGACACTAGAGTAAATACAGAGATCTGGCTACGTTCCATGTCCACAGTCATTTCCCACATTGTGGCACAGTGCTGGACTGGGAATAAACAGAGGAGCCCGCTGTGCTCCCAGAATGCATGTTTGCAGAGTTCCCATCAGTGAGTACACAGTAATAGGACTCCCTGAAGGCCTGTATTTAACCTTTAGGTTACAAGTGGCTGGCCACTCCACAGCCCACCCCTCCTCTGCCTCAGCTATTAACCCCTTTCTCACTCATTTCTGTCAGCACAAACAGAAACAGAAACAAAGTCAGATAAAATCACAAGATCTAAAGATCATGTGATATGACTGAAAGGTCCAGAACAGCTACTAAATAGACCTTTGGGATTATTTTATTTATTATTTAAGTCCTTAAAGTGCTCAGAAAACAATTGGACATTTCAACATCTACAATTCCATGACAACTGGGCCAACTGCTGATGAGGATCATGTGATATGATCAAAAGCTCCAGTGCAATACCTTGGTCAGTGTCATTCTGACCATTCCCTGATTTAAACAGGATGTGAAACATTATCAATGAAGCTTGATAAATACAGCAGAGATGGCTTTAAGTTAACAGGTTGTCCTTTTTTAAGCAACATTTTTGAGTAAGAGCTTTCTTTTCTACAAATGATTGACTAATTTGATGGCAACTGAATATGGTGTGCAGGTTTCTACAACCGTTTATATATTGTATAATATACTGTTTTGGCAGAGTAAGATAGGAGATACAACACTAGACTATGCTTTAGTACTAGTCGTTTTTAAATATACATTGCGTTACTGCAGTAAGCATAGCTCTTGTCTTGGAAGGCAGCACGCAATATTTTACTTAAAGTTTAAAAACATACCTTGAATTTCTTGAGAAAAATAACAGTACTACATCCAATTCAGAGCTATGCCCTTATGTAAATTCTTGCCTAATTGCACCCAAAAGGTTGTTTAAACTTGTGTTATTGGTGTGAAAACTAAACTCACATTTGTGACATCAAACCATATGGAGGGCAAAACAGCACATAAAAGGAAATCAAAAAGGAAAATCTCTCTCTCTCTGTCACACACACAATGACAGGGAGAGAGTCAACCTGACTATATAAACAGACGAAGAAGAAGAGTAGCAGGGTAGCCTAATGCTGAGAAAAAGCCCTTGGGATATGCTGACAAAATGAAAACGTGCATATGGGGCCAGCATAGGGGATTAAGCTGCGATAAAACGATAGAGTATGATTTATTTCTTCTTTGTCTTTTCTCCTCTGAACAGATTTAGTAATCTGCAACAGGTTGCTCACTGCTTTGGGCAGCTTTACAACACAAAAGCATCATTTCATCCTTTTGTGTATATTCCTTTCAGCAGACTTGATGTAGAACAGCACTGCATCGGATAAATGTTCACTCAAGAAAGGAATGTTTCAGCGTTCCAGTTTAACTCTGTACACTGATATACTCCGGCTTTCTCTGCAAGTGACTGTCACCATGTTATGAAATATAGTTTTACAAAGAAGTCTGGATTTGAGTTATTGATATTACAGGCACCATGCTTTACCAACGAGCCAAAGCTTTTCTGACAGCATCATACAGGCAGTTCATTGTCAAGGCCGCCGGTATCCAGAATGCAACTGCCAGCTGTTTTCTTTGTGGATCAAACCAAAAGAAAACAGCAGGCCAAGGTCAGCACAGACAGGCTTTTCTCCTACAGCAGACAGATGAATCTCTATATACCAGGCCATAAGACAAAAACTCTCTCTGTCACAAATGAGATAATATTCCAGCCTGTCGTGGAAAAATCAACCACTCAAAAATTCATGGAAACTCCTTTTTACTTCATTTCTGTTGAAAGTTTGTTGAGCATGTTGAGGATCTGTGTCAGCAGGTGGGTTTCCACCCACCTGTTTTATTTATTTAAAAAAAACCTGAGTGGAAACACTGTAAATTCAAGAAAAAAAAATCCTGCAAAAACAGTTTTGTCTGAGGTAGAAAAAGTTGGCGTATTGATAGTCTCACACTGCCAGACCTATCTCCATAGTGCTGCGGAGTAAGATCTGGATACACCACATATACATTCTGGGATAGGAGAAAAACATTGCTCTGGGTTGTTTACATTTCTTTAAACCAATCAATTCAATTCAATTTTATTTATAGTATCAAATCATAACAAGAGTTATCTCAGGACACTTTACAGATAGAGTAGGTCTAGACCACACTCTATAAATTTACAAAGACCCAACAATTCCAGTATTTCCCCAATCGTTCCACGTAGCGTGCTAGCTCGAAGTTAGTTGTTGTTTCCCAAAGTGAACAGAGTTTGAGAACGGAAGGTGAGGGACATCTGGCGCATGAGCCACGCGCGGGATGTCAGGCAATTATCCTAGAAATGTACTTCCATTGATCCAGACTAGTGTATTAATAACAAAAAAATTTAACAAAGTGCAATAATAATAATAATAATAATAATAATACTACATGTTACTTGAAAAGCCCTTTTCAGGAACCAAAGTGCCAGGCATAGTGAATACATCATGACGTAGGCCTACATGAAGCGTGTGTTTTTTATATTCAAAATTGTATTAAATCAACGGCATATTCATAGATTGTCAATGAGACACAACTTATTATTCCAAGCAAAGTCTTTTATACTGTATGTATTTAAACATGACTGGGATGGATCTTTAAATGTAAAAAAAAAAAACAACAATAAAAACAAAAGCCCACTCCAATGGTGGAAAACAACACATGCTGCTTTACAAAACAGTTGACAGCTTTGTCAAACTCTAATGACACCGGAGAAGGAGCTTGAGAGCTTTTCAAGCAAAAGGTACTTGACAGTGCACACTCAAAAGTGAGCAAGAAGAGTAAATACAAATCTTAAGTTGACCTCATTGACTTTTGACAAACTTTTCCATTTATGGTTTCTATCCATCAGACCACCCACACATCTAACAATTTGGCATTAGTCTGGATTGTGCTGCCAGCAGCGTGTGGGTGAGAGATTTGAATTTCACACAATAACACCTGATGCTTTTGTCTTGTAGCTGCCAGCATCACATCATGAACCCAGAAAAAAACTTAATTTGACTGTGCTGCCTCTCAGCTATCACAACTAGAAGCAAGACAATTAGGACTTTGTGTTGATATTTATGTTCTTGTTTTCGCCCATCAGCTTTTCCACACTCCTCTGGGTTCACACAAAGTTTCCAGGCTGGGAGAGGATGTGTGTGCACTGGCTGCCACATTCACTAACTCCTATCTGTGGAAAGAGGCCCCACTCCCAGTCACAGGCTTACTCCTGATGAGTTGTGCATCAGCTTAAAGAGTCAGAGCCATCCTCTGTTTTTTTCTGCATTACTAGACACTCACACACAAGCCAGCAAGCCTTAAAATACAAACACACCCAGGTAAATAGCTGTGTTTTCAAAGACAAAAAGTCCAAGACCAACATATCTTAATGCAAGGGTAGCTCCTACACACACACAATCACCCACACAGGCGCACGCACGCACGCACACACACACACACACACACACACGGTCTTTAATGACCCCCTTGCCCTGCTATCACCTTGCGATAAAGACCTACTGGAGAGGGAGGAGGGCTGTTTCGTGTCTGCCCACACCCACTTTTCCCTTTAAAGAGAGAAACTAACAACAAACCCCACACAGGCTTAGTCATAAAAGTTTTTTTTATATAATTCTCTAGCAGGGAAATTACATCCTGGCATCTTTTCAAAAGGTAACCAGAACTGCAGCATAGGCTACTCACATCAATGATTCACGAAGCCACGGCACCACACAGTAAATGAACACAGAGGTAGTCTCTATCACAGCAGTACTTACGTCCAACTCAGCCAAGAAACAAAAACTTCCTTTAGATCTAAAAATAAATAAATAAAAGGTTTCCTTTAGGTGACACAGACGGATTGATTCCTCCTCCAGGAAATGTCAGATAAAAATCCAGAGAAACAACAGAGTTAAAGCTCTAGTACAGTAGATGACAGCTCTGAGGTCCACACTCTCCCTCTCCCTGACACTGTGTCGTACTACAGCCTGCCTCTGGCCACTCAACACGCTGGAGCTCCTCCCATCACACACTGCCAGAGAAAGAGGGAGGGAGGGAAGGATTAGAAGGACTTATACTTGCACAGGATGATCTTGACTCCTTTTTTACTTTAACCACCAAAGTGGAAGTTTAAATATTACTCGTTTTTTAAGAGCAGTGTAGCTAACTATTATTAAATTTTAGAGAATATGTTACACCGTAAAATTAGGACATTATTGCAGAGGGCTCAGGGCAAAGGGGCAATAAAGACCAAGTGTCCTTAAGACCGTAAAAAGAATAAGACTTTCATCTCCGTTTTTTTTTTTACAGTGTGAATTTGTTTGTTAGATTACCTGCAGTTTGAGACTTTTTTCTTTCCCTTCACAGTAATTTCCATTGTTACCTGGTTAATTTACTTGATTTCAACCCGTGCAAATAAATAAAACAAAACTTTCAAATGTATCGTAATGTATTGAATGGTCACAAGACTGCTGACTGTCCGCTCTTGGGAAATCATTCTCACATGATGCAAAAGCACATTTTGAGGTTACACAAGAAAAACATTCATGCAACGTATCATGACATGACTGGATTTATAATGTGAGCAGGAACTAGGCCTAAATGAGACAAAGTCCTAATCACATTGAATGTTAACGGGGTTTTTTTGGGTTTTTTTTTAGCTCTCTTGAGAGTTGGTTCCCTGTTATGGACTGCAGATGTTTGCCTCTCAGCCAGCTGCTTGCATCCATATAAAGACTGACTTTAATGATTGTAATTACCAGCAACTTCAAGCTACCGGAAAAAAAACCCAAATCTGTCTGTCCTAAATCAGTCATCAATTAACCACTTTCTTTGTATTTAATATCAGAGAGAAGTTAAACATTTTGAAAGTTAAGGCAACATCACTTATTTTTATTTTTACACATAATTTGTGTAATCACATTGTGAAACAGATCTGCTATCAGAGGCCATCCATAAACCATTTACCTCTTTTACAACATGTAAAAATCACCAATGATCATCACGAACATGCTCAGAAAAAAGAAGAAAAGAACTGTAACTCGTCACTAAGAAAAAAATGCTCCTTATGTAAAACAGTACTCTTTTCTTTGTACTCCTTCCATTTGCCCTTAGAATGACAATTATGTATCATTATATTATGTAACATTTTAAAAATCACTGAGAATAATAAGCCTACTACCATTCCTACTGCATGCTGTAAGGTCGCTACCTCACTTTATATTTCAGGCTTTAACCATCACTACATTGTCCTGTTTTGGTGGATCAAATGATAGATCCAATATGTGCCTGTCATGGTCAAAATGTTTGTTTAGGTACAAATATGCACATCTCCTGTGCCCTTAGTTTTAAGCATAAAGGCAATTAAGCATTTTTAATACATTTTTTAATTTTCAAGTGAATTATATATCCCCAGTTTTGCAACACTGCCACCCTGCTGGCATAACATATAGTAAATTATTAAATATTTAATCAATGACAAGTCCAGCAGAGAGATACAGGCTACATGAAAGGCACATGAAGAAGACAATAAGAGTCAGTGTGTAAATTTGGGGCACAAAGTAGTTCTAAAATAATACTCAAACTAACATTGGCAAGGACAAGGTTTTCAGGCCATGACATTGAAGGTACAACAGAAGTGATGCAACAGTCTCAGAAGGGGCCGCTTCATGACTTGTAAAGGGGACACTCAGCTCAAAAAAACTGCATGGTCTTTGTTTTATAAAAACAGCCTGGATGTATTTGTTACTAGTAGTTTGATATTGTAAAAAAATGTAAATATGTATTCTATATATTGCAGAGAGAAAAGGAGAGCATGTTTGATGATATTCCAATAAATGTACACAAAAAGCCCTCTTTAAAATGAATGTGTTACCAAATAACTTCACATGCCTTCTCCAAAAATATTTCCAGGGTAAATAGAGAGAAGTGTAAGATACCGGGGTGTTGAGACGGGGACGCCGGTTTCTAAAATAGCAGATGCTAATTATACACTTTAGGCAACTGCTAAGGAGGTAGACGCGATGCCAAGTTTGAGGTGTTAGGATTCTGAATGTAGGCTCAGTGTATCGACAGAGTCAAGATTCCGTGCAGTCACCTGAGACGTACGTATGCCACGGAAAGGACACTCACTGGATGTCTTATTTACGGCCCCAGTCAAACAGACTGGCCTTTTTCATTGCTTATGACCCTTTTAATGTGACTGTTATCATAATGTTGCTTTCCATTGCCCCTGTTCTCCCTGACTTCTACACAAAGTGCACCCCACCAGTTACAATAAAAAAATGCAGAAACTTTAATTGGTTGCAAATGGTTAACTTTTGAATGTAAACCCAAGGCTACTTTTGAAATGAGTTAGGGTTACCCATACATATTAAGAAATGGAAGACAATTGAGTATACTGCTTGAAGAAATTTGGTTTAGTGTACAGAAATGTGTTGCTTTGTGTTGGAAAGTAAAAAACAACCTTTTTACCCAATGATAGGTTGATATGAAAGGTTGTATTTGTTAGAGAATATTCTGAAAAGACAGTTGTACTATTATATGTTTTGTATTTATGGTGATTTGTATTTCTGTTGTAAATATTGGTATCTTCAAAACATTTTTTTTTTATTGATGATAATGTTTTTGTATGCTTTGTCACATGATGACCAATTAATTGTATATAAACAAACTGGAAACAGCTGCAGAAACCAACCTGATGAAGGCAGAAACATTTGGACCACATGAAAAATCAAGGTTTGACTGTTCTCAGGATTTTTCACACACAGCTGACTTAAAGGAACACGCCGACTTATTGGGACATTAGCTTATTCACCGTAACCCCGACAGTTAGTGATAGAGTGATACGCTGCAGCTCTAAGCAGAGCTGCAAGCATATCACTCCGCCCAAGAAGCGCTCAGCAGAGTTGCAAGCGTATCACTCCACCCAAGTAGCACTGCTTCCCTTTCTGAGAATATAGTTCCCAGTTTATATACAGTTAGAAGATGGCTGTGTCTCAAGTGACATTGTTATTTGTACACGCTGTGACTATACAAATCACAAAACGTAAATAGGAACATGTTGCTGTTATTTTGTCACTTACTCGGAGCAGTAGGCTAGTTGGACCCGGTTACCTCCAGGATCTGTGCTAGGCTAAGCTAATGGTGGAGCCGTCAGACAGTTACGACACGCACGGAGATGACAAGGGTATGTATCGACTTGTCTAACTGTCGGGGTTACGGTGAATAAGCTAATGTCCCAATAAGTCAGCGTGTTCCTTTAAGTGCTGACAGGTCATTTTATATGAATGAATAACAGTCTAGGAATTACAGCTCTGCGATAAGCCTTCATGTTTCACATATTAGCTTAATGGAAACACACCAGATAGCAGCACTAGGCTACTTAGAGTCACTGAGGCTGACAGAAGCACTTGAAGACAACTGAGCCACCCTGACACCCAACTCTCAGCTTCATGTTACCACTTCCTTGTTCGGCCATTACACCGTTTGACTGTGTCAGAGGCGAATCTCGGTTTTACAGCAGTAATGTCCAATATGTTGAAACACTGTAATTTTGTGATTCATGTGACAGAAAAATGTGACCGATTTAAAAACAACATAATTCCCAGTAAACAAACTAACTCTGACTTCTCAAGCAAAACAGCTAACAAAGTTACAACTACTCAGTCAAGGCCGCACCTTGTTCTTACACCACTTGCATTTTCCCTTTGGCCTGATTTTTCAGCCTCAGTCTTACTGTAATGTAGAAACCAGGAAACTGTAAAACACTGACGCTAATGTGTCATTACTTGTATGTGGTTTGGATGTTTAACCCCAACACATATGGTTTTATTATTAAGTAGCTTAATGGTTGTTAAATTAATTTTATTCCACACTGTGACAGCATCAGCTTGTTCCAACTCTTCATTTGACCTAAAGGATGTTTAGACAGAGAGAAATATTTAAACTTTTTATGACGTGCAACCCTTTTTTTTCTTTTGATAACTGATTTATATTTTTTGCACATGAGCCCCCACTTTCTCCGCCTGGAACACACATGCTGTCTTTTTTGGACTCAAACCCAAGAATGCTTTTTTATAAGCGTGCCATCAAATGTCTTGTTCATAATTTTATACACATTCCACCAATATCTCTTCCACTCGTATCTTTTAAAACGTCTGGATCTTCACTAAAAGTAAAAAAAGTTTTGTGGGTTTAAATCCAGAAACTCGAGTGAAGATAATAACCTCTTCTGAAGAGTCCATCAGTTTCTGACGTAAACTGAAGTAAACTAAGCAAGGAAATAACCAGGAGAAAAATGTATAATACAAATAAAAATTAGTTGCAGCCCTACTTTAAATTTGTATTAAATAATGATTTGTCTTATAATTCTTGTGAACAAAAACCTAATTTTTTAAAGATTATTTTTGGGGCATTTTAGGCCTTTATTTATAGGACAGCTAAAGACATGAAAGGGGGGAGAGAGAGAGAGCATGCTCTACCAGGAGAGCTACTCAGGCGCCCACAAAAACCTAATTTTAAACTAAATAGGATACATTTCCTATTTGTAGTAAAGGTGAATAAGCTGTCCGGAAGCGTACCAGCTGAGGTGGCATTGTGACCCACAACTGCGGTGAGTGAATCATTTTGTGTGACTGGTTCAGCGTGTTGGATGGTGTGTAATATACCTAGCATATGATCAATCATGCTCTTCTCAGATGGCCTGGTGCATGTGTGTGGGATGTTGAGGTTTTCCATCCTGTGGCAAAGCTTTGGGAAAAAAATGAACCTGTGATGGCTTGGCAGGACACAAGCAAAGGCATTACTCCACCACTTCTGCCATCGTAGCTCTCCAGCAGAGAGGGTTTGTAGGATGAGTGCCTTCTGGCAGGGAGGTGATGCCAATGAACAATCCCTGATGTGTGTGTGTGTGTGTGTGTGTGTGTGTGTGTGTGTGTGTGTGTGTGTGTGTGTGTGTGTGTGTGTGTGTGTGTGTGTGTGTGTGTGTGTGTGTGTGTGTGTGTGTGTGGCCATCCACGTGACTCACCCCTGGTCCTTTCATTAGACTGTTGCATATATGCTCATTTTCTCTATGTCGGCATACTATCTATTACTCACTTGTCTATTACTCACCGCTGCTGGAGTTCCCAGTATTACCAGTCACACGTCTACATCATCACCCTGTACCTGCGACTTATCACATGCTCTCTTTCCGGTGCTTGTTGCATATGGCTGTTCTTCCCTCAATCCTTTTCTAATACTGTGTCTATCTTTATAAAGAGAAATGTGTTTTTTGACTGCCAAACTATTTATTGGATTAACAATTTGTCAAACCAGAGCCAATGGCACAGCTCCAAAGCAAGTAGGCCTGCTTAAAATTCAGCAGACAGAGCAAGAGGAACAGCTCGGATGCTCCTCAGGTGGCCCTCCATGTCAGCAGCTCAACTTTCCTGTATTTTCTGTCTCGGGTCCCCTCCCCCACACATACACACCCCCACGACCACATACAGTAACAACCATGTCCTCCTCTGTGCAACAGAGGGGGGATTTAATCAAGCAATTAGTTGTCTTCCTGTGGCAAGAAATTGGATTCAGCAGTCCAACAATGTCTATATAATTTCTCAAACCTCATGCCAGAGTGACAGGGTAATCAATTTGACCTTATACTGTGATTTTTCTATTCTCTTTATATTGTTGCATATCTCCCATATTAAAGCCGGTTGTATCAAGTCATTCTAGGTGACGTTGTAAATCAATGAGCAGGGCAGCTGTATGGCAATATTACATTGAAAGAAATGTTGCATCAATTTAAAAAGGTATTGTGATTTGCAAGATATTTAATTTAGTGAATAATCACCAAAACCAGACATTTCTGTCTGGTTATTTTATCTATCATTCTTATCCATCCTATCTATTTATCTACACTGTTTATCGTCAAGGTCCTATTAAAAACCTAATGGTTTGTTAACACAGAACTATCTGTGAAGCCGTTATTGGAAACTGTTTGGAAAAGGGCAGGCACTTTCAAAGAAATACCTGGCAAGTGGATGGACAACCAATGTGTCTCCAAAATGTCCACTTTTCATGAGCTAAGAAAGCAGTCCTATCACCTCAAGTATATGTATTAAAGCCCCAAAGATTAGTCAATTAATTGCTTAATCTGTGGACAGAGAATAAATCAGCAACTATTTTGATAATCAATTAATCGTAAAATGTAAAACACTCAGTTTCGTAATAACACTCCTGGTGTGGTGACATTACCATGTCTTAAGGTGAAAATGACAGTGGGATATTTGCCTTTCAGTTTCAGCTGTCAATTAATTACATACATGCTGCGGCTAGATTGCCTATTTTCCAGCAAATGCAGAAGAATAATGGCCCCGAAGGATAATATGCTGTGTCCAAGACCAATTACCTTCACTGTAAACATAACCCCTTCTCTATGGGGAAATCATAAAATGACCCTAAAAGTACCACATGGTTTCTCTTGACTTTATCCAAGCTGGGACCCTTCTCTAGAATATATATCCTGATCCCAAAGGGCTAATGAGATTGTAATTTAGAGATGCGTTAGTTCATCAAGCTGATTACAACAATAGAGAAATGCGAAGCTCACTTAACACATGCACTACAAATCCGGCGGAGCAGTATGTGAGAACCTAAAGCGTCAGTTATACTAGCGCTTCCAAAAGTGCGTGTGGAAATCGTGACGTCACGGGACTGCCGTGAGTATTTATACTCGCGCGTGGTGGTCGCGACACTAGTTGCAGTCTGCTCCTGAACAGCGGTGGCGCTAAGGAGCAAAGGCTACCGATGTTTTTTCTTTCTAAGGAGTAGAAGAAGAAGAAAAAGATAAACAACGGCAGAACAGGCAGCAACAGTGCTGTCAATACTTTGATTTGATTCAATGAGCTACTTGATGGGATCAAGCCTTTCATTCACAAAAAAAGAACTCATCTTAACCCAGTAAGTTTACAAGAGAGACTTGCAGTCAGTCGGCGAGTCCTGGCATCCGGTTTCCCAGGAGCTCGGTCAGGCTTCCTGTTTGTCAGGTGCCGCTGAAAAAAATCGACTGGTGCGCGCCCTCAGCTCGCGCGCTGAAAACTGGATGCGCCGGCCGGAAATTATGTCATTTTGATGTCACGAATGTGCGCGCCACCTCCAACGCGCCAGGCATAAATGAGCCATAATGTCCAATCCGACTGATTAGGACATTTGGTTAGGTTGCCAGCTCCCTAGTACAAGGCCTGTGTAATATCCAATTGTGCCCAAATTGTGAGAATTAAATCAAATTCAAATTCAAGAATTCAAATTCAGAAATTGTCAGACAAATTCAAGTAACGGCAAGAGACTCGGCTGTTTATGATCAAATTATGAACGGCTCTGTGACCAGTGTAATCTGTGTCATGTCCTGTCTACTGCACCCTTTACTCAGCATCCGCCCTCTTCTAAACCATCAGAGTACTTCCAGCGAGGACGCATCTGACACAGACAATCTACTGTTACAGTTGAAAGGGAAACTCCGGACTATGTTAGGACCTGATTCCTCAGAAATTGTCCGGAGTTCATATGTGAAAACAACTTTATACGTCTAATGTACTGAGGAAATGACCTAAGGAGTTGAATGAATAGTATTAGACAAAAGAAAGTGGAAATGAGTGATGACTCAAACAGGAAAAATCCTGAGGATGAATTAGTTATAAGGCCATCTACATGTGGGGCAGACGAGACATAAAATATTAAGTTACCATCTGATATAGTGCAAGAGTTAAGGTTTAACAACTCCTGAAAAATCACCTACTGTACATTTACAACCAACCCTCTGTGGTCCTGTGCTAGAAATACACATCCCGTTAAAAGTCAATGACGAAGAAGGAAAAGTGTTGGGCTAAGCATCTACGTAAGGCACCGTGAATCGCTGTTAAATTTCTGTAGCAGTCAAAAATCTGCATGCAGATAACACCCACCGCATCATTCATCTCGGTTACATGACCGTCATTGTACACGCCCAGTTTTTTGAGGAGCAGATGAATCAAAGTGAGACATATGTTCCAAGGAAGTAAGATAAATAATTATCTCATGCAAATCTATTCTTTTTTTGAATCAAAAAAGTACAACTGAGCTGTGATCGTTTAAAAGATTGTCATATAAGTAAAAAAGAAGCTTACTGTACTGCACAGGAAATAAGAAATCACGTCACACCAAAAGGTAATTGTAGCTTTCTGCGACACATGCTGAATTATCTCTGAGCCAGCACGAGATCCGTCTCATCTTTACCATGGAAACCAACACCATACTACAGTACATGCACACACACTGAGGGAGCAATTGCCATGGCATCCAGCACCGTGGCGACAAGAAGCTTTCAGCAACCAGACCAATTTACTCAGCAGTTAACTGGACACTCAGTCAACCTTCTGTCTATCACATCTATTACACTCCATATTCCTCTCTACTCCCTTTTTCCTCAGTATTTTCTTTTTTCTTTTTTTTTTTACAATAAATTTCTTTTGTCATGAGCCAGAATAATTACCTTTTATCAGCAGAGGACAAGGTCTTGCAGTGTTCAGTAGGAGCGGCGCTCTGTCGAGTGGTGACAGAGGAAAAGAAGCTCTGCAGGGATCCCGAGAGATGCCCAGGGATGCAGCTGAACCGGCACCGCACGCACGCATCCACCACCACTATCACCACCAGTGAGAGCAGCAACGGCAGTGGCAAATCAGAAAGGGGAGGGGAATAAAATATAAAAAAGCAGGAGAGGGGGTTGCTCTATCAGCAGCAGAAGCATTACATCATAGGCTGCCTCTGTGGAAGGGTGGGAGAGGAGTGGACGGAGGAAGGGTGGTGCTTCTTGTAGCTGCACTCTCTCCGTCACTGCTGAGCTCTTTTCAGTGCATGCACAAGTCCAAATTTAATATTTATGATCTGGTAACTGTAAAATGCCCTCAGTGGTTAGAGCCAGACCTATGAAATAATTAGATCAACTGCTCTTAATTGTGTATGATCACTGGGGTTTGTTGTCAGAATGGATATAATATGATGTAGACTATAATGTGGCTTATCCCTTTGGGGCACAGTCTGTGTGTGTGTGTGTGTGTGTGTGTGTGTGTGTGTGTGTGTGTGTGTGTGTGTGTGTGTGTGTGTGTGTGTGTGTGTGCGTGTGCGTGTGCGTGTGCGTGTCCAATGTATGGTAACCCACACAATGTCTATTCTGTGTGGTAATTCAATTGCGTGACAAGTGCTTGCTTACCAGTGCTCAAAAAGCATGTTGATATTCAACCTCTGAAAAAGGTCACCGGAAACTCCTTGCAGCAGTTGTCAGTGGATAGATACAATTGTTAAGACAATGATTATATTCAAACTTGGCCGTCACAACCCATTTGTCAAAAACTGCTGAGTGAATATGTCGATGCTGTGAGCACATCTGAGAGGCAGAGTCCGACCATACGGGACATATGTAATGGTCGCCTTTTCCCAGAGGACAGCTTTTAACCACCTACACACTGGTGCACAACAGACCACCACCACTGACAACAATACTCACAACAATGGTTAGACAGAACCACATGATCTCAGTGCTTCCAAACAAAATCAAACACACCCCCTCAAGTACATGCTGTCAAAAGGCCACATTACTTAACCAGGCTGAACTAAATATGTTCAAAAAGCAGACAATAAAATCTTTCTCTGCCATCTACAACTAGTTGTTGTGAGCACAGTGCAAATATTCCCCATCTCATTTGGACTTTCCCCACTGCAGTGTTACTGTATGACCATTGGGTTTTCTTCAAATTCACTTGTTTTGTCCAACCAACAAAACCCAACATATTTGTGTGGGAAGCTAAAAAAAGACTTAAAACAATTAATCAACTTTTAAAGGCGTTGACATTTTCTGTCTATCAATTAATCACTTCAACACTGAAATCACTTTAAAAAGGTATCGCTCAGAATGCCAAAATCATGGAAAATTATTTCCGCCCTTTGCAGCTTTAAGATTTTAGCTCATTGTTTGCGTTTTGGATGTTGCATTGAAACCGAGTCAATCTCATCAATCCCTGTCAGTGGCCGTTTCCAGCAAAAGCTCTAATAAACCCACCGTACGCTTCCTGCCTGCAGCGCCCTGAAAATAAGAAAGACAAACTGTGGCCTGGCTGACATAAGCTGAAGACACAGATATTTTTGTAATGGATGGTTCAAACCCAAGCTTAAATGTAGCCTAATTACAGTGAAAACAACTTATTACTATTACTACTAATAATGATAATTATTCCATCTGCAATGTTTAATGTATTCAGTGGCACAGCAGTCGGTAGATAAAGTAATGCATTGTGTAAATGGACTGCAGCTGTGTTCTCTCATATAGTCTGACATCTGTCAAAACCCAAACAATTTACACTAGCTATTGGATAAATAGGTTACATAAAGATGTAGATCTGTTATTCATAGCAAGCAAGCAATGTGTTCAAGTAAACAACACAATAAATAATGAAGAAAAGCTCATATGTATTGTACTGTAGCTCTGACCCAGTAATAGTCCTACTGTAGGCCCAGTGTAAGAGTAAACACAGGTAAGCAAACTCTGCTGAAGACAAGATCTGGTACATACACTTAAGTCATGTTTTTAATGATGAAGCCACTCCAATAAAGGCTTGTTTCCACATTTCCTCAGTTGGTATGCTTTTAAAAATTTGAATGGAAATAACCAGCAACTTTCTAAAAAAAAAAAAGGATCCATTATTGTTTACAAAGCAGAGTATGGACAAGCTTTCACTGCCAAATTCAAAAACAGAAACATTATCGTTGATGTGCTCTATAAACATAACAAAAAAACAAAGTGAAGGGTTAGCGTGAGTTTGAACAGTGACAGTTGTCACAGCATGTTTTGGCAGTCAAGCTCAGAGCAGTAGCAATGACAGACCACAGAGACCTTTAATTTAAGGCCTGATGGCCAGCTAAAGAATGAAGCCTGACCCTTAATGTGCATGGACAACTCACATCCGCCATAATCTGTACTCCATGTAGGCTACATCATGTTTCCCACTCAGAAGAAAACTATGAAAAAGTTATTATGAGTGACATCAAGCAATGTATATGAGCGTTGTGAATACTGAAAAATAAATAATTAAGCCTTAATACAAGCCAGAAAACTCAGAACAGAGATCCACCATTACAGCTTGCAGATGTGGCCTTCTGAAAAACAGTAGCAATGTAATCTCAGTCGCAACACACCCAAACAAAAGGGAGAAAATAAAGAAGCACTATATGCGTGGCAAAGGCCTTAATATGTGTGACAGTGAAAGCAGAAAAATCAATCCAACTGCTCTTTTGTCCATATCTCTCGTTTTGAAATGGAGCGTACAAAATGCCTCACATACCAAGTTTTGTAGGGTGGCTGGAATGCAGACTGTACTTGGACAAGGCTGTGTGATTTCCAGTGTGTGTGACACTATTCAGTGGATGACGCCTGAGGAAGGAGGGTACCACAAAATGTAAACAGCACTCCTGATGGATTTGACCTTTGCTAACACAAATTGGATGAACCCCTTATGACCGCAGGGGACAACAGCCTTGAAATATTATTGCTGCAGCACACAGACTATCATTCTACTTTCCCAATGAAAAGCCCCGTTCTCAACAAGCTATTGAGTCTCACTGTTGCAAATAGATTCAAGCACTTCACTGCAAAAGGAAAAAAAATACAATGACAGCATTGAGAGACAAGGGAGTGACCTTGACATGAGACCATCGTGCTCTCGAGGAACACAAAAAGCCATTTCTGCGGTTTGAAATATAAATTGTAGAAAATATGCTGAATGTAAGCATTATAACACAACCGGATGTGAAACTTGGACAAGCCACTAAAAATGCACAGATGTGGTAACACTATGCCCATATGTCATGTTCATTGTGCCTGAAAAAAAGTCCCCTTAGCAGCTCCATGGAATATATTTAAGATGTATTTAATCTGCAGGTTCTACTAGCAATGCAATTTATTTATTTTTTTAGATTATTTTTTGGGGCCTTTCCCTTTATTTGAAAGTGACTGTGGATAGACAGGAAAGGTGGGAGAGAGACGGGGGATGACACGCAGCAAAGGGCAGCAGGTTGGACTCGAACCCGGGCCGCTGCAGAGGATTCAGCCTACACGGGGCACACGCTCTTACTGGGTGAGCTAGAGCTCAGAGAGCTAGAGATCACCCCCTAGCAATGCAAGTGTTGAGTGAAAATTTCAAGTTATAATCTCGCTGGCCAAACATGCTTTTATTCATAGCACTGAATTAAAAAAATGGTTTGCAAGTATTAAAAAGAACACACATTTACAAAATCGTGTTTTTGTTTACCACTCATAAATATTAAAATATATATAACCTAGAATATAGCCTACATGTTCTCAAAAAGCCACAGAAGCAATCTATTTTCATAATCCAATTTAACAAAATACCCCTGAAGGGTTAGGTGTCAATGAATTATTCAAATTTCACACATGCAGGAAGAGTTGGTCAACTGTAATATACATGGTGTTGATTGATCACACTTAGCTGCAGCATCCTCATTCCCTTCCCCCCCTCCGCAGGCCCTAGAGACTACTTCTGAAATTAAAAGGTCAAAGGTGATTGGCTGTTCACCTCTGTAGCAACTAAACAGCAACAGGGATAATCAACCACCAGGACACATGCTCTCATATTGTGTCACATGCAGTAGAGGATGTAGAAGTGGCATTAGCATTAGTGTAGCAATATCAAGCCATTACTACTACTGCAGGAAAATGCAATGCCATTAATGGTGAGATGGTTAATGCAATGCACAAACAGGTATACCTCACTCTGTGAGTAAGATTAGTGAGTAGGGCTGCAGCTATTGATTATTTTAGTAATCAAGTATTCTACCAATTATTCCATCGATTAAGAAATATTTTTGCTTCATAGTAAACAGCAATAGTAAATATACATATTACAGTTAAAGCAACATTTATTGCCTAAATTGCGTACAATAACAGGGATAGACGGTGATATCTTTTCTAATAACCATTGGTGACAAATGTTAGCTGTTTTAAGAGGTGATTTCAGTCATCACTCAACTCTGGCTTTTGTCAGCTAAAACATAAACACATGACCTACCGTATGTCAGACCACATATACATACGCCAGCAGACGATAGCTTAAACAGTTTAAAAAAAAAAAGTATCACTTATGTGGCCTCTGTGAATAAACAAGATTTTCTTATGTAAACCTCTTGACTTTCTTGTTGACTCTGACATCCATGTGCACGTCACTACACGTTCCAGTTTAGAACAATCACGCAATTGCCTTGAAAGTTGGAGTGTTGATTTTTAGTGGGATCTGCTAGAACACCTTTTATATTATAGGGGATAATTTGATACAAAAATATGACTTAATGGAACTGTATTCTGACCTCTAACTTATTTGCAAAAGGGCAGTCTGTGCAGATGCTGCTGTCAGTAAAAAGATGTGGAGCAGCAGTGGCATCTTATAACTTTGTCTTGGAATAGTGATCTTAATCCCCAACATATAGCGCTTACAGCTGAAAGATAACAAAGCACTGCCCTTGGCACCCTTCTCCAGAGTCTCAGGGGGCTCTCGTACGGCTGCTCTGATAAAGCTATGGCAATGTGGAATATTCACAAAATCCCATCATGCCGCTCTTCGGTATTTGACCATGTGTTTGAGTATGGCTAACTGAAGACAGAAATCTATACTGTAAACATGAATATTTTTCTCTCCTTACGCAACGAGAGGGCTGGAGTTAATAGTGGATGTCACTGGTGTTCCCATTTCCTAATATGGCTTGCTTTGGTCAGCAGTTGAAACAGGTGTATTATTTCTGAGGATGCAGGGCTACGACAACAAATCAGACACTTCTATGGCTCTTGACCTTGGGGCGATGATAATTTGCAGATGGAAAAGAGTGTTTAAAACACATTCACATCAACATTTGGAAAGTTCAATTTTTGTAAATGGCAATGACTGAAATGTGTAGTTTTTCCACCCATATATGGATTAACGGAACTGAAAATAGCTATGACAATGTTCCGGAAACTCCTGACACTAGTGAAATGATTTTGAGATCCGTCCTATCTGCTGCTGATCTAAGAGGCTACAGGTAACTACTTTGGGTCTCTTCTGTTACAGCACTGCCTAACCAGTCACCTTGTTAGCCGACTCTCCCTGCAGTATCATGTTCTATGTTACCGCGGCAACACAGCGATTATGTTCACCTCTCTATTCACACCCCACTCTCGTCCCCCCAAGAAACACTCATCTTGTCACCACATTGGGTTGACAAAGCAGGCATATTACAATGGGCATTGTTAGAGTGATCTAAAGAAAGCTTGAGCCCCTTGGCAAGGTGAATCAGGCAACATCAAACAGATCATGTCTATGGATTTGGAAAAAAAATCTTAAAAGAAGAAATTTAAACAGATTTTATTTAATTCAGACCTGCATTTTTTTTTGACTGGATGAACTTTTTTTTTTTTCTCCTCTCCAACATAAAAACAAAGTGGAAAAAACACATTATTGGTAACTCATGTTTTTAATAGTATTTTTCCATGTCCATTCCAATGGACGCCAGGACGAGATGGGCGTAAAATGTCATAAAAACTTAAGAAAATTAAGGCTAATTTTTCCACATAGTAATCAATCAGGTATGACCTAAACATCTGGAACTGGATGTTTGCATGGTTTTGAGAGTGTGTACAGTTCTGAACATGCACATGATCTTGGTAGGGGTATCTCAGCGTGGGTAGGGAACAGCAGTGAGGTCATCACCAGGAAAACCCAGAGCCTGCAAGAAGATAGAGAAATGACGCAATCTTCGTCTTTATACTCTACAAGAACATTATGTACAAAAAATATATATTTAAAATGTTCTAATCATGAATAAACTGTGACACCATACTTTACCTATGAAAAGCTAACAGGTATTTTATTTGTTTATATACTGAAACTATACATGTGAGCGTTAGCTAAACCTGCCCACATCCTGATGTCCATTGCAATGGACATAGGACTTTGAAAAATCCTATAAATTGATGATATATGTTCAAAATAACTTCAAATATTATCACTTGTAACAGTTAAAATTATACTGACAGCAAATTAGTTTGGCCAGCATGAACATACATTTATATTTTTGATTGAAAATGGGCACTTACTCTTCCCTCTCTGCAGTCGCTCCACCATGCTTGTCCGATGTCTCTCTCAGAAAGTGCTCAAAGTCATAACATGATTTTGATTGGATAATCAGGATCCAATCAGTAACCAGCATTGCTGACATCATTCAATTACAGAGTATTTATTGGTTTAGAGACAAAAATATGCCATGAGCATACCAATGGTCCGAAGGGGTTACAGCCATGTGAAGTACCAACATAAACGTGAATATTTTTATTGGAATGTTGCTTTTTTTTTAAATATATCCTAATTTTGTATCGCAAAAGATAAAAATGTCAGAAATAGCAAATAATAAACACATAGTACCATGCCCTACCATTCTACACTACTATACATTATACCATCTATATTCTACATACTGTACTCTGAATTAAAACATTAGCTGTTGGTCCCACTTGAAAACAGGAAAATTGAATGTGAATATCGGTTGGAACCATTTCAACCATTTTAATTACAACCAGAAACTGCTGGAATGTCCAAATGTAATGTGAATCTAAAAGGATAAGTATCAACTATTTATTTCTATTTATTATATCTCTCCTGGCCTTAAGGAAAATCAATAATATATCATTAGTATAAATAAAGTTCTCAGGGATCTTAGTTGATAGTCTCTTTCATGCTTGCCCAATTCAAATTTCTGACCAAACTAGGAGCCAATGACAGATGAGTGCATCTGATGAGGTTAAACATTTCTCAATATGAAATAGTCCCACTACATAGAGCATTCCCTCCCCTGCACTTAGTGTTAGCTTCTTCAAAAACTACACATTATTCAGTTGTTTTGCCTCTGTCTTAGGTGAGCTATTTGTGCAACGGTAATTTGAGGGCTCTACTTAAAAGGCAGGTGTGTCAGGAGAAGCACAGTGAACTATAAGCACATAGCATGCCTGTTTATTTGCTGCAAGCGCCTGTCTGCCGCACTTCTAACAAGGGTGTAAATTCAACAAAAAAGCAAATCAGCCGTCTCTCAACCTGAAGTTGAAGATCACAGGGGGCACACTGCTGATCAACACCTAGGAAGATTCCCATCTGTTCACTGTCTATTCAAAACGTTACAGTATATTCATCATAATATACCTGTACTATGATGCTGAAATGTGAGCCGCAGAGTACTGTGCCTAAGTCTCAAAAGCTGAGTTTATTACTACATCTGTAGACAACTTCTAATCAACTGAGAACTTAGTGAAAGTTGCATATGGCACTATGTTCTGTAGCATCTCATTGTATACACAGGTTGACGCATTGTATAACTTATTTCCACATAAGGACAATATAGATTTCCACAATAGTTAACAAAAAAGTAAATTAACACAGTATAAGCAACAGAAAGCTGTAGGACTGTGCAGAGGGCTTCAATAGGCCTTAGATTGGCTTCATCATCAGTCTATCCTGAGTCATTTCATGAAATATTTAGGATATGATGCATGCTAGCAGCGGTGCAGGCACAAGTGCTACATTAGGTAGCTCAGGTAGGAGTCGCATTTGAGGAGAAATAAGGGTATGTTTCACATTATATTAAACTCTGCCGAGTGGTATGTTTTTGTTGTCAGGTGAACAATTTGAGAAGTTAAAATGACTAAATCCTGAAGGAATGGTCATATTTGCTTTATTTTGTGAGTTCAAACCTGACAATATTTACTGTCCCCTCCACCTGGAGACCACAGGGACTAGAGAGATATGAATCTGATGCATCATGAGAAAGGAGGATTATTACTGCATGGTAAGGACAGAAGTAAAGGAGTGAAAACAGCTCCATCTAGTACTGTACATGACAGTCATTCTAGAAGATAACAGATTTAGAAACTATGCCCTATTCCGGTATACCATGAAATAGAACAAAGCTATAAAACTATATTACAACACAATTTAACTACTTAAGACAAAAGGTTCACATTAGATACACATTATTTTGTGAACTTGCAAAATTATCCAACAACTTCACAGATTCCATAAACTTTCATGAAGTTTGACACAGTTTACTTTTTGAAAGGCAAATACAAACCAACAGTAGTCCTACATTTACTGAGGTTAAGCCAGACACTAAGTTAAATTATGCAGCGTGTGCAAACTTTAGTCCAGGCCAAATAATACACTGACCAGAGCATACAGGGCACAGCCGATACAGCAGCAGTGGAGGCCCCCATTTCTCTGCCTCGCCCAGAAATCGTCTCAGGTCACTCCTCTCTGCAGGCCTCTAAACTTAGCTCAGCCCAGAAAGAGATCAGAGGCTGTCTGTCTGCCTGCTGCTGGGTCGCGTGGCAATCCCTCAAAGTGTGCAAAGATATGTGACAACTGCTCACATCACACCACAACAGTTTCAAACTCCCAACAAGTATGAGCAGCAGCCAAGGCCTCCAGACGGCAGGAAACAACGAAAAAAAATACTCTACTATTGACTTAGAAAGGGTAAAGAATTACATACATAATTAAAGAATTCAGATGGGTCAGTGAGGGTGAAGCTCTTCATTTCTCTACACCTGCACATATCTACCTTGGTCATAATCTAAGCCAATGCTGCTGCATTCTCAATTCTCTAATTTTACTCTTTAATTTAACTCATTTAACTTTGTGTCAAAAATCATAATGCATGTTCCACACAGTGATCCAATGTAGATAAAAATGTACTTCTTTGTAGTGGTTTTGAATCTTATCCCCACAGCTATGAGGCTAGTCAACTAACAATTCCCCACTTAACTCTTGTCAACTGAATAATTTTAGTGTTTAATTATGACAATTGCTGTGGACAACAACAACAAAAACAACAACAACAACAGTTGACACAGGTGTGTCCATGGCAGACAAGTCAAACCATGTGTGTACAGTCACCACCACCTCCTTCATGTTACCACCACCTTATCCACGTCATTCTTTTCTTACTAAGCTCACTCACAGCTTCCAGGCAAGCTTGAATAGCAGGTAAATACTAGGGATGGGATTGTAACACATTTTCCAGTAGATGAATAGGCTTTTGCATGCTTAATGAGTCACCAGTCAGTGAACATGCAAAAGCATGACATTGATCCTGTCATTCTAATTAATACAGAATCATGCAACCAGCTACAGGGAATTTGATGAGTTGGTGTGGGTTGAACAGAGTGAATGACTCTGAAGTAGAGTGGACACATTTTTTGGCACATGATACCGAAGAGCAGACGTGTGCATTGGATAAACAATGTGCTAGAATATCAATGGCGTTTACCCAGTGATCAGCATCTAGTTATACCCACCTCCAGGGTCAATTAGTATGCAGCAACACATAGAATTGCCATGCAAATGTGATTTCAGGACTCTGGTAGTCAATTCAGTAATGTCAGTTCAGTAATGAGAGATTTGCAAGTTGATCTTTACTAGTGTAAGCTTTAAAAAAATATACTCACATAGTAAATACAGTGTATTGTAAATACTTTCTAAATACAGGATCACCACCAAAGACACCAGAGAGCCCTCCTCTGAGTACTTTATGATCACAATGTGTACATGATTTCTGAAGTCTTAGTTTTATGATATTGCCAAGGGCATCAACACTGCCATGACGACCGGGAGTGTGTGTACTCAGGCCTAAGACAGTCAAGGAGCCCTAGATTATGAGTTCAGACAGTGAACATGAATCATGCAATTAATTATAGTGACTTAGTCTGTAAAACTAAGACACACCTGAATGGTGGATGGATTAAACAAAAACAATGTCAGATCTGTTCAGCTATGCTAACATGCAGTTATACTGATTGAAGTGCAACTACAGAAAACTGTACCCTTTCATTTGAATTTATGTCGAGATGGGATCTGTTAAAAGTACTGCATAGCTTGAGTCTGATCTCTCAGTGGTTTTTATTAGCTTTGTATCAGTAGAAACCCGGTAGTATTTCTGAATGGCCGTGCGTCCCTCCCTCATATCCCCCTGAGACAGGAGATATCTGCATTGGGGGGTCCGGAAAAAATCTTCCGATGACGTAAAATGACGATTTTTGCGTCATCGGAAGATTTTTTGGACAGAGCAAAAGACTACAACCAGTAGTAGGACCTACTTCCGCATGTTTTAAACCCGCCCATCGCCCGAAGCAAGCCGATCTCGGCCGGAAAAAAACGAAATGTCAGCCATCTTGAATCCTCGCTAAACAGGGCTCTGCTCTATCTTCTCAGCAGCAAACTTTTACAACAATTATGTGCATTCAAACTACCGCACGTGTACCACCGGGATACATCGCTACAGAGCAGAGAATATGCAGGAAACGTTATTACAGACGAAATAATCGGCCCACTACGAGAGCTTCGCCTGCCACGGAGACCAGCACCGAGACCAGCGGACTCCAGCGGACTCCAGCGGACTCCAGCGGACTCGTCGTACCCCGAGCCTGGTAGGGGACATCTTCGTCGGCTAGGTGGGAAGCTAACGCTAGCCGGGGAAAAGGCACATCCAGAGCGAGCTAACACTAGCCGGCCACCTGTCCCATCAATCCTGCTCGCAAGTGTCCGTTCATTTAACAACAAACTGGACTACATCCAACTTCAACGATGCTCCCAACGCGAGTTCAGAGACTGTGTTTTTTGCTCAACAGTGAACCGGACTGTTCAGCTACCAGGACTGCTAGCCCTCCGACAATCCGAGCTTCTTTTACTGTCTATGGCTCTCTCTCGTGGATGTATTAAGAGAACTTCTCCGCAGCAAACTTTTACAACAATTATGTGCATTCAAACTACCGCACGTGTACCACCGGGATACATCGGTACAGATCGGAGAATATGCAGGAAACGTTATTACAGACGGAATAATCGGCCCACAACGAGAGCTTCGCTTGCCATGGAGACCAGCACGGGGACCGGCGGTCTAGCTCGTACCCCGAGCCGGGTAGAGGACATCCACGTCGGATAGGTGGGAATCTAACGCTAGCCGGGGGAAAGGCACATCCAGAGCGAGCTAACGCTAGCCGGTCACCTGTCCCATCAATCCTGCTTGCAAGTGTCCGTTCATTAAACTACAAACTGGACTACATCCAACTTCAACGATGCTCCCAACGCAAATTCAGAGACTGTTGTGTTTTTTGCTTTCGTGGGAAACATGGCTGAACAACAGTGAACCGGACTGTCCAGCTACCAGGACTGCTAGCCTTCCGACAATCCGAGCTAGAGATGCTCTGTATGAAGGTGAGCTGTGTTAACACGGACTGGTGCAGAAATGGGGTGATTTGTATCCAACTAACTGCTAACCGCTGGAGTTTGTGACTGTTACATGGCGACCATTCGACATTCCACGCTAATTCACGGCTGTGTTTATACTCAGTGTTTACAGCCCACCAAGCCTAATGCTAGTATGCGTTAGCTTAACTTTACGGAGCCTATAATGTGTGTGCACTAAATGTAGCCTGTTTCGTATGTCGTTATTATATAATGTAGTTTTTATATATTTTAAATGTGTAACACCACTTGAGCCACGATGAAACGTTGTTTCGTGTATATGGTTGAAATAACAATAAAACACATTGAGTTGAGTCGAATGCCTCACTGTCTGTCTGTCAAGCGGTAGGCGTGGCTTGGGAGTGGACTCAAAGTAGCGAAGCAAAGTGCATTCTGGGATTTGGTGTCTTTCATCCATATGAGCCAAAAACACATTTTCTGGCTTTTCTCGGCCTAGAAGGCACCAATTAAATTTTTTTTTTCACATTTCTGCTACATAAGTGACCCAATTTAAAGATATATTCAGCTTTCCAGCGGTGAAGTATCCCTTTAAATTAAATAGATGCACTCATTTACAGACAAACAGGCTGTTCACAGTCCTGGAAAAGGTTTGAGAGGTTACAGAGTAGTGATAGACCGATTTTATCGGCCGGCCGATATATCGGGCCGATATATCGGGCCGATATTTGCGCTTGTACGTGTATCGGCATCAGCCGATACGCGGCTGCTGCGTTCGCTGATAGTTTTTTCCCAGCATTATTTACAGACAGGCGTCCACAGGCAGCTCTGTGTTGCTGGAGGCGCTGTAGTTCACATGCAGACCATGCACTGCCCCTCCACCACTAGCACCATGGTCTTAAATTACAAATCAAGCACTTTATTTCAATGGCTACTTTTCAGGTTTACTGTTTTCTTAAATTATTTAAATGTGTTGACAAAGGACATTTTGTGATGACCTGATTATATCTGTCTTATGTCAGCAAGCAATGCATCATCAAGGCTGTGTTGTTGATGAAAGTCTTTTACCCCTGCACAGTTAACCATATGCAGTGCACCCATCCATATGATGCACATTGCACACATAATTTGGGTGATATGAATGTAAGATGATTACAGAAGTGACACTGATCTGTGTTTATTATTTTTAAAGAAATGGCAGAGCAGATTCCGAAAAAAAATCCAGTGTGGCAGGGTTTACATTTTTATGATGTAAATTGAAGGAGCACAAGCAGTATCGGCTCCAAATATCGGCTTAAGAAAATCGGCAGCCCGTATCGTTCATCGGCTAAGGCTGATGAAAAACAAATCGGTATCGGCACTAAAAAATCCATATCGGTCGATCCCTATTACAGAGAGGTGAAAAGAAAGCGTATTAGCATTCAGTATAAACAGACATACATTATTATCAATAACCTTTCCCACTAGGAGAAAACAAATTGATGAGCACTGACAGCTTAGCCCTATGTTGAGGTCTGGAGTAATTTAAAGCTTTAGTGCTTAACGTTTAGATATTAATGAATGTGCGTTACATTCAAGCCATTGTCAACAAAGCTAATAAAGACTATCAGCTCCACACAACTTTCTCTGTATTTCTCAGTATGGCTATGTTGAGAAGATTGTGTCATCCAGCAACCTTCGCGTGCAATAACTTGAGTGAAGATTACCTCTTCTGAAGAGTCCATCATGTTTTTTTAATCCTCCGTGTCCTCCTTGGCTACTAGCAACTGTGTGGAGGAGGGGGCGGGGGCTGTGCGCGATCATGGAAGGCTGTATCATGTGGACGTGCTGGAAGTTTTGTTGTCATTACTTAGAATTCCTCATGGGGGCGACAGAAACTACGCACTATAGCTTTAAGAGTAAATTTATATGGGAAAAAAAATCCAAAAACATTTTTAAAATTCCACTGTACAGTATACTGTCTACTTACCAATATCAAATTGGTATCAAATGCTGACCCAATTACAAGCCTATATTATTTAAATATAGTAATTATAATAGTAAACAGATGTGAATGTCTGTTGTATTATACTTAAAAATGTCTTTATTCTTACAGTTTGTGTCTGAACTGCACAGTTATGATTAGAATGATATTGATGAGCGCACAACTGGTGTCAATTTAAACTTTACAACTCATTGTAATTAGTTTTTTATACAATTATCTCAATTTTGTTTTGATATATAAAATCAGTTCAGAGGTAATTGTCAACAGATCACCCACACTTGGGCTGCAACTAACTAACTAAATTATCCATTAATATGTCAACTATTTAAAAAGGGACAGTTCACTCACGGTAAATTTCTAACGGTATCAATAGTGTTTTTAACATAAAAAGCAAAATATTGCTTATATACTGAATAAAAATGCATGTTATATTGCTCAGTTGATGTTTTATTGTACCAGTTGGGATACGGTACAGATAATGGCATTTATGTAGTTTTAGTTTTGCTGGTGTGCTGTGGTTGAAGTGTTTGACCAACCTGCCAGCAGCTGAAATTACTCGGTTGACACCAGCAGCAGCGAATCCGTCGTTGACGGCCAGATTTAACGTATGTGCAAAGCAAGAAACTGATTTCCAACTGACTCGTGCGGGGTTGTTTGCTGAGACAATGCTCCGAGCGTTGTCGTGCACATGGCTATTACACGCCCGGCAAGTCCCCATGACTCCACAGTCTGGTTGAGTTTGACTTTACCTGCCAGTCATTTCCAATGTAGTGGCAAGTGATTGTTATGTAGCTCTCTGTAGTCAGTGCCGTCCAACAATCTGTCGTCAGAGCCACATTAGCCGTGGCTAACTGTGTTTTTAGCTCAGCCTTCTTGTTTTTGTAGCGTGTGTCCAAGTGGGTAGTAATGGTCGCTCGAGAAGGGATATTATATCCTGGCTCCATGTAGTGTAATAATTCCCGAAATCCCTCACCGTCAGTAGTGCTAATTGGCATCATATCTTTTTCGATCATGCTGCAAATCCTCTAAGTAATGCCCTCCGCTTTCCTGTGGTCACATACTCGCCTTCCCACCACAGCAGCGATTGTAGGTTGTGAAGGCGACAGACTTCTTCCCTGCAACATGGCTGCATGCAAGTTATGAAGGTGGTATCTTAGCGAACTCGTAGAGCTGCTGAACTTAAACGTAGTACCGCAGAGTTTACATTGGGCGTCTGTCATTAATTAAATTGAAATGCTCCCACACTCCACTCCGTTTTGACAGCCTCAAGTTTGTGTCGGGTCTCTCGCCGCCCGCGAGAATTAATGCGCCTACGTCCTGTAGAAAACGGTCTTAGATTGCAATGTTCAATTAGCCGACAATTAATTTAATCCAGTAAATTATGCCATCTAGCTCCATTATATTTGAGAGAAGGCAGACATCTCTAAGACAGTATCTCCAACACTGGGCAACTCACACAAAACAATCTAGATTAGGTCTAGACTAAATACTGTAGCACTACAGGTAAGAGTATATATATTTTTGACTGTCCCTTTAATAAGTTGCATCTATAAAATGTCAGAAGAGTCAAAAATACCCAGCCCAATATCCTGAAGCCCAATGTGAAATCACCAAATTTCTGACCAAAAGTTAAAAACCAAAAGATAATCCTTACAACTGAGAGCTGGAACCATTGATTATTTGGCATTTTTGCTTAAAAAAAACAAAACACTGAGGGCCAGATGTACTAACGCTTTTGCACCCACTTCAGGCGTATTTGTTTCGCAACGTGTGCGTAAAAGTAGGGCTGCAACTAACAATTATTTTCATAGTCGATTAATCTGTTGATTATTTTCTCGATTATTCGATTAGTTGTTTGGTCTATAAAATGTCAGAAAATGGTGAAAAATGTGGATCAGTGTTTCCCAAAAGCCCAAGATAACGTCCTCAAATGTTTTGTCCACAACTCAAAGATATTCAGTTTACTGTCACAGAGGAGAGAAAGAAACAAGAAATTATTCACATTTAAGAAGCTGGAATCAAAGTATGTTTACTTATGTCTTAAAACATTACTCAAACCGACTAATCGATTATCAAAATAGTTGGCGATTAATTTAAGAGTTGACAACTAATCGATTAATCTTTGCAGCTCTACGTAAAAGCATGACGAGGTATGTACAAACAGGCCGCACTGAGGTAAAAGCGCAGGCTGCTTGTCGCCGGGACTGAAAATGGCAAATTGCGCTTTTCAGTGTCATGCATATGCATTCATGGGAGGGTCAAGGGGAAAGTGGGAGTCTCCCATAAAGAGATGGGAGGGGAAGCGTAAAGTGTGCCTAATTATGTAAAAAAAAAAAAGCGCCCATGAAAGCGTGCCTCTATTTTGCGGTGAAAATTCTCCGCCTCTTAAAAGCAGGTGTAAACCTGGAAGCAGGTTTCCTTGCAAATGCCTCCTTGTGAAATGGCAGCAGTAATCTAAGCAAGATGAAGACATAGGCCAAGGAGATGAGCTGAACAGATTTTTGCCACAAGGATCACACTTTTTCAGTTGAGTGAACACGAAATCATTAAGCGTTACAGATTAAGCAGCCATGCAATATTACAGTTACTGGGAGAAATCAAAGATGACATTGAATCTCTGACTCAGCGTTCACATTCCATTCCAGCAACTCCTCGCTACATTACAAATATTGGCATCAGGATCATTTCAAACATTCATAGCATCAGCAATGGGAATAGCGCTGTCTGCACTCAGCCGTATCATACTTGACGCTTTGCTACAGCACAATTTACGGTATAGTGGGCGGAGAAAGCGGCGGATTACCCGATCGATGAACTGCAGGTTTGGTAAATACGACGTAAGCTGAAGTATCACAGTGTGCGCTTTCTGCGGGTTGGCCATGGCGCTGATAATGCTACAGTCGCAAATGTACGTACATCTAGCCCTGAATGTTTATCAAAATAGTTGGCTGTTATTTTTCTGTTGATCAACGTCTGAAGATGCTTTTATTTTTTAATACCTGCAGTAATGTCATCACGATTAAGTCCTGTCAAGCCTGCTGGAGATCTTGGATGAAGGCATGTAAAAATACAAAAGTGACATACTAAAATAGAATTAGCTCAGTGCTTTGGAGTTTGAAAATGCTTCATCAGATGAATGCCAGTATTTGACACAGAGACAGTGGAAGCTCCGAGCTGGTGCACGCTGTGATCTAGCCTGGTCAGTCTTGTTTCTGACCATCTGTCGTTGTGATATCAACACCTCCTGTGTATACTATATTCCCTCCAGTGTTTACTAAAATCACTCTATAATACATCCTTTGAAAAGATATATTTTGACAACACATGACTCAACCTGCAGGGATTACTTCTGACGACTGTCAGGAGGAGCCTGCAGAGATGATTTTAGAGGGCTCCTTTTAAAAAGAATTAGCACTGCACACACTCACTCAGATCCATACAAGCACATTTATCCCTAGACCCATACCCCAGTTCTCCTTTCTGATGGTTAAAATACACCCTACAATATAATGTAATCTAACACACTACACCACAGAGCTGTTTTTAAGTCTTTTGAATCAAGTCCAAGTCAAGTCTCAAGTCTTTTAGAACAAGTCAAAAGGCAATTTTCTTCAGGTCTGTTAATGCTAGTATAAAAATGACAAAATCCCACCAATGACTTATTTGAACTATTGAGCTACTGTATTTGTGTGTAGTCTAATTTTATATTCTGGTGCCAGCAGCTGCAGCTAAAAGTGTGCATTAGTTTGAGATGTTGTGCTCATCCTGGTTATGTTATGATTTATTCATGACAGACAAATATATTAGTGTTCAATTTGAATACTGAAAAATGGGTGCAAATCTATTTAAAAAACAAAACATATGGCCCATATAGTCTATTTACATACAGTATCTACTATCTACTATCTACTACCCAGTCCTTGATGTTGTCTGTCAGGCTATCATTTCTCTAAAATGATTAGAGTCCCAGCAAAGACTGGTACCAATTCCATAATATAGTATTTCTAGTATCAAGCCATAAATCAGAAAGCCACGATTGTTGTACCTGGTCTGACGAATTTGTTTTCTTGTCTTGGGCACAACTTGACAAGTATTTATGTGAGAGGAGAGTAACATCTGAGTTACTGGCAAAGCTTTGATAATACTACATCAATCACAGAAGTAGCACTCAACTCCCCAAAGCTTAACTGTGCATTAACTGTAGCATGCTCGGATCCAGCTGCATGATCCAATAGGGGTTAAAATGACAACACTGTTAACACAGCTAAACATCCAACTCCACTTTGAGTATGGGCTCTTCTCTTTTAGTCCAGAAATGAAGAACCGGTGTCTAAACATCTTGGTTCCTGTGTGAAATAGTGGAACAATAATAACCCTATGATGTAGCCGGGTTAGTTCAGTAGGTTGAGCGGGCGCACGTATTTAGAGGTTTATTCCTCGATGCAGAAGGTCCAGGGTTCGAGTCCGACCTAAACGTCAGGCGATCAATGTGTAGTAACCATGGAGATTTTGTGCACTACTGTAGCACTACTGTATGACTGTCGTACAACTGAATGAGATTAGCTGACTGTGGTATCATATATCCCAAATCACAGGTCGATTTATAACAAATAGTGGCAATACTAGTCTTTCCTTACCACGGACTGTTGTTGATAGTTAAAGTTAGCTAAATTAGCATAGTCATAATTACGGACGTTACCCCGATAAATCCAGTCTTGTGCTGATGCTCTGACAAGCAAAATGCCCGCTGTTTATGACCTGATAACTGTTAGGGTTAGTCAGTCTCTTGTTCATTGATTTGCACTGCGCGTTGCTCGCGTAGGGAAAAGTTCAACACAATTCAACTCTTGCCGTCGCGTCGCCTGTTAAAATGTCCGTGCCTTCCTATCTGCCCGCTCGCCTCTCAGTGACAATGAATTACGAGGGGCGATAACCCCCCCCGTGTGAAAAGCCCTTATGAATTTTACTGTGTAACATGTTCAATTTTACTCTTGTGTCCTAAGGCTACCTCAGAAAGTCAAAAGAACACAGGTACAGCTTAAATAACCAAACTGTCACCCTTGATTCTTAATTTTATGACAGTTTTTCTCCCATGACAAATGACCACAGTTACCTTTAAGAAGACTTGAAAAACAATGACCATGAAGACAAAAGGGGAATTTTACTAAGGATATATGTCAAAAACTGATATATGCTGAAGTAACTGAATACCTTATCAAAGCCGAGAATTAGGCCTGCAGCACAGCATCACACATTGCACAGAGGCCTATTGACTATCAGTAGCCTAAAGGGGCCTTGTTATGGAGTATGTCAGAATCATAGTACAGAGTACAACCACCAATGTACAAGACTCTGGGAGATATCTGCCTTTAATCTCTGGTTGTGGATTTTGGACACAGCAAATATCCACTTACAGGGCTGTATTCAGATCAAACAAAATAGTTTATGTTTGACCAGAGTTCAGGCACTCATCAACTGTCCAAGGTAAAGGGAGTAGAAATATCTTGACCGTCTTAGCTTGTGCAGACTTTAATGCCGAAAAATGTAACCACATCTTTTATGCTGCGAGACCAGGCTGTCTTTTTGTTTTGAGTGCTGGCCATAGAATGTTAATATTTACAGTCTATGGTGGTAGCATGTACTGTAGTAACATAAACAGCCATTGACTTATAAATCTAAATGGGAACATTTATAAGATGAAATGTAGTCTGAAATTAAAATATACTATATAGTCTAAACGTCCCCCCCCCCTTTTAATTTGCTTGTACTGCGGCCCTTGTTATGGCCAACACTGCTGTAATAAGAATTTATTTAAGTTTGAAACATTTAAAAGAAGTTATATGAAAGCAGTTATAAGAGCAATTGTAACTGCTGACTACTTGACGGAAGTATCTCTCTTCTCAAACCCATTAATCCTTTTATTTATTTGACTTTTTTTAGTTTGTTCTATATTTAGACCATATACAAATCTTCATACATTGTAAAAAGATACAAGATTTGTTTGATGCTTTCGGACAAACTCGGTTTTAAGCCTCCAGTAGCTCTTTGATTTATTATTTATTCTTTTCAGGTCATGGTCTGACTTACAAACAGCTGGAACAGACTAGTGTGATCAAATTTGAAATTATCCATATAGCTTCTATACTATCTTAGGAAATAAAAAATCAAGTACTCATGGCCACCCTTGGAGCACAGATTAGTGAGTGTATCAAAGTGATAGCATCAGATTTTGCATCAAACACACATGTGCACGCGCGTACACACACACACACACACCCTATATCAAAGAGCCCTTCTTGAGGCTTTGCATAGCAAACAGGTGCTAGATTAAATCAGAAGGGTGGAGACAAAAGCTCAGTGTCTGTTACTTGGCTTGTCACCACAGAAGTCAAGTCAAAGCCTGAAACGATAAAACCAAGACCCGTGTTTAAAAGCAAGGGGAGAGAAAAGACAAATGTGAATGTTAAATAGAACAAATAAATCAAATCTAGTGTAGCAAAGGTGATTTCCAGCACTAGATCATTGCATTGTTTGTGTACTAATATATACTTAAGCTCAGGCAAAGACCATGAACACTCAAAGCTATTATGGAATTAAACCAAGCGGCTCACTTAGTATACTTTAAAATTGTAATTACAAAATCACAGCTGATTAATTAACCAAAGCATGGCAAATGGAAGGTGTCATTCTGAATTGTAATCATTTTCAACAAATCTCATTTAAAAACCAAAACCAACAATGTGTCAGCCCATCTCTCAATTCTTTTTATCGTCTGTGGCACTCAGCTCCAAGCCCGTTCATGTCTACTGAGAATGTTTGTTTTTTTTGTTTGTTTTTAAATAGGCCACTAATATATTGTTTCATTTTGTAAATAGTACTCAAACAGGAGTACATATCATATTTGATTAATATACATTTGTGGTACTTGCAAGTATTTGAGGCAGCAGGGCAGTGTTTGTGGGATTGATTCAAAATTAAACTCCACTGCCTGCCCAGGCTGATGGTAATGTACCAACATGTCAGCCAGTGCAACACTATAGCTATTGATGAGTTTAAATAATTTTGGCAAACAATTAAGGTCTATGGGACAGATGAATAAACTATATCAGGCTTTTGAATTCACAGGCAAATAATAACTAAGGATATTTTCATTGAGTCAGCGTTTTGTCTAAAAAGATGTTAGAAAATAGTGAAAAGGTTCATTTTAATTTCCCCAGAGCCCAAGGAGGCAATCTTAACTATATTTATCCAACCAGCGGTCAAAACCCAAATATATTCAGTTTATTATCTACAATTTAAGGCTTTGTAACAATAGTTTCAGTGGTTAGTGTGGATATGGCCTAACTTACTTTGTTGCAGGTGGGTTCACTAGCCCCATTACCCCAATGCGTGTAGTTGAAGAAAGTCCCGGACGCTGTGTACATCGTAAATATTGCATTAAGGTTTAAGGCAATGGCTGTTCTGAGAACAAAAGGTGTAAATCAACAACAAAGTCATAGGGAGGACAGGTCTGCACCTGCACCTGTGCTGTGGGCCATGACATCATGCAGAGTAACACAATCCCCAGACAGCCCTGTTGTGAGCAATATTAGCCCAAAGGGGCCAAACCAGCAACAGAATGAAATTGTCCTATTGTCTTACAGAAACTGCAGCTTTTAAATTTCAATTTTTTTCTTCTTCTAAATAATACATTTTCAAGCAGTAGCACAAAATGTTGATTTCTTTTCCTTGTGTCCAGTGATTTTTTTTTGTCAAGGTTACTTTCACACTTTTATGCAGAGCTGCATCTTGAGAGCAGCCAGACCAATGAATTTTCTACTTCTATCCTGCCTCATCTGTTCAATGTCAGTCTCAGCAGCGTCTCATGTATACCAAAGCCTCCCTAAACACATCAATCATGAAAGGCACACAGAGGTTATCTATGAATCTGAATCTGTAGATGCAGCTAAGAAAATATGAATTCTTCACCCTCGGTGTCTAGCTAAAATGATTAAGAGGTTTCAAGGATTTAGCCAAGCCATAACTTTACCATGCTTTTGTCCACAGCGAGTAACAGATTACCTGGAATATGCCCTAAAACCTGGTGACTGCAACCAGCAAAATCCCAACAAAACCAATGGGTAAATTACAACTGAGAAAGGGTTACTCTAAAACATTGGAATTTGCATTTTGAGAGTGAGACTATACAGTACATATTGCAATGTCTTTTAAAACATAAAAAATGAATAAGAGCAAAATCATTCACTCTAATGTACTCCACACTGTTACATATATCAATTTGAAGTGTAGCATCCTCATCCTTTTGCCTACTATCAATGAATGACATTGATGTCACCTTCAGGGGTGGACAGAATAAAAGCAACAGCTGTACAATGTAATAATCCAATATTATAGCGCCGAAATAAAAACAAAAATGCCACTTTTTGTTCAAGTCTATGTTAGTGAGGCCATGATTCAACTCTGGGGTGATTAACTAAGGCCATAGTTTGCATTAGTTGGGATTGCATTACATTAAAGAGGACGCTTTTATTGTGACCACCCCTGCAAGATACAGTCTCACCATCTTATACTGCACCCACATCTCAAAGTAGACTGCAGTCAATTATGCCATATGATGATGGATTGGGTTCCCCCTAGTGGTCTAATGAACTCTGACGACACCCTGAATGTTTGTTTTGGAATGGACCAAATCTTGCCGTGACCTACACCACAGCACAACAATGACAAAATATATATATATATATATATATAGAATGTGCAGCCATGTCAGGTAGACCAGGAGGCAGCATTATAGCAATATAAAAGAGAATTAACTTCTCCTGGCAGGGGAAAAAGGGACATGACATTTAGTTCTGAGATAAAACAGAAAAATGTTTCCCTCCACAGTATCTATTCCTTAAATGAAGATTTATTAAATCACAGCATTTGCTGCACTCAAATAAATTAAAACCAGTAACAAGAGCAACATAAAATAACAAATTAGGACTGACTTTTTAAGCACATTTAAATACCTTGTTCATAATAATTGTTTTTGAGCAGAGGGAGATTAATATAAATAAAGTTTAAGCCTAAATGCAACCTTGTGTTCTAACGTAAAGTAGGTTGTTACAAATATATGTTGTCATTATCTTGACCCATACCACATTACCCACAATTCTGATAATGGACTAATTCCATCAGTGAAAACCCCTATATACCTGGTCCCAATTTCTCCAACGAGATGATTTGTTGTTTCATGCCACTGTAAATAGAGGCTTTAAAACCTGTTGGTCAGAAAGCATAGGCACACTCAAGACATTGCTCTGGGAACTGCATGTCTCATTACTGTTACAAAAATGTAATGGTTAATCACTTACTTGAAAGAATGATCAAGAGATGGACAATAATAATGAATGTCACTTTTTTAATTTCATCTCATAAAACAAATTCTCAAATGCTGTGTAATTTAAAGTTCTTATGAAGCTCTTAAAGTTAATTACATACCAGATCTGATGTATTAGTTTATAGTAATGAGACCAACTGACTGCACCACTTACCATCATTTAATTAGCCTATTAAGATAAAAGTAAGGGGGCATGCAGCTGAACACCCTGTCTTACACACACAGAGAGAAAGAGATTAAAGCTTAAATGGTGTATGAAATCCTGAATACTGTATTTCATTAGAGCCGGACTTCCATATTACTATTTCTCCCCCAAAACATAGACAGATGATACTGGGCAATACTTAACAGCACAGTTGAAACTATTAGTAAATTACTGTAATCAATAAGTTATTCTTTAGAAAATGAATTGGCAACTATTTAAAATCAAAATGTCAACATTTGTGGGTACCAGCTTCTTAAATGTGAGTATCTTTTGTATTTGCTTTGTTTATACATCATTGCAAACTGAATATATCTTTGGCTTTTGGACTGTTCGCCAGCTTTGGCTGTTTTTATTGGTGAGCAGCCGGTGAGGGACTGTGTCTCTGCCACTGCACTACTTGATTATAGTGCCTACAAGGAGGGAGTGAGGTCTGGGGTAATATCATAGAGCTACAGTATATACCCCCCAGCTGACCTCCTCCCTGGCAAGTAAAAAGAAGTGAGTGGCATGTGTAAAATGTAAAATATGTGGCAAGTGTTTAAAATGTGTTTAAATTTTACATTAAGCTATTTTAGAGGCAGCATAATTGCAGGCAAACCATGAACTGAGGTTAAAACATTCTCTTTAGTTGAAAAGGATTCAACTTGGGTGAAACATTTACACTTGTTACAACCTGTCTGACTCTTGAATGTAGCAGCCATATTAAAAGGCAGCATTCTAGCAAGTTAGTTCAGTGTTGAATGGCAGTGTGCGAAGTTTTATCACTATACAATATTATGTTGATTCTTTAGTCAACGATACAATATTTGCCAATTATATTTATTTATATTTATCAATATATTCCCTTTGCATCAGTGATAATCATTAATCATTTTAATCAATATATCAATCCAGATCAATGTATTGTTACACCCCTGGTACCTATGACAGACTGTGACTTTCTAAACTTGGGATTATCTTATTTTTTAAATTGACAAACATCATATGTGTAATTCATGGTTCAATTTAAACAGGATTGAAAAGTGTGGGACTACTTGAAGCCCGACAAAATGCTGAATCCAAATGAAGACATCTCCCCCTTCAGTAACCTTTAATAAATGTGAAAACATCTCTCTAGTGACAAACTTTTCACAGATACAAGTATAGTCAAGGACCAAGGTCAGACTTTTAAGGGGACATAACCATTTGTTTTTAGTGGAGGGGGACTTTAGCTGGTCAACTGTTAAAATAGGGGGCTAACATTAGGCTAATTATAATATCCCAGCTAGCTAACTAAATTACGAATCGGGAACAACTGTTTTAATACTTATACTATGTACAGTCTAAGTTATAACATATAAAAGCATCAGTAAATTGGCTTCTCTCTTTTTTGTATACCCTTTCGCAATTGCAACTGGGTAACTGTTAGCAAAGCTTCTTTGCTGTTAGCTAGATTACCATTAAGCTAACGTTAACAAACGTAGCTAGGTTTCAGGGTGGTGGTAGGTGGGTTCAAGGTTAAGTAGCGTCACATAGGCTACGTGTATATTACCATAGATTGTTCTATATCTACGTATATAACAATATCTAGCTAACGTTATGCGGCGTGTAACCATAGACTGTAACAGCTAGGTATGCGTGTAACTCAGCAGTCAGAGTTCGAATTAGGCCTCTGTTTTTATAAAAAAGAAAAATAAATAAAACGTCAGAGGTAGTTTGACACTCACCGCGGTTGTGAACACATTGTCTAGCTAGATCCTATGCTTCTGTTCTGTCCCACTCATGGATGTATTAAGAGAACGGTCCCACTGGCTCGAAAAACGTTCCGTCCGCTGCACAAAAGTTCCCAAAGTTTCTTCAATGAAACAAAGATGGCTGCCGGAAGTGACATGTCATACACATGAATGTACGGTCATTCACAATCAAGTATGTTATATTTCTAAACATTATTATCACAATATTATTAGCTTACATTATGTCTCTATAACAGGAACAAGACAATATTTTAAGAGGGAAACAGTAAATGATCTATCTATCTATCTATCTATCTATCTATCTATCTATCTATCTATCTATCTATCTATCTATCTATCTATCTATCTATCTATCTATCTATCTATCTATCTATCTATACTTTTACTATGCATAATCTTCATCTAATCCTGGTTTAATGGGAGTAATTGTTCATGCTTTTATATGCTGCAGCCTGACCATTAAGGTCTTGTCATGGATGTATTAAGGGTTTTGTACATCCAGTCAGCCAAGTACAGTTTTTTAAAACAGAGCGCCAGTGCCATCTACTGGAATATGTTTGAAAACGCATGTTCGCAAAGGTCCCTATGAAAACTGAGTGGGCCTCTGTCTGCTGCCTGCAGTCATCAGAAAAGAGTCATGATTTATTACTAATTAAAAAAAAGCAGAAGATGAGAGGTGTTGAATTCAAACAAGCTACTACCAAAACAGGCACGAGGTACAGTATTCACAGTATTTTTGTAGCTCTCCTTCAGACCTAACACAACTGCAGACCCATGCAACAAATAATTTTAGAGCCTGTGTGTTTTATCTTAAGGGTGAAGCATGTCTCCAGCCCTTCAAAGAACTACCCCCCCCCCCTTCATCATTACTTTATAGGGAATGACAAAACCTACTAAGAAAATGGCTGAAGATGCATCTACCCTCCTTAAGCAGGTATAATGCATACTGTGCCTTGCTTTGAAGAGGTCTGTGTTTCAATCTTATTTCAATGGCTTGCAGATTTTAAAACATTAATGTATTTTCATGCAAAACATTATTTCCCTGTAACCAATTGAATATCTAACCATTTCGGTTTCATAGATACAATTATTACTTACTTACTTACTTACTTAAACATTTTTGCCAAAATAGCCAAGTAAGCAATTATTTTAAATGGTTGCTTGTTCATATGGCAAGAGGACACGCGTCAGTGATACTTAAAGGGACAATAAGGTATGTGTTTTCATCCATTGGGAGCATAGTTATTCTTTTCAAATAAAATGCTGCAGTCCCCTATTTTGCAATTCTCTGCATGTACAAGAGCAAAGAGCAAAAGTGGGGGATCTAAGCCATTTTGGTGTATCTCACACTCAGTGGGTGAGAGTTGGCAGCCTTGTTATGTTCAACCAATAGTGGAAAGGTTTATCTTTCTCTTTGTGTAAATCCTAAGGGAACAGCACCTCTCTGACGAAGCAATGGCTAAGCAGAGTAGCACTGGAGGGCATCCGCAACATACGATGCACGGTCAGTGCTAAATGACCAAAGAAAAGTAAATCAAAGAGAGGTGAGTGCTAATGATTCAGTTTCTGTGTTCAAGAGGTTTTATGAAAAATGTACATCTAACTAGATATTTAATAATGAAATGTAAATATCCCAGCGTCACTGCAGAACCTTATTATCATAGCACCAGGGCCCTGTTCTTCATACAAGAATAAATAAATTGGTTTAATTCTATTGTTGATGACTTGAAAAAAGCCTGGATTTTCCGTTCTTCAAAGCTGGCTCAAAATGTATCTGGAGTTGTTGTCAGAGCAACAAGAATCATGGCCAAGACTCTCATACATGACCTTGTTTGTTAATAAGATGCAACTGACTTCTTTAAGCAGAGACATAGATGGAAAAATGTTGATATAAATATGATTTTAGATACATTTAAGTCATTGAGAAATTATAAAACATCTGTTCCTGTAATTAGCAACTCAACTCAATTGAAGGTTTTTGGCTGTCAACAGGTCAGAGGAACCAGAAAACATGGTTGATTGACATTTGAATGTTAAATATACACTTAAGTGCAATTGCATCAACATTGCGTATAGGCTACTAGAAGCATTCAATTATTTAAAATTTATTTTTGAGTCAGATTTATAGATCAGGCCAAAAATGCAAGCAAGATTCATTACTGAACTCATTTTTATAGTATAGAGTATATAGAGTTTAGAGTATACCTTTAATCTCCTTTATGACAGATATTGGCAGTGTTTTACTGTATTTCATAGCTGTAGAATATTCAAGGTGGCCCCTTAGTTTGAAATTACATCTCAAAAGTGCTGTTTGTAACCATAGTGCCATGCCAATGTTAATGTGTGTGCATTAACACACACATTGTGCTTTTTTTTTTTTTTTTACATAAGAACACACTGTTTTTCTAACATGAACAAATCATCCAACTGCATTTGAAGAAATGCAATGCAATTAGTTGATAAAAATGTAATGATAAATGAACGGTATCACTTTGGCTAGCTAACATCATGGATTAGTTAACATGATGTTGACATGATGAGGTCCTTTACTATACAATAAAGCATTTGCAAAGCCTCATTGTTTTGAAATGGCATTTAATGTACATGGACTTACAGCCTTCTTCTTCTTCTTCTTCTTCTTCTTCTTCTTCTTCTTCACCAATTTCATTTTTATTGCTACTTATTACAGCACAGTACCGCCATAAACTGTTTCCACCCGCTGCAGTCTAAACGTAATGTGTATTACATCACACCCTCATTGATTGTATGCAGGTACATCAGATACACAGACAAGTAATACACAAACCTATTCATCAAAAACTTGCACTACAGTACAACTAGTGGTCAGAAACCCTCACAGTAGAGCTGGGCAATTTTTTTCCCTAAACAAATAAAAAACTCGATTTACGATTCGATTCCCCCCTTCCATTTAAAACAAAATAACGGCAAACTGTAAATATAATAATTATAATTTTTAAAATATATATATTGTATTTAATTAAAGTGCATCAACATAAACAAAATTGCAAAGGTTGCCTTTCTCTAACTGAAAAGTCACTGTGCAGTGTGCAACAAAGATTGTTAAACATCAAAATTATTTATACTGTATTTGGATTGAGCTAATAAAACCTAAAAAAAAAATCTAAAAAAATCTATTTTTTGAACATATGAATCGATTTGACCAACTCGATTTTTAAATCAAATCAATTTTTTTCCCAGCCCTACCTCACAGGGTACATTTAAATTAAAAACAAACAAACAAATAAACAAAACATATTTTATAATCAATTCTACTTTTACCTGTGGAGGTTTTTGTCTTTTTTATTTTAACATGAACACACAAATTTAATGAGAATTAGTCTCCTGCAGCAAAATTGAGACAACGGATTGTGAGGATGGTGGGTGTTTTTTTTTACCCTGAAAGATGAAATGCATGGCCATCTGGGATTACATAATCTAGACTTGTTTTCAGTTATTATTTAAGGCAATTTCTGCTGAACCCACCAGACTAATGAAAGAATGTCTGTAAAGCCACCATCTTGTATTTGCGATTGTTATCATTGACAAGCAGTGTTGTAATGTAACAAAGTACAAATACTTCACTACTGTACTTAAGTAGAATTTTCACGTATCTGTACTTTACTTTGTTATTTATATTTCCAGAAACTTTTACTTTTACTCCACTACATTTCCTAAATAAAATGTATACTTTTACTCCACTACTACAGAAAATTACTTTTGATACTTAAGTACAGTGAATGTCAGATACTTTAAGACTTTTACTCAGGTAATATTCGAAAAGGAGACTTTAACTCCTTTAATTTTCTGGTAAGATACTTGTACTTTTAATCAAGTATTGCTTTCAAGTACTTTATACAAGACTGTTGACAAGAACATTTGGCACACTGTTTGGATTGTGATAATAGGCTTTAGAGGAGGGAGTTAAATTATAAATAATACAAAATAAATCTGAAATGGGTGATCTAGCCACTTAAGATAAATTATACTTACAATTGTATATGTCAGCACAGTGTGGTCTGTAAAGCACAACATTAGTCCAGTCTCCAAACCTGTATCCCAACATTGTATATAGTGCAAGATGGTGTATGCAACATGTCCAGGATACTGAACATGCAGCCATTGATTAAGATTGATTATGTGATAATGATTTAATATTGACACAGTGATTTTGTGTAGATCAAATTCTCATAGAAATAAGGCAAGTAAGAGTACTGTTGGTTCATGCATAATCCAAGTATTTTTTTGTACCCTGTAGGTCATTCCAAATAATTTCAGAGGTCACTGTATGCTTAGAATAAAAAACTCAAAACAAATCAAGCATTTATTCTCAGTATTTATTCAGACAGTGCAGTTGGGAAGCATACAGTATATGGAGTAGAGTGAAGTAGAGGATACACTGCACAAGACAATGTTAATAAGATTCAATTATCTACCAGCAAAGGGCTGTCATACCAAAAGCTGCCCCATCTTGATCTCTTTCCTCTCCTGCTTGTTCATCAGATTAATTTCTGTGTTATGCATACTGAACTCTCCCACATTTCCAAAATAAAAAAAACCAAGACAGCTCAATCTGCAATGTGTGTGGTACTCCAGACAATTTGAGCACTACAGTCAGAGTTTCCCTCTCTATTTACTTCCTCTCTTGCTCCTCGGCTCCTCCTTTTGTCTCCTCTCGGTGGGCATCATTGACCCCCTGCTATCAATTCCTAAACACTGTTCTGGTGGCCCAGATGTGCAGCATTCATTTCTTTTTATTTATCAGTTAAAAGAAAACAGATGACAGGATATAAAGCAAGAGAGAGATTGGAAATGACATGCAAGAAAAGTCTCCAGCTGGACATGAACTGGCAATGTTGCTGTTCATGATCAGTGCCATTAAGGGGAACTCTGCCGATTTTTTACACATCAAAGTCTGTTTACAGGTATTGGAGAGCACTACTGCATATGTGAAAAAGTTGGCAGAAGCTTTTTGTGGCTCCAGAGGAAGCTGCAAGAAATCTGATGAATTGCTGCATGTAGGTTGGGGCTGAAGACTGCATGTTTGAAAACAAAAATATAGTTCAGTTAGAAAGAAGCGCTCCTCATCTCTGTTTCCAGCTACTAGCATGAAAAACCCAAATCTCTGACCAAACTGCCAGTGGCTCAGTTGCATTGTGGTTACTGTAGGCACCAGGTTTTGTCTCAGTCTTAAAACTCCATCGTGAGTCTGACAATGTTATGGAAGTGCAGTGCTAAGTTGGTGGAGTACTCTTTTAACCCCTGGGCCACCACAGCACCCATGTACCATCCATTCCTCACAATTGCTTGCTGATTTTTTAACCTCAACGTTATTCTTTCTCTTCAGAGAGGTCTCAAGTAGCATACGGTACTTAATCTCCCTGTAAAATGAAGAGCCTGGTTTTCAGCCAAGTGGGAGAAGTAATCAAAGTATCTGGAGTGCTAACCACCCAAGGGAGAGGTAAGAGGGAGAAATGTCTAACTCTCTTATCAACTCATCATAGAGACAGTGTCCTGCACAGTTGTGAGAGCTACACCAGACTCAGCAAAACCCATGCAGTTAGGCTGAACTAAATTGTCTGCAGAAGAGTGATAACATTGCCTAAAGGAGTGTCTGTATTGTGGCATTCAGGGCATTTTGTGTTCACCTGTCTGGTAAAAGACAGCCTGTTTGACTAGTCTATCTCACTTTCAGTCTTCTTGATTTTGCTGCTGAGCTTGACCTTTTCTTGGCTTGTGCTTGGTTATGTCAGGTAACCACCACTAGATCATACGATTCTGTTGAACTCCCAATAGTCAGTTAGGTCTGTATGCAGAAATACAACCCCCCATGTTCTGCTTCCTGTTTCTAAGAACTGAGTTCCCCTCTCTGAGGTTCCTCCTGAATATAAGGAACTTAAAGTAGTGTTCAACAAATCCACCTTCTGGGCACATCACCTCCTCAGGAACCTATGTACTTGCTGCATTCAAGTCTCCATGGCCTCATTTCTGGGCTTAATTGTGTTTGTAGGCAGTGTTTAGATGAACAGTCAAGGTTAATGCAGGCTCTAATTGGCCAGCGCCCTCTTCTTGCAAGAACCTTCAGAGGTTCCTGGGTTTGCCAATTACTGCAGGGGATTCATACAGTACCTTGCCGGGTCCTCCAATGCACTTGCCTCTTGTTCTGTTCTTTAAAAGTGGCCATCAATAGGCAAGCAGGCATCCAAAAGACCTTAAACAGCATTTCATCTCAGCCCAGTCTGTGGTCATATGTAGTTGACATTCCAGGTATGGGTGATAAGATGACATAGTAAGATTTCATCAAGCTCAAATGATAAACTGTCTCAGAATTTGTTATAGGTCAGTTTGGTGAAATCTGAAACCTCTACCAGAGAATACAGACAACCTAGCTTGAGAGTTATGCCAGTATGAGGCAAAAGTATCATCAGGACTTGATCTTTGTACTGAACCTTCTGACTTACAGTCAAAGGGTGTTTCATTGTGTGCAATGGGACACCTAGCTAACCAGCATTACTTGCAACCTGCGCTTAAATCCACTGTTGGCTTCTAACACTTTCTAACAATTAACCTTCCAAAACTGACAATCCACAAAGAAAGCCCAGTTCATAAAGCATGCGCGGAGGTGATAAAGTAGGCAGGGTTTGACCTTCTCTCTCAAGCACTCCTTTTTCATTCTTTACACAACTAGCCCTGTCCCTTTTCGTGAAGACAACTGTGTGAAACACCAAGAATGCCTTTGGGGACAGACTTATGAAAGTGTGCACCCTCATTCCATTGGCACAATTAATTGTGTCATAACTAGAAAGACCCACAAAAGACAGAGTTCAAGGAGAGAAATCAGCAAGGCATTGTGATGCTACCAGGAGGAGTCTATAATGGTAGGCTTTTTGCCTCGCCTTTCATTGTGGCTCATTTAGACAAGGTTGGACAAATCATTCTACAAACTAGTTTGTTTCAAGCATATCGAACCTCCTTAAGGTTAGTAGTTAGCCACTTACCCATCAAGTAAACTTGATCCTGCTGAGAAAGAAAACAAATGTTATGTGAGCTTTACATCCTGTATTAACATAATTCATGTCTCTGCACATGCATATTCTATTTCAGGATGCACATTCTAATCTGCTTTGTTTCCATTATTTTATGTAATGATGTCACAATAAGATCTGGAGGTACTCAGACTCAACCTTCTGCCTTCTGCCAAACCTAAGATAATGCCAATTCCTCTCTCACAGAATCGATACAGCATAGTATCGCGATATTTTCCGCGGCAATACTGTATCGATACACAGTAGATAGATACTGTGATAGATACAGTGAATAGATAACTTGTATAAGTAAAAAAGTAATTCAGAAAAAGCACGTCAACCAAATCCAAATATTTAAACAGATCTACTGTCAGCAGCTACATAAGTTTGGGCCAATTTCAAATTTTGGGCTGCTCATTCTGCAGAGGTCATGTATGTTAATTGAAATAATAAAAAAAACACATTTAATAAAGCCTTTAAATATAATGCAGTCCAATACAATAGTCACTGACGCTGAAATTTTAATTATAATTCAATTTACCACATTTTTTTATCAATTCGATTCGTTCTGGCCCCGGCAGTCTACATGATAAGTGTCCTTGGGCAAGACACTAAACCCTGAATTGCTCCCGATGCTGTGCCATCGGAGTGTAAATGTGCATGAATGCACATCTGATGAGCAGGTGGCACCTTGCATGGCAGCCTTGGCCACCAGTGAATGATTGTGTGTGAATGGTGAATGGTGCCTGTAGTGTGTAAGCGCTTTAAGTAGTAGTTAAGGCTAAAAAAGTCGCAAGTATGCTCATTTAAAGGAACACGCCGACTTATTGGGACATTAGCTTATTCACCGTAACCCCGACAGTTAGACAAGTCGGGGCGGAGTGATATGCTTGCAGCTCTGCTCAGAGCTGCAGCATATCACTCCGCCCAAGTAGCACTGCTTCCCTTTCTAAGAATATAGTTCCCAGTTTATATACAGTTAGAAGATGGCTGTGTCTCAAGTGACATTGTTATTTGTACACGCTGTGACTGTTCAAATCACAACATGTAAATAGAAACATGTTGCTGTTATTTTGTCACTTATTTGAAGCAGTAGGCTAGTTGGAGCCGGTTACCTCCAGGATCTGTGCTAGGCTAAGCTAACGGTGGAGCTGTCAGACAGAGTTACGACACGCACGGAGATGAGAAGGGTATGTATCGACTTGTCTAACTGTCGGGGTTACGGTGAATAAGCTAATGTCCCAATAAGTCGACGTGTTCCTTTAAAAAATTGCTCATTATGTTGATAAGAAACATAACTCAGGTGGCATCATGTTTCGTTCTTTAAATTGTATTATAAAATGTATATAAATTAGGGCTGTCAAAATAACGCGTTAATTTAGATTAATTAATCTATCGTTAAAAACAATAATGCAGATTAATCCATTCCATATTGACCATTCACCATTCAACTGTAAAATGAAGGAGGGACAGGCAACAGAAACGTCGCTGCATGTGACGCTAGTTAACACTACACTCAACAGCAGGTAACGTTAGCCTTCCGCTAGCTAGTAGCTGGATTAAACACGGTTAAAATGCTGACAGCTAACGCTAAATGGTGTAAAGTTTGACTGTGTTTGTGCCGTTGTCGTCGGAGACGGTGCGTTCAATGAAACTGGTAACCTACAGCCTTGTGGTGCATTCGTAGTTATTGTAAAATACCCTTTTGAATTTATTTCCTCAGCATATTAGGTCATATTGTTGATTGTTATGGTCATTATTTGAAAATAATAAAAGAGTTTTTTAACTTTAATGTCACTAATGCTGATTACGATACGATACGATACAACTTTATTGTCAGCCAAGGCTGAAATTCTTCGTGCATCCCTGGGTAGTTCGTGAACAAAAGAGGACATACACATACGTAACATAACACTAACAGACATACATGAAACATTACCACAAATGACATAAACTTATTCATTGATTCATTTGAATTGAAATATTTAAAATACTTTCACAGCAAAAATTATATATGCGATTAATTTAGATTATTCAATCACAGAGTCAGTAATTAATTCGATTACATTTTTTAATCGATTGACAGCCCTAAAATAAATGTAATTTCTAAGAGACAGGACACTAACTTGCATCATCTCAATTGTAGCCAACATTTTGTTGATTTTTGCACAATTTGTGGAGAGTACAAAAAATTGTATAATAACCAATGTCCACGCAGTTCTCATCCTAGGAACAAATATGTGTAATTAAAGCAGGCTGAGGAGAATTAAAAGACATATTCAAGATAACAGGGAAGTAACAACTAAACAGCTTAAATAGGACACAATGTAACTTCTAAGTTTGAATTAAGGTAATTTTACCATCAGTGTAGAACCCAAAATACTTCCACATACTGCTGCATAGATGCTTCGATGTCATGATTATCCAATCAGCACTGCTGTAGTCGTTAGTGTCCTGCTTCAAACTGATAGTGAATTTTAAGAGCGCCCTCATCTGGCAAACTAATGTAACCGTTATGGTGCGCTTATAGACAGTATATTTTGAATTCCAACAGGTCAGGAACAGTTTGAATATGAAAAAAAAATCCACTTTCAAACAAATGTTTGAATTTGGAATAAAAAGTGACAGCATTAACAACTTACTGTACAATCATAGTTTAAGTAATGAAGCATCAGGATGAGACCACGGTGTGTGCATAATCACCAAAATCACAAAACCATTGCAACCAGATAGAACAACTTGAACATTTACATAAACATTCTCTACATTTACATTTATTTGTAATCAAAGTAAGTTGTGTACTGTTACACTGTCTACTGCAACTGAGATGTAACAACCCATATGTTATTTGACTCAAGGTAAAAAAAAAAAAAAAAAAAAAAAAACAGAGCTTACATGTCAATCTTAGAAACTATTCTTGGCATGTTTGTCCATTAATCTGGTTTCTTTGTGTGTTTTGATTTAGTGCCACAAAGCTAAACTGGATGCAATGTGATGTTTTTGAAACAAAAGCAGTGTACAGTAGCTAGTAGTAGTAGGGAAACAATGTTTTTTTCAAAAATAGCCATTGTCATACATAGCTGTTGTCTTATATTCATGTCTCATATTAGCCTGTAAACTCAATGACTGCTGTTCCCCAGGTTTGTCTTAATGTCAGTTTACCCTTTTTTAAATGGATTTCACTACTGGAATCATTTCAAAAAAGCATAACTTAGTTTTTAAACAATAACTTAGTTTAAAACATCGTCCTTTGTAACTCCTCAACCCTTTTTGGATGAGGTCATATTTGCTGCACAAAGATGTCTTAAAATAGCCACAAAATCTACATTATGTTATTAAGTAATCGTGGATCAATATTAAAAAAAATATTCTGAACTTTACCTCAAGAACCTATTTAAGGAGGTCCAATAATGATTGTATGTAACAAACCTCACCTTGCATTATCTAAAACGAAGTAATGGTGCTCACTGTACTATTGCTGCTACCTGGATGCAGTACAATAATAATATGGGCCTATTACTCTTTTAAGATATGTGTTTTTGGGGGGGGGTAATGACTTGACTTGATATTTTGCAATAGCCCCAGAAATTTATAATTTTTCAATTTAAAGAATGCATGACGCTCAATTTACTTCTTCTGAGATGTGGTTACACATCATTCATACCACTCATGCATTTAGGATGATGTTGGACTAAAATGTAGATTATAACTGCAGTGTTTAGAAGGTGCACATAACCATAGTCACTCATAACATGATCTTATATATTGGCCAACACATTTATTACAATTATTGTTACACATCTTTGCTAGAGTAGAGCTGGAAGGTCAGTGTTTTCAATTACAGATTGTATTGCTGATACCTAGTATCAGATTCTTGATCATGACATCACTGTTGCCAGTGAACAGTTAACCTACTGCAGGCCATATGAACTTATAACTGCACTGTTATTACCTCAGTCAGATGGTGGGCCTGCAATTATATTAAAGTAAATTAGGGAATAAGTGAGATGTATAACAATTTCTCAAAAGCATATTAATATAGTCTTTACAATTCCATTTTCTTTCTGTAGACTGAATGTTTTAGAAATAGCCCATTCTACTTGCTGTGAGAGAATAACGGAAAATAGTATACATCTTGTTGTTTCAGCCCAGGGGTAATTATTTGTAGAAAATGGTTGTTGGTGTAACCTCCAAATCCAAACAGAATACATCTGGAACATTTTTGGAGTTAAGTTTTTAATCACGGTATTTCATGGAAAACTAAAAATGATATTCTTTTTTTAATGGAAATTTATGTAAAACAGGATGGCTTTACATTTGGAATGTAAGGAATAGTTTGACATTTTGGGAACTACACTTGAGTTGACACTGCTGAGTCTGTACAGTAAATATGAAGCTACTGCCAGCAGCGGGTTAGCTGAGGCACAAAGACTGGAAATGAGGAAACAGCTAGCCTGACTGTCAAAAGATTGAAAAACAAACCAATCAGAAACTCTGAAGATCACTAATCATCATGTTATACGGGGGTTATTTGCCAGACTATTAGCAGTCACTTCATGGAGTCTTGTTGTCACCATGAAATTGCCAGGCAACTAGTGGCGACGCAGGTACATAACCCCCGTAAAACTGCAATGTGACGTTTTTATGCTTCAGTTTTTTGGACAAACTCAACAAACAAGATATGTAAGGGATAATGTAGAGCAAGACGGTCATTATTGCTAATAGAACCTTTCCAGGCTGATGCAAAACCAGCACATTACACAGCTTATTACATGGCTTATTACATGGCTACTCATACCGAGGTTACCTGTCTGCATCCTGGTTGGGACAGGTAACTTTACCGCTGTTGAGCATGGCTCTCTGGCGGAACAAGGCCGCCTGGTAATTGAGCTAACCATGGAGCTGCTCTGTTTGCACTGTTGCCAATAGCGCTGCTGGTGCCCCCCATTTTCTCCACCCTCTCTCTCCCCCTTTGATTCACTGATTAGCAGTGTGAGCTCTGTATGAGCACATTTATTGATTTAAATATGGTCCGCCAGTCTGTAAACAAAACTCCATCCATAGCAATGGTCTGTTATACTTAGCAACGGTATGTTATAAAGAAAAAACAGACCATAGAATGCCGTGATTGACCAATCAGAATCAAGTATAAGACAAGGCCGTGTAATAAAGCGTGTTAATTAGCAAGCATTAGAGGTGCTTGTCACTACCCGATCCAAATGGGAAACCCAATCCATTTTTAACCTGACCTCTGACCAATGGGCTAACCATTCGAGGTCAATGCCTAATCTCAACTATCTACATGCATAGAACAAATTGGGTTTGGGCTGCCACAGTGCTGGTAGGATGATTTTGTTACCTTTTGCTAGCTGTTTCCCTCTGTTCCCAGTCTTTGTGCGAAGCTAAGCTAACGAGCTGCCGGCTGTAGCCTCATTTACTGTTTAAGATCTTTTCATCTAATTCTCAGCAACAAATCTAATTATTTCTTTAAATCTTAAAGTAAACTCTGGCCAGTTTTGGATTTCTTTCATGTAGCACATTTTGAGAGATGTCAAATGAATTATAACTATTGCCTATTTGTCATGAAAACTAGCCTACAAGTTTGTTTTGCTGAACAGTGTGATTGTTGTCATTATCAAACGTTATGCTGTAACACAAAGATATATCTAGCATATGACTATGCACAAACTGTACAGATGGAATTACATTATGGAAGTCATGCAATGTTATATATTTATGATTAGTAAATGACTTCATATTTTATTCAACATGCACAGTACAGACCATGTACTCCTTTCTCTGGTGTAAACACACATTGCATCAATAATGATAATAATAACAGTGTTCTGGCAGACACCGATGATGAGTAATGTGAAGGAAAACGCAGGGAGGTCAAATTATGTAGTAAATTTAAAAGGTCAAATCTGTGGTTCTCTGTTTGACATAATATGAACAGTTACTAATAGTCAAAGAGTGTGTATATGTGGTTTGTCTGCTCTTTGTCTTTCCTTATTATGATTGAAAACAAGGGATTCAAACAGTCTAATTTAGTTTGAAATGTTAATTTTAACACAAACCAAAAAAGCTTAGTCTTTGTTATTTGCAGAATCGCTTCTGTAATTGGCAATTTTTCAAATCCATTTTGAGCAATTCCAAATAAACCTTTTCCTTTTCGATATATTGCTCCCCTCATTTTCTTCTTAGAATTTATTTCCACTGAAATGTTCCTGTCTTTCAGAGCTTTCTTCTTTTTTTTGCTATGCTTTTCTCTCTCTGCTTTATGCTCCTTTTGCTCTGTATCTTTTTTTGTCTCCTCTCTCTGTCCTTCATTCTCTCCTTCCTTTTTTCTTTGGCTGCTTTTCATTCTGTTTTCTTTCATTGTTTTTCTTTTCTTTCTCGCCTAGGGACCCCATTTTTTTCTCTTCCTCTATTCAGGTTTTCTTTATTCTCTTTTCTGAATAGTTGTGGTACTTTAAGGGGAAGGGGAAGGCGAGGGAGAGGGGAGGGAGGTTAGTTTCAGTCAAAGCTGCAGAACAAAACTTCCTCCCACACCACATGCAGTGTCTCTTGGAATGAGTTTGTCACTGACTTGAAGACACACTCCCCCTCCTATGTATACCGCTATGGATGACAACCCTACAGTGAATTGGTATTAGGCCAAGAGACACACACATGTTCTATAGTGACGATTGTCCTCTTAAATATCAATGGGGCATGTTGTGAAGAGCCTCTGTGTCCCAGTCTCTGTTTGTGGTTAAGCTGTGTTAGTTCAGTGTGCAGTATCACATGGTGACACATGATGCGGTGGTGCGTTAAACCTACCACAGCTGTGTGTGAATACGATTATCTTCCAACTGAGGTGCGTAGAGGGAGGCATTTGTGCTTCACAAGAACATCTTCATCACTGCGGGGAAATGACAGGCTACCTTACAGGAGGCAGCCCCATGTCGAGGAGCTCTACCTCCTCAACGGCTTCGGTCTCAGTGGAACTCCACTCAGATAAGCACGAGCGTAGTCCACTAGTAAATCAAAAATAATAAAATCATAAGTCAGTTTATAAATTTGATGACGCACTGTAGCTGTTGATGTGGAAATGGCAAAATAAGATGTGGGGGGAAAAAAAATCCATTACTACACTCCTGAAAGACAAAACCACAGCAGCCTGTTAATGTCTAGATATCATGACAGAAATCATTTCTCTTTCTTTATGATAGTAAAAAGACTACAGCCTCCTGCACCCATGCTTTCCATCTCACAGTCTCACACACACACACACACACACTCACACATTCTGCCCATGACAATTTAATGCATGACTCAATGGCATTGAAAGTGGGTTGGATAAATTGGAAATGATTAAAAATGCAGAATTGACAGGGAAACCGATAAAACTTTCTCTCTATAAGTAAGAACCAAAAACCAGCATGATGGAATGGCAGGCTTGAAGGGGAGAGAAAGGTGAAAGACAGATGAAAGTGAAGAGAGATAAAAGCCGGAGTGAGGAGGGTGTGGGATAAAGCAGGAGGAAGGGAGGCAGAGATGAAAGCAAAATGAGAAAGATAAGAACAGAGTGAGAGAGACAGAGAGGGAAACGGAGGAAGAGATAGATAGTGTACAGAGCAGAGAGAGAGGTAACCATGGAAACAGGAGGAAGGTACAAAAGAAGAGATAGACAAAGGGTTTGATTTAAAAGAATGAAACTTGGACGAAAGAAAAGTAATTCCGACTGAAATTTGTTACCGGGAGGTGGAGGAATAATACAAAGGAGTGACGGCCATAGAGGGACAGTGGCTGTGTCCCCACTGTCTGTTGTGTGTGGTCGCCTCTAACCAGCATATAAGGCACTCCAGAGACCTCTAGTGTTAATGGGCTTCTGAGGTTCATTGTGGGCCTCACCTTGACTAAATCTGGGGCCATTTCACTATATAGACACCTGCATGATTGTGTGTTTCCTTTATGTACATCTGTCTGTCACACAAAGATTTCAGCACCTATAGAGAGAAAATATGGTAAGACTACAGTATATTTTCTAAGCATACTTTTTTCATGAATCACATAGCAGGAAGAGACTTCAGAGCGACTAAAATAGGATAAAGTACCTTGGTGATATTCCTCTCCCACCTTACTGCAATGAAAAACTGCATTCCTGATAAGACGATATGAGTTCTCCGTGGTCCTACATTGTGTTTGCTGACTTATTGAATGAACTTGAGGTGCATGTTGAATTCTGTACTGTTGACTATCCTTTCCCGTTGAATAAATGCAATGTGCCCATATATTAGGATTCATATTTGTATATCTATATAGAGTTACAGACAGACAGAGGGTTTTTATTCTGTGGTTTTTGAGTCTCTTGTGGCTATCCCTCTTTCTCCCTTCCCCCTCTCTGTTTTTCTCTCCTCTCTGTCTTTCTCTTTCGTCCTCTGTCTCTGTTTCTCTCACTCGCTCGCCCTCCCTCCCTCCTCCCTTTTTCTCTTGATCTCTCTCTCCTCTCTCTCTTGCTCTCCCATGCCCCCCTCTTTTCTTGCTCTCTCTCCCTTCTCTTCTCTTTTTCCTTCCATAGCTCTCTGTCTCACTCCCTCGCCCCCCTCTCTGTTCCTTTTATATCCTCCTTGCTGAATGCTCTTCTCCTCTCCTCCCTCAACTCTGTCTTTTCTCCTTTATATTCAGTCTTCTTTTTTTCAAGCTCTCCCCACACTCCTTTCTCCAGTGTTGTCTCCAAGCAGAGCTATTTCATTGCTAATATTCTGTCTTCCCATTTAGTACCCGCACTTCGAAATGGGGAAAGTAATCATTTATTTAGGTTTAGGTTTTTTGCTTTGGCCATCTCTGCATCCTGTCTTGCGGTGTGCGTAAGAATGATTTGTTGAGTGAATTTAAGACTTGATTTGTTTAAATATACAGGGGGAAAAAACAAGCAGACATGGAAAGCATCAATATTGAAACAAATGCAGAATATGCTGCAGATTCTTGTTTGTTTATTTGCTTGAAGTTGCAAGTGATTCACCTATAGTCTACTTTGTCTAATCTTGTATGCCTCACATTTAAAGTTGCTCTCCCTTGCAGCCGTGAGTGAGGCAATACTGATAAAGACTGAAGCTTTGTTTTTTTTCAGTTTGTGTTCTCCTGTCTGTGTGTCCAGTCTGTTCTTACTGACCTTAATGGAAGAAGCTGGAGGCGTGCGACTAGGGTGTGGCTGCTTTTATACAGTTTTTGCTATATTCCATCTGCATTGCTTAGATTCAAGCTGTGTGATTGTCTGTTCTGTGCTTAAGAAAAAGCCTGCTGTGCTTTTTTTGTGAAAGCTTAATTACAACAGCTAATCATGCTTGAGACGTACTATTATATCAGCATGCCATGCAGAGGTGAGACTGATCCAGCACTGGAAATAACAGAAGGTGTGTGGGCTTGCTGCATTATAGACACAGGTCTGAGAGGAACAGCCGGCTAAAACATTATCAGTCCAATAACTCAAAGTTCAACACAGAGCAAAGTGCTTCCCCTTCTTTTTCCGTTTCTGATCAGAAGAAAATCCTCACCTGAATGCCCCAGCTATAACAACCCTAGACACAAACCTACACACTCATAGCTTGCCTGACAGTGAAAGGATGTTGAATTATAGCCATCACCTAGCACAGCGACTCACACACAGTCAGAGCAAACTCAGGCTATATGCAACCTGTCACTGGGCTGGATGAAGAAACAACACTGACAATGTGAGCTCACTAAACGTACAGCAGGAGTGTGTGTGTGTGTGTGTGTGTGTGTATATATAGAGAGACTGACCTACAGCTGATACACAATTGAGTTTCTCAGGTATATTGTCATTTAAATTTCTCAGAATGTGTACTCACATTTGTTTAAACCAGAAATAAAGAAGAAGAAAGAAAACAGGGAGTTGTCATCAATGAGTCCACTGCAGTTTTATGATTCACTGAGTTTTTCTAAGGGGGGAAAACAGACAGCTGATAATATGTCCCCCCTCTCTCTGTCTCCCTCCCTCCCTTTCTATCCTGCACTCTTCCTCTTGCTGGAAAAAAAAAAAAAAGTTATAACTTTGACCTATATCATAGAGAGGATGTGTCACTGCACTGCACGGTTGTCCTCCCATAGATAAACAACGCACAGAACCAGGCCGTTCGCAAACGGACAAAAAGTCGTTGGTAGAAATACAGTAAGTCATACGGACACCCGTGTCAGAAGTGTGTTGTTTCAGGGCTGTGGGGAACTGAAAGCTTGTTGGTGTCAGTGGTGTGTGTGTGTGTGCTTGTCACTGATCTCAGACATCAGACAAATGCGCACACGCCACCACGCACAAACGCACATTTGAAATCCCAGTTGAGGGTTAGTACACTTGAGAGCAGGGCAACGGTTTATATCCCTTACTCTCTCTCTCTCTCTCTTTCGCATATGCTCATAGGAACCTGTATAATCTAAGAACTGAAATTTTACGCTTATTATCCACCGTAGCCTTTCCCACTATTAGTTTTCCGTAGCCCCCAATACACACACATGAAAATGTACCCAAAGTAAATGGACAAGTGAGCAGGTTTTTTGCTGTTATGAAGATTCAGGCCTGGAAAGGAGCCAGTGTATTTCTTCCCCAAACTTTTGTTGTCTGTGTCTTTTTCATTTTCCCCATAGGCTAGTTCTGTGTTGTTTTATGT
>CM042431.1:26662089-26694589 GCA_023631565.1 Gymnocephalus cernua | reverse complement strand
TCACATGAACAGTAGGCGAAGTCCTGGCAAGTCAGAGGATCCAGTCACCCAACAAGGTTCTCTAAAAGAGGAGCAGGCCTGCGGAAACTGTCTCTCATGTGTGAGCGATACACCCAGGTCACAAACAGATAAACAGCTAGAACAGGAAGAAAAAGAAAACACTGGTAGAGAAAAAGAGAGGAAGGAAGAAGACTTGGTGGTGGAGGAAGAAGAAGAAGAAGAGGCACTAAACCTCAAGACTAGTGGTGACACTGGCAGTCCTCTGGAGAGCCGCTATTATGAGTCCAATGAGGTGGCCTACGAGTCCGCTGACATGGCCCTGCCAGGAGAGTATGAGGAGAACGGTCAGGCCATGCTGTGGTCAGACCCAGAGGGCCTTGCCAGGCGAATGCAGATCGACCGGCTGGACATTAATGTACAGATTGACGAGTCTTACTGCGTAGATGTGGGAGAGGGTCTGAAACGCTGGAAGTGCCGCATGTGTGAGAAGTCATACACATCCAAATACAACCTCGTCACTCATATTCTGGGCCATAATGGAATTAAGCCCCATGAATGTCTACACTGTGGAAAGCTCTTCAAGCAGCCGAGTCACCTCCAGACTCACCTGCTCACCCACCAGGGAACCAGACCTCACAAGTGCACCGTTTGTGAGAAGGCCTTCACGCAGACCAGCCACCTGAAGCGGCACATGCTGCAGCATTCAGACGTCAAGCCCTACAGCTGCCGCTTCTGTGGCCGCGGCTTTGCCTACCCCAGCGAGCTGAGGACCCACGAGAACAAACATGAGAACGGTCAGTGCCATGTCTGCACCCAGTGTGGTCTCGAGTTCCCAACCTACGCACACCTGAAGCGTCACCTGGCCAGCCACCAGGGCCCAACCACATACCAGTGCACAGAGTGCCACAAGTCCTTTGCTTACCGCAGCCAGCTGCAGAACCACTTGATGAAACACCAGAACGTGCGGCCCTACGTTTGCCCTGAATGCGGCATGGAGTTTGTCCAGATCCACCACCTCCGACAACACGCTCTCACTCACAAGGTACTGGCAGCACACACCCTCGCACAAGGCATTGAAACCTAAATGATGTGCCTTTGTCTACCAGAATATGCTGGACTAATGCAACAGCACATACTGAAATAGAAAAAAAGTATTTTAGATTCATTCAATCAGAGTTTTGTATGAATCCTGTATGAAATGGGAGGGTATATTGCACACTTGCTCCACAGCCTTTCCTCCAAAACCAGTTGCTTTGTAAACATAGCCTTCAAAGGCCTTGAGTTTTTTTGTTTGGCTCAACCCCCCACTTGCATGTGTTTTGTGTTGTGTGTCGTTTGCAGAGCTACTTCCCTTTGTGTCTGATGAATCACCCTGGTCTTCTCTCCATTTCATTACAGTATATAGTCTGTTTTATTCTCTAGGGAAAAATTATTCTTTTCATGGCATTTGCTTTTGTTAAATATTTTAATACTTGTTAAAATAAAAAAGTTTTTTTTCTTCCAATGTTAGACTTTATTCACTTTCAACACTTGGAGGGTGGGGGGTGTAATGTAATCTACATGTGTTGAATCAAAAGCCTTGTGTGTTTTCTCCCTATGACTCATTATTTTTTTCCCTCTAAACCATATATCTAGCCAAATTAATTTAAATGCCCAAACACCTTTTTTGTTTCTACAGGGTATGAAAGAATTCAAGTGTGACGTCTGTGCCAGAGAGTTCACCCTGTCTGCCAACCTGAAGAGACACATGTTGATTCATGCCAGTGTGAGGCCCTTCCAGTGCCACGTCTGCTTCAAGACCTTTGTCCAGAAGCAGACCCTTAAAACGCACATGATTGTCCACCTGCCGGTCAAGCCTTTCAAATGCAAGGTGAGTGAAACAAGTGTAGTTTTACTTCAAGAACAAACTGTGTCCCAATGGGACAGAGTGGGGAAGGTGTAATTGACTAATTGTGCTCTTGTCTCTCAGGTGTGTGGAAAGTCTTTCAACAGAATGTACAACCTCCTCGGCCACATGCACCTCCACGCCGGCAGCAAGCCCTTCAAGTGCCCTTACTGCACCAGCAAGTTCAACTTGAAGGGCAACCTCAGCCGACACATGAAGGTTAAACACGGCATCATGGACACCTCAATAGACGGACAAGGTGAATATCTCCATTGATTATCCTTAATTACACTCTCTGCTTTGAAGTAGATGAAACTCCTTGATGACATTTGAATTTGTCGATGGGTTACGTGTGGTAAATTTCCTAGTTTGACTGCTCCGTGGGCTTCATGTCGCATTATTGTCACTCAGTCTACCCCTAATGCACTTTGAGTCAGCATGTGCTGTAATCGAGTGGCCAAGTGTTTTGACGTTTCTCTGTCACTCCCTCCCTGTGTGTTTAGTAAATATAGCAGTGCCTGGATTAGACATGTCTGTCTCTATCAGTAGAGACTGATACTGAGGCAGGGGAGGAAGGACAATCTACTGGCTGTCCTCAATGAGGCCGTGTGTCTTTAGGAAGAGCTCTGTATGTGTGTGCTGTTAAGGACAGAGTGGGATCATATGTGTGTATTTGCTTCCTTCATCAGAACCCCCCCAAGACACAGATGGCCAGGAGGACTACGAAGAGGAGAGCTTTGAATTCAGCGAGCGAGAAAACCGAGCTAACAACAACAACACACCAGACATTGCTAAACTATCTCAAATGGAGTATTACAGCACCTATGGGAAGGGCGCAGGGCGCTTCAGCACTGCGTGAATTATTGAAATGACCCAAAATTGAAAATAAGTTTGAACTTATGAAAATTGATTGTTTTTTTGTGTTTGCTTTTAAAAGGCATTGTGCTTGGGTTGTTCTTTGAGTGTGCGAAGAAACCCAGCAAACTGCACATTAATATGCACTGGAATCACTCGTAATTTGGAAATGGATGCTTCTAACTTTATTACATACTTTTCATCTCTAAATCACAGCACATCTACTGAATGAATATATTATATTTGAGAAAAGTGGACCGTCTAAAACAGGAGCATTTAGGTAAAAAATATCTTTAGAAATACATATTGTCAGTTGCTTAAAAACAGGATTATCTGAGCCGGATTTAAAAAGAACATATGAACATACAAAGCATATGGTGATGTTATACTGCACTTGCTCATTCAGACAATCCTGGTCTCTCTCAGTCTGCTGGGGTAAACTAATGTGAAGGGAACAGTTTATTTCACTTACCAAAGCTTATCAAGTTGTTGAGGTTAATGATTCACTTTGATTAATACTGTGATAAATTCAATTTAAAAGTCTGCAGAATGAGTTAAATTCCATTGGACTTGCAATCCGTGTTTTATTGTATAATACTGTACAGAATGCATCAGTCCTCTTGTATGTTGGCTGGTACTGTAATTAGTGCGTTGCACTGAGGACCACTGTGTCTACTTTTAGGTTTCTGCATTAACAAGCATCACCCTGTAGTCTATGAATGTAATTGTTTCTGTGGAATGTTTTAAGACTGCTAATCAAAATACCTTTTTTTAATGGTAGGACCCCTTTACCAAAGAATTGGATCAAATCTTGCAGCTACGGGGACTGTAAGTCTCTTTTCCTTGCTGTTGTGTTGAGCTGGGACATTGGATTTCTTGGGGTCCAATCGCAGACCTCATGAAATTACATTCAGGTTTCCCTCCCACCCATCTGTAGATCTCCTCAAAAGATTACCACAGAGAACAGGCTGTGGTACAGCTTCTCTTTCAACAATCCTCACCATTTCCCTCATCCAGGCCATCACGAGACCAGACTGCAGCATTTTTCCAAAAGCAATGCAAACCCTGCATTCATATTGCAGTTCTGTTTTTTTTATGGATGAATCTCAACAAGAAGTGTCCCAAAAAAAAAAAAAAAAACTCGAGACACAAATATTAAGTGCCCCAGTGTGTCTGCAAGAGCATGCCATCCATCATGCTGTACTCTGGTCTCAAGTGATGAACGACAGCCTCCCAACATGTGACAGGGCCACGGACCTCGTGGAAAATGATTTGGGAAATGCTCAATATATTCAGTTTCCCAGTGCTTAGCTTTTCAAACTTCTAACCTACAAAACAAGGTATCCATTTGCGATGTTGGTATAGCGCATTTAAAATACTTTAAGAATGCTCAATTTTGTGAGTTTTTCAGCTTCTGTGTTCATTCCATCACTGTTTTAGTGGTGATACAAAAAGGGGAAGACGTTCATCTTAAATGGCTTTCTGTATTAGACATTAGTGTGAAGATAATGTGGATAGAAATGTATGTAAAATGTTGTGTACCAAACAATACTGTAAAATAATAAATTTATTTACATTTGAAATGCTTGACCTTTGTTTGCTTTCAAACAACAGAAAATACCAATAGTGGGTCAAACACTGGGTTTATTGTCAAATATGTTTGACATGGGCTTCAGTCCTGCCAAAAGGCATTACACAGTATTGAATACAGTACTTCACATTACAAAAATAAAACCTTGCAAAAAGTGGAACATATAGTTAGGGAGGCATCAGGTGGAAGCACAGTTCTCAACTATTTTAATAATCTAAAAGAATACCACATAATCGTATAGACAGTACTGTTTCCTTCAGACAAAATGCAAGTTGATTTATTGATCTTTTAAGTTAAAAATGAGGTACAAAAACCGATGAGTGACAATGCCATCTCCAGGCTAACTATATACTTTCAAGTCCGTTACTTGCCGAGGGCTTTATCCAGATTTGTCTTGATGGCGTCGAGGAAGTCGGTGGTATTGACGTAGTGCTCGTTCAGCTTGACACTGAGAAGGTAAGACAAGACAGAGCAGAAAATTCAGTACACTACTTTAGGAAAAAAAGACAATACTGTAGCAATCAGTAACCCTTCTTATTTTATTCTTCTTATTATTATGGTTGTTAGTTAAAAACAACAGCATCATAATTATCAATACCATCATTATTACTTAGAATGAGCAAGCTGTGTGATATGAGCAACTTTAAACACAGTATGACTTGGTGCTACATGACAGCGGTATTATTTTTAAATGGATGTCCTCCTGTATGCGTGTCTCTAGTTTGCTGAGAATAGTGTCTTTAATCATATAATAATAACAACAAATAAAAAAATAACAAGCAATCATTGGCAGATGTGTGAGCTGCAATGCCTCATGGAAAAAGGGAGAGTCAAGATGTGCTCAAGTTAGTAGGTGAGCTGATGCTAACAGCTAATATAGTCTGTCATCTACCAATCGTGCAGAAATGAGATGGTGAACGACGGCACATACCTCCACCAGGGCTACGCAACCCTCCAGTAAGGGTTAAATTCAATGCTTAGAAAATCTTTCATCTCTAGCTCTATATTTCTCAGTATATCAGAGTTGTGGTGTCCCGATACAGCGTTTTTGTACTGAGACTGAGTAGTTTATATCTCCACAACAACGTCATTATATGGGCAGTACACAAAGTGCCGTCAACCAACCTTGCTCACTCACTCACAGTTCTTCACAGAGTAGTTGCTCATACTGGCTCTGATTGGTCAAACAGTATGCCAGTCTACCTGTATTACCCAATACCTTGAAAGACAGGAAGTGGGGCGGGACCACGGCGATGCAACGTTATTATAGATTTGACTGTTGTTTGTGTAATTACTAGGGCTGTCAATCGATTTAAAAAAATGAATCGAATAAATTACAGACTCTGTGATTAATTAATCTAAATTAATCGCATACATAATTTTTGCTGTGAAAGTATTTTAATTATTTCATTTCAAATGAATCAATGAATAATCAGCATTAATGACATTAAAGTTAAAAAAATCTTTTTATTATTATTTGCACTGTTCAAATAATGACTATATATATAAAAACACAGTCAAACTTTAACACAATTTAGCGTTAGCTGTCAGCATTTTAACCGTGTTTACTCCAGCTACTAGCTAGCAGAAGGCTAACGTTACCTGCTGTTGAGTGTAGTGTTAACCATAGACAGTTAAAGAAACTTCTGTCGCGCATTCTCTCGTCTTCCTCCATCATTTTACAGGCTCCGGGTGAAAGGTCAATATGGAATCGATTAATTATCTCTAATAAATACTAAGAATCCTGTCTACAGAAGACCACACTGGCTTAAATTCTAAACATGATGAGGGCATGTTTGGGAAGAGGTTTTGAGTTTCCAACCTGTATCACATGCTGGCAGGTCAAAATCAGGGCAAATAACACCCTGTCTTATGTCAACATTTCAGACTGATGGTGGAGGTTTAATCCAAGGGAATATTTGCATTCAAAATCTACCATTGAAGGCACCAAACTTTAATTTTTAGATGCCATTATAGGCTTCATGTCCAAAAACATAAAGATGCTACGTGAAAAAAATGGATACATACTTGGAATCAGGGTTGCAACTTATGAGACTATTTTCTCAAATTTGTTTGGTGGATAAAAGATCAGAAAATTTTGAAAAATGGCCATTACAATTTCCCAAAAACATTCGGATCAGGTTAAAATTTTCTGCGCTTTTCCGCATCCGTAGCAAGCATTTTGAGGTGTTGACACTACAGAGATACCGTACAAGCAAATGTCAAAATCAAGAATGGCGCCTGACAAGTTGATTCACTTCGTCTTTGGTGGTCTTCTTTTTAATATGTGGCTCTAGAATCGCTAGCAAAACATCAAACTGAGCCACTGATCGATCGGGATAATCCCGCAGCTCCTTGATAAGGAGGTGAAACTCTCCTTGCTCTCTGCGCAATCTCACAATTGGATGGACACAATTTATTCCTATTTCTTTTTCTCTTTTAAAGAAGAGAGAGGACAACAAAATCATCTTCACTGTTTGAAGACTCCATTTTGTATTGTTTTGCGAAATGTTTCACAGCGGATTAATTAATACACACTGGACTCAGCGTGCAAGGGTTTTGTGCCTGACAAATGTTTAGGATGACAGATACGAAGAAAACACATTCGGAAACAGAGAGAGCGAGGACCTTAACAGTCAAAAACCCAAAAGGTATTCAAATTAAAATGATATAAACAGAGAAAAGCAGCAATAACCAGGATAGTAGTAATTGTTGATGTTGCTCTGACCACTCTGTAACATACGTTTTAACACACTAAATGAACTTACTTGGACAGGCCGTGGATGCAGCCTGCGAGGTCCTTGGTCATCGTACCGCTCTCAACAGTCTCGACACACACCCTCTCCAGAGTCTGGGAGAACCTAAACAAAAGACAAAGACATTTAGAAAAAAACATGTTCATCCCAGGATCTGTATGTTTCCTACAAAAACAACAACAACATCTCTTACTTGATAAGGTCGGGGTTCCCGTCAAGTTTGCCACGATGCTCCAGGCCTCTCGTCCAGGCAAAAATGCTGGCAATGGGGTTGGTGCTGGTCGGCCTTCCCTGAAGATGAGGGTTATATTAGCGTGTGTAACTATTACACAGAACAAGAATGTTGTTTTTTTATTTTAATGAATGTAAAGCATTATATATTTACTTGTTTTGGGCATCTATAAGCATATTTCTCAATCTCAAGTTTCACCACATGATGGCAGTATGACCCCACAGATTACACTGTTTGCAAGGCCATACTTTGGCTTCATGCATTTTCGGTTTAAGTGCCCAGTTGAAATGTTTTCCAATAAAGAAGCATTATATCATTGATAAAGATGGTAAGTAACCTTCTGGTGCTCGCGATAGTGCCTGGTCACAGTGCCGTGAGCGGCCTCAGCCTCGATAGTCTTTCCGTCAGGGCACACAAGTACTGATGTCATCAATCCCAGAGAGCCAAAACCTACAACAGGAAACACAAAATGCAAAAAATACTTCTTTAATGCAACCCCCATCTGGTCAAAAAAACTGGCAGGCATCTCAAATGCATATAGGTTTCAGTATTTCAACATTATTTTCCAACACAATTTCCCAAGAAGCAGTAGTCATGTTGCTGTTGTTGTTGTTTCCAAAATATCTCACCCTGTGCAAGGATATCGGACTGAACATCTCCGTCATAGTTCTTGCAAGCCCAAACAAAGGCTCCAGAAGACTTCAGCACTTGGGCGACCATATCATCAATAAGCCTGTGCTCATACCAGATCTTCAGTTTGTCAAACTCGGGCTTGTAGTGCCTGTAGGAACCACAAACCACATATTCAACCAAAGGTACTTCATTCCTTTTTTAAAATCCTTATTCTACAACATTTAAGTGAAAAAAGTGGTTTCATTTTCTATATTATTGTATGAAATCCTTATTATTGTAATAATTTTGTAAACAACAATAAATAAAATTTAGTTTAGTATTTTACTGTGATCTATTTTAGCAATGTGCATAAAAAGACAAAGACAGAAGACACTCACTTTTCAAAGATATCCTGGAAGATGTCTTTAAATCTGCCATCATAGGCTTTAAGAATGGTGTTCTTTGTGCTCATGTACAGGGGCCACTTCTTGCCAATAGCATACTGGAAGCAGCTGTGGGCAAAGCCTGTGATCGACTGTTGTGGGAAAAAACACAAACAGCTCATGGCAGCATTATCAGTAGTACAGGGGTCAACAACCTTCCCCTTGACAAGTAGATAGTCATCTACTATAACCTCTGATGTCGTTAAATCAAACAGAGCCCGGCTGATGAAGGCAAACAAAACAGTAGCGAAGCAGGTTGACAAGAGGTTAGTCCACTGCAACGACTGATGTGTCAATTCTACAGAAAGCCTTAGGCACAATGTAACAGCAGTTCTTTAAGCATGAAAAAGTTAGGTATAGGTGTACTAACAATATGCCTAAATGGGTAGCGGTTGACGTAGAAATTGGAACCACAGGCAAGAATTAAGCTTGTTCATATTATTTTGTATTCCTTTTAGTGGACATTTTTGATCTTAAAGCAACAAATACAAAGACAGGGTCCCGCGCACTTTCTGAAGCTTTCACCTACTCCATTTCATTAGCAAACAGACATTTCAGTCTGACAAGCATCTTACTCAGGTATGAAGGACTCCTTATCTTTTATTCAGAGAGTGGCTTTTAGGACACAATCGTCCCTCAAGACTTTTGTAGAACACAGAAGCAAATCTTGTGTGTTAAAATGAGAAAATGTAAAGCTATTTCTTACTGTCCACAAATCCCATTAAAAAGAACAAAACAAAAAGATTAATTGATGCCACTTACTAAGTTTTTGTGTAGCCAAAGCCTGATATATCAATGTTCCTCTGTGCCATAGAGCTCCATTGTTGTCCGAAAGATATTACAAACACATCAGTGAGGTGCACCGTTACAATGGGCGACCATCATAATTGGGGATAATTATGATGAACATGGGAACTGTAGTTTATTTTGAGTTGACCACATACACCATCCTGCAGCCATACATTTTCACTAGCACACCAAATCTGCAGTGGTAAAATAGCCCCCTATGAATACACCAGTCACTGCTGTTTGAGTAATATTTGCTAAAAACTACAGTGCCCAGTTGTTTAGGGAAATAATTTAGCCTTTTTCCTTTCTGCAGCAGGAACAAATGGGCTTGTGCGCAGTGGGGTAGTCAAAACGTATTGAGAGAGGAACTAACACATTGTTGCTGCTTGTTTTTTTTTACGGGATTTGTTGACAAGAACGCAGCATTTTCCCGCATAAACTCACCTCATCTGTGTTGTACATGCCCATTCCACAGCCACCAGCAGGAAAGTCATAGACCTCCCACTCCTTGCCTGCACTACCATCAGCAGGTGAGAAGATCATCTTGAATTTGCCGGGTTGGTCCACAACAAAGTCTGTTGCTCTGTACTGTAGGAGAAACACAGCAGATTTCATTAAAGTCCAGTGTGTAATATTTGTAGTTGTTCGTTCATTATCAAAATCTGTATTGCCCTTCACAAACTTGTCCTTTTTTATGAATATTGACCACCACCATCAACTCCAAGTATTCCTATTGGCTTGAAATTTTACATTTGCGCTTACATGAACTGGGGTAGACGTTCCATAGCCATGCGCCATCTTGAAATACGGTAGCCCTTAAGGGACATACAGGCTATACTGCTCCGCATTTCGCGCTTTTCACTCAGTGGCACTGACTGTGACGAATGCCAGGGAGGGAGGGGGGAGAAGATTACTTGCGACTCACCGCCGGCAGATTTGAAAGCCTGTTGCGTCTATTATCGAGGACATGTAACTGAGTCGCCGAGGAAATTAAAATGACAACGCGACAGGCAAAGCAACGCGACCAAAGTTAATATTGGTGTGGCTTTTCCAAGATGGAAAGAGCTGATGAGGAGCAAGGATTTTAAAAGGGACGCCAAAGTTGCCTGCTTTCTTCTCAACTGGTAATTCTGCCTATTTGTGTAAAAGTTTTATAGTTGCTACTTGCTTGGCTAACTATAGCATGGCTGTGCATAACGCTACAAAGTGAAATTATATTATATTATATTGTCATATACAATTTCACCGCTAGATGGGAGAAATTCTTACACACTGGGTCTTTAACTTTTATTATTTTATTAACTATTATTTAATTGCCTGGTGTGTTGTTACTATAAACTGAATTGCTACATTCTCTTCAGCATTTAGAGGGAGACTCACCTGATCACCGAACGCGTGTCTGCCGATGGTGATGGGCTGCGTCCAGCCTGTAACAAGCCTGGGAATGTTGTTGCAGATGATTGGCTCACGGAAGACGGTGCCGCCCAGAATGTTCCTGATGGTACCATTGGGGCTCTTCCACATCTTCTTCAGGCTGAACTCTAATTACAAAAACACAGAAATTACCGTAAGAACAGCATGTAAAGGACTTTTGAGGCCGATACCGATACTGATATTCTAGAGTTTAAATTCCCTAAAATTAGTTTTTGTAACATTTGCTACCAAGAAATGGATTGGTGACACAGTTTTAAAACATATTTTTTGGCATTTCTGTAGTTTAATTTCTTGCCGTTTATTGGCTGACATATTTAGCCTAGCTGATGTATCAGTCATATCTAATAGTCATGTTGTTCACTTTTGATCAGCGGTTTTGATCAGGGACCCCCTCATGAATGTGCCTTGGAATAATTTGACGCAGCCTAATTTTTTAACTTCTACAGTCTTAGTTATGTCAAAGAACAACAAGAGAAATGTATTAGAAATATATTAGACATGCAATAAACATATTTGCAGATAATCTTAGCGTTATAGATTTGTTAGAACCTAATCTACGAACTATTATAGATTTAGAAAGTAAAATATTATTCTTTGAACTATGAAGTCTTAATGTAAAAAAAAAAAGAAATTCAAATTTTCAAATCAATAATTTAAATGAATGAAGTGTCAGTGAGCTCTGTGTAGAAACCAACAGATCCTTTTGACTGGACATTTGATATTTCTTTCAATCAAAGTCTGCTAAGCCTTTTCCCAATCAATCAGAGTTCTTCCCACTTTCTAAAGACCTTTTTAATTGTGTATAAATGTCTTGCATTTTCTCTGCTGTGAACATTTCCCTTCATGATAATTGCTAAGACTATTCCACCTCAGTCTTGTCTTAAGGACTTAAAATGAAAAGCTCTGAAATATTAATGGGACTCAACTAGTTAAACCCACAGTAAGGATGTAAATCATGCTAGCACAAATATACTCTGTGTTGTCCCCTATATTGCATTCAAAATCTTTTGACTTGGAGTGAATATTACAATAATAACAAACATTCAAATTTGCAAATTCAAGCGGAGCAATGAATGGGCACAAGTCTACGATAAAGTGCTCTGATGTACAACAGGCTATCAAAAACGTGTTACAGACCTTCCACTCTGGCTTCGTCGGGTGTGATGGTGGCACATTTAACCGCCACATTGTACTTCAGAGTGGCCAGGGCAGAGTCGATGGTGACTTGGTCATCAGTCTGGTCACGATACGGCAGACCCAGGTCATAATACTTCAGCTCAACATCAACATTGTTCAGGATGAGCTAAATGATGCAACAAAAACACAAATTAGCATCCACAATTTACTACAGCATCAACACGGCTTTGCTGTCTAGAAAACCTTTTTTTCAGTTCAATTTTCTGAGACACTAAATCAAATAACTTTAACTGAAGAAGTGGCTCTAAATGTATGTATAAAAATCAAAAATGTCAACAATGTGGGGCAGTGGTGGCCTAGAGGTTAAGACGCGAGCTTGGGACCGGGAGAGAGAGTGTATATATATATATATATATATATATATATATATATATATATATATATATATATATGTGTGTGTATGTCTATGTATGTATATGTAGATATATATGTGTATGTATGTACAATGTATTGTAAAAATGTGTGTGCAATATGCATATTATATGCATGATTTGGATATGGTTTATAAATTAGGCTACACATTCACTGTTTGAACAATACAACTCAGAAAACATTCAGGGATTTCATCTGATGCTTCTCCACGTTTTCTTCCTGAGCCTGCGCACCATCTGCTCTCTCCGGAGGCAATAAGCCAGTGACTGAATGAAACATCAACGACGCGCCTCCCCCACATCATGCATACATAATCTTCCACATAAACCCGCCCCTCACATCCACGTGTCTCAGTCTGCAATATAAACACAGGCGAGTCAGACAGCGCGGGCACGTCGTCCTCTGAGACTCACACCAGTGTTTGTGTGTTTACCCCGCCAACCCTCAACGCCGCTTCATCACCTTCTCTTTGATGAACTCCCAGATGATCCTTGTCATCTCGTCTCCATCCATCTCCACCACTGGCTGGGCCACTTTGATGCGTTTGTCGGCATCTGTCAATCACACAGAACGGTTCAAGCTTTTCATTCACAACAAAATGCTTAATTAGCCTATTTAGGGGTCAAAAACTACAGAGCAACAATCATAAACACAGGAAACTCCATTGATTAATAAAAAAGAGAGAGATCCTGTTTTGAGGCATTCTGCAGAGGAAAGGCACAAGTGTTTTCTGCGTCCTGTTTCCTTTGCATTTGCCAGATAATACATGTGCCTCAGGAATAGCTCTGCAACTAAGGATTCTTTTTATTCTCAATTAATCATCTCATTTTCTTGGTTAACTGATTAATCGTTTAGTTTATGAAGTGTCAAAATAAAAAAATGTTCATCTCAGTCACACCATTTAAATGTTGTTTTGTCCAAAACCCAAAGATATTCAGTTTAATGTGATACAAAACAGAGAAAAGCAGCGAATCTCCATATTTGAGAGGCTGAAAACAGCATTGTCTGCAATTGTTACGTTTTAAATGATTATCAAAATAGATGAAGATTATTTTTCTGTTAAGCGACTAATCGATTAGTCGACTTATCGTTGCAGCTCTAGCGTGAATCTGTCGACATTACATTGCCGAGTGCTCATGCGTGTGGTACAAACAAATCGGGACCCACTAAAACACTGCGCCTTAGTGCTACTGGTTGCCAAAATCTACACAGGGTATCTCTAATCTGTGGTTGTAACCATCCAAAAATACTAATTCAAGGTCAACAGTTAAATCAATGCTAAGAATATGCAGTCCACAGTTGTACTACCAACTGTGACATTAATAAGTAAAAAAAAAAACTTCTTGGGATCCTGAATGTAATTTTCACAAAATGTGTGTATCATTTCATGTTTAAGAACAAAACCACTTTTCAAAGTTAGTTTTTTTTAAACATTGAACTTTAATAACTTAGAGTGTGAGTTTATTTTCATGCCAACAATGACTTTTGACAGAGTAGTCTCTTAACCTCTTTGCTTCCAGTTGCATCAACATAGATTAGTATCTCTAATCATATCCACTCTCATTCTGCTCAGTGTGAGTCCTGCCAGCAGGACATTTTGAGTGAATAGAAAAGTACAGGGGGAGGTGCAGAGGATCAAGTAACTCCCAGATTTCCCAGCCAAGTTAATGCTTCCCCACTGCTGCCCAAAGCCTTCCCAGAATAATGCAAGTAAACATAAGGAGCCTGGTGGAAAAGTTACACAACCAACATTTCCTTATATTGAATGAATTTATTAAAATATCAAAAACCTACTTGGGTTTGTGAAGACATTTGACCTAGTTGGGCTTATGAAGCCTCGGTAACACCTGTCATAACAGCCTCTGCTCTGTTTCCATGCTCCAAACATGATACTTGAGCCCTGTTGACTTCAGATGAAGCACTGAAAATAACCTCATAGCAAAGACAGTTGTTACCTCTATGTTACAATTAAGTTACTGAAAAGCATGAAGCAAACAGAAAGAAATAACAAAAGCAAAAGTAGCTCAGTGTTACTGGTGCTGGTGAGTTTTTTTAAGTACTTCTATGTATAGAGATTCTATCATTAGAGCTGAAGCGGTTTATTGATTAATTGATAAGTCGGCATGTACTGAACATAGAAAACACTAAACTAGAAATCAGCTTTTCTAAAAAGCTATCACTTCGACTGTATATGCTGTTAAGGAAATAAAGTGTCAGTAGAAATATTAACAGTTATGTGTTATGATCAGGAAAAATTAAGCAGGATTTTGGTAATTTAATAATACACTGTCGTTCTATATCTGCTATTCAAACAGTACAGGCTCTGCCGCACTGCATCATGGGTAAGTCATTCACAGCTACTGTTACTGGCACCATTTCTGACTCGTCCTAACCTAAATCTGCTAAAACATGGCTCTACTATCACAGTGCAGGGGGAGGGGAGCGCAGGAGGGAGCTGAGTTGGTTATGTAACTTCTGAATGCATCACAAACTGGACGCTGAAGGGCGAGCTGAATAAAAGTCATGTGGGCATGCCTGCCACATCATTCGCACATGTACTGGGGATAAGCCTGCAAGATTTTTGACCCCGGCAGCAGCTTTAGAGAAGCCAGTCATTTGCAGAAATATACAACCAACCAAGTATACAATGAAAGAATTGCACAGGATATCATACCATGATCCATAGCTTAGCGTGTTGATAAGAGCTGTCTGTTGGTTTTGACTCAAACAGCTGTAAAATAATTTGCCTAAATGCAGTGTAAAAAACAATTCAAAACTAGGAAATATCTGATGAAAGCATAAACAAGACTAACAATATGACCTAGCATTCAGTGCCAGCTTTCAGTATTTAGCAGTTTTAAATACCCTCTAGCACATGGTATTCACAACTATTGTGGAAACTGAACTGAGGTTGGATAATGAGATCTTTACTATGTGCTCAACATTTACTAGTGCTATATACAGCATAGGGGCAAGCAGCCAAAGACTGTCCTCAAACAATGTGTGCCTTGACAAGTTGAATGCAACAACCTTTTTTCTATATGGCCTCTCTGGCTAACTCCAAACAGAGGGAGGAGAGCCTTAAACCCCTTAAGTTTTAATCCTACACCAAGAAAAGGTTTTCACCACGTAAACAAGATGACTAAAACCAAGTTGCAGGCAAGACATTTGTGAGAAGGTCAGTTAATAAACTATTAAACCGTACTGACAAAAAAGAGGAAGTGGGAGCAAGTGCAAGGTTTCAAAGTTTACAAACTAAAGTTGGAGACTAACCGGATCATTCATTACACCTTCTCTTTGTAAAATCCACAGCCAAGAAGAAACAGTAAGTTGGCCAATTTTATGAGCACTGTGAAATTTAAAGGGCATGTGATTGCAGCAAACAACTGTCAGCAAATGCCATACAACTTGTGACAGTAGTGTCACTCTCAATCATACTTTTGACACACTGATTTGTATCACAGATGATTTCAGCATTAAACACAAAACAAAATACAGTCACAATGCCTGCCACAGGCGTATCTTAACAGATTTTACACCTATTGCAGGTATCTGTGGGACTACACTGTTTTTTTGTATCAACCTGAGACATACCTGGTGGTGTAAACTTATTTATATATGGTGTCAACTGGGATACTATCAATCGCCCCTGACAGCTAGGTATACTACTAAGCTCAAATGACATCTTGATTCAACTTCAGAGCCAAAGTGCCCTTCACCTGACCCACTGCTTTGTAAACAGGTGGTGTTATTTTGGGTTGCATGGAGACGTGTCTACAACACAAGAGCTTATTATATAGTTACAACCTACTGTATGACATTTTGTATGTCTTTAGCGCTAACGTGATGAATCTGGATCACTGCCGCAAATCACAGACCAAAAAAAGATTTCGGTTGCTCTCCTGGTACTGATAACAAAAAGATGGCATGTATCAACGTTTAGAGCCAACACGAAAGTAAAAAGCCGCAGAGGGTTTTACAGTAATAAATTAATGCAAGGGTCAGATGTGGTAAAATATGCAGCTCTGAGCTATAGCTGTACCTAAATGTAACCCAGATGGAAAACATTATGTAGGACAGCCGGAGCAGCGGCAGCCATTGCTCTCTTTAGCGGAGTCTCGTATGCAGTGGCTGACCTTGGCTAAAGTTTTACAAGTCAGCGCCGCACTAATGACACGATGGCTGAAGAACAGCTACTTTCGGAGTTAGACAACTGATTTAACTTAATGTTGGGTGACCATGGCTAGTTCAGCCTTCAGCGACGAGCAATAAAATGTCGGCACTCGGCACACACAGGCAGCTAAAAACGAAAGATACATTTCATACATTTGCTGCCAGATTTCGCACCTTAGCTAACTTTCTCGTGATTAATTCCTTCTTACGAAGAAGATCGGAGTGTATACATGCCCAGGTTTTGCTACTAGTAGTAGTATGTTTGACCATTAACGTTTCATTCATTAATGTGACAACATATCTTTAACACCGTCATCAACCGGACTCAAACTTCGAATGGGGAAGACAAAGACAGCTCTCTCCAAGGCAGCTCGGCCCTCATCTCTTGACGTTCACAGCCTCCGGATTATGTAAACAACCTCGATCCGTCATAAAACAACCATTAAGGCAATGGGAAGCGTTAAGAGCGTCGTTGCCCCCAAACTCAGAAAACACGTATCACTATTAACAGCATCCCAGTTGGTTCACAGCACACGCAAGGTAACGTTAGCTAACTTAATGTTAGCTGCGTAGCTCGTCCGCCACCGGCTTCTAAAGGCTAACTGTTTATGTCGCCATTACATTAGCAAACGTGAGCTACATTAAAAGACAGCATTTTAATACAAAGATGAAGTTAGCCGTATACATAATGATGCTGAGGGTGATCCCGGTTATCCCTCTCCACTCACAGTTTCTTTGTTGTAAAGTCTGGCAGTTTGCAGCCGGCGCAACCACCGCGGGGTTTCTGGAAAAAGCAGCGGCGGATCTCGAAAGAGAGTTGAGGACTTTCAAATATCCAGCCATGTTTCCCTGGCCCGATTAACTTTGAGGTTGACACTCGACGAAACTCAGAGCAGAGAGAGGGCAAACGCTATGAGACTCTGGAATATACAGTAAGCAGGCAGCACCGCCCTTCTTCACATCACCGGCGGGACACGCCGGTTGCTACGTCAGAGTCGCACAGACAGAGGAGGGACCGAGACTAATATAGGGGTTTAAACTGCAGCTTCTCCTCCGTCTGTCTGGAGGACAGTGCAGAGCAGGGTGAACTCCGAGCTTCTCTTGGCAGGATAACCCCGAGCGAAGGTCACCGTCTGCCATCACAGCTGCTTCCACAGTAAATGTAGGTTATTGATTTCTTCCCTCACAAGCTCAATATACCCACACATGGTTGTAAAAAAAATGTGACACATTGATTATGTCAACGTGTAAGACATGTTTTCTGTTCTATACAAAAAACGTAATTGTGCAATTGGGCATCTTAAAGTGGCACTCCATTGATTTAGTATTCCACTTCCATGAAGTTGTAGGATTTATGAGAAATAGTTAAAATTGTAGCAACATAATATGAAATGTCCTGACTTGTCAGGTAGGGATCAATCCCCATAACCGTGACATCATAAGGGTAATTTGTAGGAGACTTCAGAAACTCTCCAGTGCCAAACGTTGTTTGACTGTATTCACGGCTGAGTGGTACTCTGTGAACTTGATATGTAAAATCAGTTAAATGCCCCTTCAAAAACACCCCTTCAAAAGCCCCTTAAAAGCTTGCCAACACATGTCCTATGTGTCTTGCTGAATATCTGTTATACTCAATTTGTGTTTGCAGAAGAGCTGGGCGATATGGAGAAAATCAAATATCACAATATTTTTGACCAAATACATCGATGTTGATAGTGCGGTGATATTGTAGGGTTGACTATTGGTGCTTTTACAAAATATTAACACAATGAGTTTTCATAAATAATCACCAATAATGTGGATATAATGACCACGACAACAAGTGTCATATCACGATATTACTATATCCAAAATTTAAGACGGAATCTAGCCTCATATATTGATGTCGATTTAATATTGATATATTGCCCAGCCGTAGTTCGCAGGACTATTGTAATTCAACAATCAATTTACTGTAGATTTCCCACAATATGTAGGCTGCATTGTGTATTTGACTGTCTGCCTCCTCCGTAGATACTGGAGATCAATAGGACCTATTATAATGCAGAGATATAATGTATTATGTATAGGGTAAATGTAAACTAATGGTAACTGGAGGAAAGTAGTCCTAAAGCTGTGTTAGTAGAATAAATTATCCAAGACAAAAACACAATTTAGTGTTTTCTGAAACTAAACTGAAACTTTCACAGTATGAATGAATCATACTTGTAATAAAAACATGATGTATTGTAAGAGAGATGAGAACCCATTGAATATACAGACATATATTATGATACAGCAAAGAAAATATATGGGTCAGCTAATAAAAATACAAAACAACTGAGAGACTTTGACTGTGTTGTAAAATGTGCACAATATAGCAGGTCTGCAGAATGAATATACTGCATGCACATTAAGTTTATTAGGATGCAAAACATGTAATAAACTAAACTAAACTATTCACCACTAAACTCACCAAATATGTAACATTTGCAAAAGTGGATAACAAATACACAGTACTTCCAGGCATATATGCAGTACTAGCTGTTTACCTTGTTAAAAAGAGATGGATAATGTGCAACAATGTAATGAGATACACATATTGTTTATTAAACTTTGATAAAAATGTTTATAGATTCATCAAAGAAAACAAATGTGTGCTACTATGCATTATAAGATCCACAAATATATGGTGCATTCAGATCAGAAACTGCAAACTGCTTGCCAGAGCAATATTTTTTCATAAAAAAGAAGGGAGAATAACCTCACAGCAGGTTTTTTTTTTATTAGTAACAAAACATCCAGATACATATTATGGTGTAGAACTCAAGAAAACATTAAAAACAGACAGAAATGTATTGATATCCCCTAACTTTTGCAAGACGGGTACAGGATAGTCACATTCCAAAAAGCCTCGGCAGAGGGCTCTCTAATTTTAGCAGGGGAAGGTTACGTTACCATACTGGGAGAGAGACTGGGAAGTGTGCAGTGCAGTCATATGACAGGTTTGGTGGTAAGCCAGCAAAAGAGACGGCCGGGTCACCTCTAAAGTACTCTTTCATTTGAGAATAGGGGCCTGCATTAACAAAGGTCAGATATGCAAAAGCCTAATAAAAATGTCTATAACATACAATGTCTTGTTATAAATATAACATTACTCAATTTATGTTTATAACACTGTACAGAAGGTCAGCTGTTTTGGTCCCTGAAATGCACAGTGTTGTCCTGCACATGTAATGAGGGACTGTAAAGCAGGTTATTGTAGACAGACCATAGACTGGAAAAATAAGGGTCAGACAGTAGCAATTACATAATCTGCTGACTTCCAACAGCCACCTTTGACCCTATATGTAAACAGTGTCCCCATGCTGGCCACCTTCACATTCACTCAGCAATTCTCCAGTCACTCTCAGATGTCACCCTGTAAACCCCAAGGTTAAAGCTCTATATTTAGTCCTCTTCCAGACTTATAATGGTCCATTGTGCTTTTAAGTTAAGAGAAAGGGGGACATTTATTGATCTGACACATTAAAACATTACCCTCATCAATAAGCAAGGAACTAAATGTTTTATTTCAAGAATCAGTGAGTTGCTCAGCTGCAGCTCTGATTAGGCTTTAATTCAGATCTGAGGGTGTAATTGCTATTATTACTGTCATCTTGGTGCTGCTTCTTCTTTTGTGTGCTTGTACAGCAGCAGAGACACATCTTCATTTGCTTGTAGGAGTTTAGGATATAATTTGATGCTATATAAAGTACTTTCCTAGTGTTCTTAGGCTTGATTGGTAACTGTAGATTAAAAAAAAAATAAAACATGACGTATGTGCTCCATCTACTGGACTCCTTTAGAAGGCACTAAGACTGTCTTGGTGAGCTTACAGTGACCTCTGCTGGTAGAATTGTATGTATTGTTTGATTTGAGTTTGTGGATTTGTCCATTTACCAATTTAAGCTTTATTGTCCCCAGATGGAAATTCATTTTGAAGCAGAAACACGGCATTGTACATAATTGACTTAAATATAATACAATTCATAAAAAAATATAAACATATGCTTAAACCCCAACACAAGCTAACAATTTACAATACAAATTGTGGATTAAGATGATAATTGTTTTGATTTGAGATAAAAAGATAAGATAAGATAGATAAGAAAAACTTTATTGTCTGTCACAAGTGACAGAAATTTGTCTTTGACAAGACAGGCTCAAATGAAATGAAATGAAATAAAATACATATAAGAACATATATATATATATATATATATATATATATATATATATATATATATATATATATATATATATATATATTTAAACTATGGGCTATATATATATATATATATATATATATATATATATATATATATATATATATATATATAGCCCATAGTTTAAATGTACAATGTGATCTTCCATTATAGTTATACAATTGACTGATTTGATTATTGCCTTATATGGTCACATGATGTAAAGTATGTTGTTAATAGAGGGATGAAGAGAAAGATGAATAGATTTATTTGAACAATAAAGGCACAAAACAGACTTTTATTTCTACAGTTTGTGTAAAAGTAGTAAGCCTATAAGACATGTTTTAATCATATCAATTGATGAATTGATTAATCGTTTAATCTATGAAATGTCAAGAAATACTGAACAAATGTCCATCATTATCTCCCAGAGCCAACGATGATGTCTTAAAATAGCTTTTTTTTTTATAAACCCTATTTACAGGGATAAAAAGAAACAGAAAACAAACAGCAGTTGTTTGAGATACTGAGACAAGCTTCAGTTTCAGTAATTTTTTCAAGAAAATATTAGACATGTTTGCTTGAAAAATGACTGACACAATTATTTGATTATCAGAAAAAGTTGCCAGTAGTTTGAATGTAAAACCTTGACATTTGAGAATATTTTGGTACAAAATTAAAATGCTGCAGTCAACAATTGGATGTCAGGTGAGCATGTTGCAGCAAAGCCTCGTTGGTTGGAAAAACTGCCTTGGTTACCGGATGCAACACTGGGATTGGCAAAGAAAACGCTGTTGACCTGGCTAAGGGGTTAGTGACCTATCCTGGTTTCATATTCTAGCCTTTAAATATTTAATTTAATTTGAAATGAACAAGATTTGCTATTGTGTTTCAAGTGCAAGAGTCATTCTGGCCTGTAGAGACATGGACAGAACCAATAAAGCTGCAGAAAGGTGCAGTTTTTCTTTTTTTCTATTACACTTCAAGAGATTTTACCGAATTTTATTCTCTCTATTTCATCGTTTCAGTGTTTAATATTAAATACCACATATGTAAATACTGCTTTAACTCAACAGGTCAAATCTATTTCGATGATATACATCAGCATTACTTAGAAAAGCTATTGTCAAAGTAAATTAACTAGTGCCCTCTTTACAAGGGAGATGACTAACAGGCAGCAAGGTATTGAAACATATCACACCAGACAATGTTCATTATTTAATAAACCTTAATCTTAATCTTAGAGTGTGTGAATAAAGTGAAACATTATGTCCTATGATTGGCCGACACTTCTGGCCCACAATGTCCCTGTGGAAGAGAGTTGTATATACACCACTCAAATTACTTGTCAAGACTCCAACAGAAGGGGCTCAGACCACCATCTACTGCGCTGTGGAGGAAAGCCGGCAGAATGAAAGTGGACTCTCCTACAGGTCAGTCAGTAAATCAGTAGTCTATAGCCTCAGCGTTCTACTTCCGGGATTGCTCCAGTGCTGCAGGAAATTCCGCCGGATGCATGTCTTCGCCGATGTCCGTTACGTTCTGCTTTCTTTGTGTTGGAATTTTAAACTCCGGTGGATTTCTGAGGACTATGGTTAACTGCTCCTCAGATCTCTGCAGGGTAAATTGAGACAGCTAGCTAGACTATCCGTCCAATCTGAGTTTTCTCTTGCATGACAAAAACAACTTTTGAACGTACACGTTCCACCTAAACAAGTTCCTTCCCGAGGCTATTTTGCAGCGGCTCCGAGCGGAGTTTAGCGCCGCCCGTGACGATTGGGATTGGTTTAAATGCCAACAAACCAGGGTACATTTTTCTCCCATCTGGGAATGCTATGTGGACAATAGCCAGACCCTCCTCCGCAACGCTGGAGGAATGTCTGGCAAAGCGAGACTACTAAATCCATAGACGGTAGCTTCATTATTAGTGGCGAGACATTTGGATTTGTTTATTTTGCACAATAAAATCAAGACAACAGTAACACAAGAAAATAAGGTAATAAAATAAAGATTGTGCAGGTGAGATTAAGAAAACCCCTAGGGGTTTATAAAAGGAATCTTACCTAAGGAAGAGAAGAAGAAAAAAATATAATGTGCAATTACAATTACAAGAGTCCTAAACAAAGAGAGTCCTAAACAAACAACAACAAATTGAATAAAAGTAGACAGCCTTTAGCAATACAAAATATCTCACTACATTGAGAGTCGATATCGATACACTGGCAGCAATAACGCTTTATGTTCTAATACAATCATGGCTGGTTTAACCTGATGGGAGCCCCAGAGCAAAAATTAGGTGCTGTGCCCGTTAACCTCTAAACCTGATGAATGTTTGTCCAATATCTCTTTTTTGCTCTCCACTGACTACTAAGGGACATTTCTGGCTTTGTAGCTGCTAAATGCTCAACTCACCACCTATTCACCAACTTGTTGTTTGGTGCTGGCCAGGTAGCATACAGTGTGCTTATCAGAGCTGCCTGCTGCAGGTGAAAACTAAGTCCAGAAAACCAAAAGATGTATCTAAAATAGATTGAAAGGCTCCAGAAGCTGAGGGGGACTGCAGAGGTGAGTTGTAGCTGTGTCAATATCAGGCAATAAAACAGGACTCAACTTATCAAGTTAGTGGATATTGTGCTTTAGTAGTGCATATTCCCAAACAAAATAACAGTTAATCCAATTTCCACAAACCAATTAGCTACTTAGTGAATCTGGGGCTTTTTAAGGCCAATGAATACAAAATATAAATCGATTCTTGTATAGTGGAAAGATGATTTTTCTGGCTATGGAATACAGTACTTCCTCCTTATAGACAGGAAAAGGTGTTGCTTAACACAAAAACTATTGCAGTATCATTATATTGTAAGTAACCCTGTGATTCCCATACTTATTGATTGTATCCTGAATGAGAACTTGTTCTAACACTAAATTCTGCTCTGATTACAGCGGTCCCTCAGGGTCTGGATAATGAAGCTGCCAAGAAGCTGTGGAATCTGAGTGGCTCTATGGTTCGTCTGACATAATCACAGTGACATCGATGATGATCGTCATCATCATCTTCATAGTACCAAAGAACTGCCAAGTGGCCTGAGGCAGGACTGGTGCTATTTCTATTGAGCAAATGTATGGCTACTATCAACTTAGATCCTACTTAATGGGACAAAAACAGACAGAAATTCACAAATGATTGACATTTATTCAGAATATACAACAAACTACTTACAAAAATACTATGGATTTCATTTTTTTTTTTCTTAAACAGAAGCGTTGCTTCACAGGTAAGTTACATGGAAGCTGTATGATCTTTAGTTTTGATTGCCATTAGCGTGAAATGACATTTTAATTGACAAGTTTCACCAATGTCTACGTTGACTAAGGGCTCGAATGTCATTCAATGTTACTAGAATGATGTGTGCTTTGAAGGTTTTTGTAACATTGTTAATAGCAACATTTTAATTTTTTTTTCTTCCTGGGCAATAAAGTGCTGTCATACATAGCCCATCGTTTTACCTGTTCCTTAAGGCATCATTTTCATTCATTCACATCACGTGTATTCTGAGTTCAAGAGACCAGCAACGTTGAAGTAAAACACATTTTAGTTACATCATTATGAATTCAAAATGCTCCTAACACAATAAATGTATCTGTCCACTGTTTTTTAGTTTTTCTTTTAGGTTTCTTTATCTTGAAGGCACTTTGTACTAATTTGCTACAGTCAATTTTCATCTTACTTAAAGCTACATCTCAGACAAGTGCATCACATCTTTCTTTTTAAAAGAAAGTCCTTTAATGGTGCTATTTACATATGCACAAAGTGCACCCAAGTGGCCTGCTAGCTACAAATGGACCCTGTATGTTCCCTACGCATTACATTATCATGTAAGGGAGCTAGTTTAGAAGAATAGTACCCTGTCTTTACATTCAAAACTGTAATACATATACAGCAGGTGTTAAAGTCAAAAGATAATAGTTTTTAAGGTTGGGTGTAACACAGGGAGGAAGTCTATCTATATTGCTTAGTTTCAATATATATTTTTATATATACTGTATATTTTATATAAATTATACATTATTCAACATCTAGATGGCTGTGAGTCTGCACAGCTGAACCTATGGATGTACTTCCTGACAAGTTATGGTGTTAGCATTTTTTACACCCACAATGTGTGCTGCATAAACACCATCACTAACTAATGAGCCAGCTCTTCAAAATCAGAAAGCTGTTTCATCTGCTCCACTTGCATAGAGTGCCTTCTCACAAGTTTCTTCTTGGACTTGAGGCAGCCTCTCTTTGGTGTGTTTGGTGCTACTGGAGCTATAGATCTAATACCCGTGGCCAGAGGTGAGGAGGACTTGCTACTAGCCCCGATGTCAGGAATGGGAGGGTTGGGGTTGATGTTGAGAGGGGGCAGGTGGCCGGGCCTGGTGTGGGAGATATGGTCCAGCAGCAGTGTGCCCGAGCCTCTCCTTTCCAGGAGGCCAGGTGCACGCCTGTGTGCTGTGCTGGGAGAGGACGGGCTGGCGTTGATGTCTAGAGATTCTCTGGAGCTGGTCAACATCGCTAGTGGAGAAGTGTTTAGTTTCCTTCGCTCCATCGGGACCTTAGGTGAGTCTAACATGCCAGAGTCTGAGTAGAGCTGTGAGTCTGAGTCATAGTGATCGTTCCCCAGACGTCTCCTATGCATTGTGTCCCTCAGACTGATGAGTCCACCGCTGCAGCTGCTGTCCTGCTCTGTGGGCACAGTACTGCGCCGTGCCAGCAGCTGTTGCTGGCTAAGAGATCTCTCATATGATGCTTTGGACGTTAGAGGAACTGATAGCGAGGTTGTCATTTTGCATGGTTGTTCACCCACCAGCGGGAATAAGCTGTCCTTCCCATCCACACTGCTCTGTCGAGATAAAGCTGACCTCTTACTCAGAGAGAGTCCGTTTACCCCTGCAACAACATCCTCATCAGAGTTGGCTTTCTTACTCTCCTCATGGGTGGCAGCTGCAGCAAGGATTGAGGGAGCGATCAGCCCCCAAGGCTCTGACTGCAGCCTCTTCAGCTGAGGCAAACGTGCACGTTTGGGGTTCGCAGGCCGGCGTGTTGGAGACGTGGGCCCGTTGACGAGCTTGGCAGCTGAACTAGAGGTTTTCAGCTTGGTCTGGAAACTGAAGACTATGTTTTGTTGTTCGTGCTCAGGTGTGGGAGATGCAGTGACATTAATATCAGACGGAGAGGTGCAGTACGATGGGGAGGAACTCTCATCTAGCTCTGGTGATGGGGGGACATTTAAGTACTGTTTGGTAGTTTTAGTCCCGGACGGCGACTTGTCTGTGGTGATTATGATGACCTCCTTGCCTTTAGCTTTGCATGCATCCAAGAGCAGTTTTAGTGTCTTCTTATCATCTGCGTTAATGGCGTAGACCAGGGTTGAGGCCCCGCTCCTGTCCTCTAGACTGGGATCAGCTCCATTGCTCAGCAGGTGATCCACCACCTCATGCCCAGCCTTGTGGATGCAGGCGTGCATTAGAGCTGTCCGGCCGATTTTGTCCTGTATGTTGGGGTCTGCCTGGTTGTCCAGCAAATATTTCACCAGCTTTGACTTGCTCACACTCTGCTGGTCAGTGTGTGTTGACATGCAGGCCACCATGAGTGGCGTCTCTCCACGTTCATTGCTCTCATTGATGTATGCACCCCCTTCCAACAGGAGCCTGGTGAGTCTCAAGCGTCTGAGCCATACCGCCTTCAGGAGTGAGTTTCCATCTGTCCGCAGCTCCAGTATATCTGCCATCTCCCAGCCAATCACAGATCTTCTCAGTGTTGAACGTACAGCTCACAGTCCTTTGAACAAAGCATTGAAGTAGTTCAGCTTACATCGCAAAATCCTCATAATTTAAGACTCATATTGTTTGAGCTTTTAATGTTTTGCTAAATCATCACCACCAGCAGGTGGCAGTCTGTTACACTTACAGGTTATACATATAACTTACTGTTACAGATTTTAGTACAGGAAATAATTTATTTATACAATAATTCAGATGCAGGTAATACGCAAAAAATCAAATAAAAAAACGTAGTTTGTGGAAACTGATCATTTCCATGCCAAAAAAGCATGTCCATACAGCAGACAGCGTGGTTAACAGCACCTGCTAGATTCACAAACAAAAATACGGATGGATGATCATGATATGTGGATATCAAGATCAAAGTTTATCTCGTTATCTCTGTCAAGACAGGAGCTCGTTTGTGTCGTTTTCCAATATATTTATGGCAGCGACAAAGAACGACGAACAAAAGCATCCATGAACCTATAAGTGCGCAAAAACACCAGCCTTATTTATCTTTTTCAAAAATATCTAATAGAATCGCTACAACAACGTGTTTTTATTTCAATATCTAAAATTCAAATAGTGACAGGCGACATTAAATATCGGCACCCTGCGAGGCGTAAGAGTCGCTGTCCATGGTTCTCATTTTGGATAACTTGGAGACAGAAACGCGCTGCATTACAAATTATTGGGTTAGTCGTCTAATTCTCCGTTTAATCCAGCATTTAAAATTGTGTTTTTTTTATCTAAATATTCATTTTCATTATAGCATACACATACTTAAATCCTATGTTGTAATAGGTCCATCTATTTCTATCAGCCTTCTTCTAAGATGAAGAAAGCAGCTATACGCAAGATAACAACAAAGTTGAATCCATTAATCTTCGTTTTCAATAATTTTGCAAAACAACTTCATGTCTGCTAATTCTCTTACCCAGTCTGAGGAGAGGTTTTCCATGCTCAAAGTACCCAGGGCTTTGTCATGCAAGAGGGAAGGAATCGGGAGAAAATGTATCATTCAGAAGAGAAAGTTTGTTGCAATTCTTCGCAATATCCCTATTTTTTCAGCCGCGGCTGTTCCCATCGACGCGTCCTAGTTTAGGTTACAGGGCGCCGTACCTTTCTGGCATCATAGCACATGAGCTGCGTGGCTTTTGTTATGGAGGCTCTCTACATCAGTCCAATGGGGAGTATTCCTTTCACTGCGCACTCAAGGATCACAACCTCGAGATGCTGCGGGTTATAAATAACTTTCCTGCTTGTTGAATGAAACGTGTAGCCTATTCTCTTGACGTCAGAGTTGACCAAAAATAATTTGCGTCTGATGAGAACCTCTGTCCTTACCTTCATATCTGCCAACCCAGTCTCACGGCAGTTCGTGAAATAGTCACGAAACTGGACTGTGTCTGCAGCAAACAAAGAAAAAACAGTGTTAGCTCCCAAACACATGTAAATGCTCTGCGTGTGTGTAGTTTATTAAACTTATTTCAAAAGGACAATTTGTAAGTAAAAGCAACTGGCAACGTTTGGCCTAGGCTACTCATGAAGAAAGTGAGGTTCTAATACTTTTGCTGGTTACTTCTTCTTTTATCCTATTTAAAATGTGTGAATTCATGCCTCAGATAGTAAGTCTCTGCGATAAGTAAACTATCATTTAATCTCTGCAGTGTGGAACATCAGTGCCAGTTGTTAGAATAAAGACATTCTTCCTATCTGCCATGTAATAAAGGGCACAGCAAAGACAATTCAGCTGTAACATTTGAGAAAGGAATCTGTTCTGGGTCACCATCACACTGCTTCTTGCAGGAAATGCCAGTATGGTTCCTTATACATTCAAATCAGAGATCATATTTCATTAGCAGTGACTATTTCCATAACATGACAACAATGATATTTGAGCTTACAATTCTCCAACCAATTGTGTCTCTGATTAGCTCATTACGCGGCTCAGTAAATGAAGAGATGGAGCACAAATATTTCACACCTATATATATTTACTGCACAATTAAAGAGGCCAAAACTTGTAGCAGCCATCACAGCTATACAGCCTAATGGGGACATTTCTATTTTTAGGTTGCTATGAGACAGCACAGAAGCAGTTTCTAATGAGAACAGTGATGTTCTCAGCCCTGCAAGGAGCAGGTAAATCAGACACATGACATTCCACCAAGGACCACAAGGCTTTTGTGGCATTTACTCAAACCACCACCACCACTGCGTTCAATCATTAGTCCTCTGACCCCTGCTCTTTTCCTCTGAGACTGGGACTAATCACTTTCTGATGCATCCAAACACTTGACGTCTCAGGACTCCAGTAGTCAATGCTGGCATTTCTCACCTATGATTGCCTTCTCTGCCCCCAGGGACATGTTGTTTACGAGGCACATGGAGAAGGTGGTTTTATAAAACAGCTTTCCAATTGTCATCCAAGTCAAAAGATTAGGTCCCTTCCATTCAAGAGACATTGCAAAAGAAAGGTCTGTGCAAAAACCTGCTCTTGATTTAATCAAATATCTTCATTTATATAAAAGACTTGTATAAAATATTGTTTTTATATCTTGAAGAGTGCCAATGTCATTGTAAGTTTCAAGCAACCTGAAGGTACCTGCGACATATGCCCTTAAATTATTCCTTTTTATTCTAAGAACTGGTTTTCTCAACACATTTGGGCATAACAAATCTAAAATGCAACTGTAAATGGTGTATAATGTAGAATTTTTATGCACTTTATTGGAAATTACCTGTATCATGGACAGACCTACCGTCAACAGGGACATGATGGCCCAGGGACCAGACTAAAGCCAAAGCTCATCACCACTGGGAGCCACAGAAACGTCAGCGATCCTCATGCAGCGTGATCTTTTGCCCAACGATGCTGTCGTTGGCAGTCTATTGTGGGGAAAATAAATAATTAAAATGGAGAGAATAAGCGTTGTCACCCCTGGGAGCAGTTTCCATTTTCAGATATCTTACATCACAGCTGCTGCTCTTCCTTCCCTCTTCTTTCTAAATATATCATTTCCTTCAGTCTGCATTGTGAGATTTTTACTCAACAGACTACAGTAGTTAGGAGACTATTTATAGATCCTGTCAAAGTACATGCCAAAGTTATCAACAGTTATTTGATCACAATGTCTCCTGAAGTAGTCAGCAATAGAAAGCATGATGTCTGGCCTCAATTCCCAACCAATGTCAATGTTTCAAGAAAAAAGAAAGGAAATGGATTTGAGTACAAATGAAAATGGAAATAGGCTCAAAATGATTATATGAAACCTGCAATTGATTATTCTGGTACCAGACCCTGAATTGGCCACTGGTATGTTGATTAAAAGTCTGGCTTCACTGATGTCAGTAAATCTTTGAGAAATTGTTTACTGATCTGTAACATTAAGACTTTAACCCTTATAATCCCATGCCACATGCATATAAGCATATACTCTCAAAGTCTCTTATTAGCTTTAGTATTGCAGATTTGATTTTTTCAGGAGACTATTTGAAAATATTTGATGTGAATACTTGTTCTTTTATTAATGTACTTTATTAATCCCAAATTGGGAAATTACTCTGTATTCAAGTTATTATTATTTTAACATACTTTATTAATCCTGCAAGGGAAATTACAAATGTTTCACTCTGTTGTTGGAACACACATTACACAGAGGCACAAATGAGTGAGGGTGGCTGCGGCTGTCCATGGCTGGAGTAGTTGCTCAACGGCACCTTGGCAGTGCCCTTTGGTCCATACGGGGACTTGAACCGGCAGCCCTCCAGTTCCCAACCCAACTCCTGAGGTACTCCTCATGAGCTTCTGCCACGCCCCAAAAACCAGAAATGATAGCTCAATAACAAACAGTAATTCACCTGATGAGATCTGTGAAAAACTTACAACAGCCCCATAATAAATCAATAAACAAATCTGGCAAAATTGAGTAACTTTTTTTATCAGGTTTTACTCAAGTAAAACAATGGCACAAACCTTTCTGACTTCACAGGGGTCAAAACCTAGAATTTGAATAGTTTACAAAATCATCGTGACAAACAAATGAACACAGGCAGTTTGAAGAACAGACACAACCAGACTTTGATGAGCACACATTGCTTGGACTGGCTAACTTAGCTTAGCATACAATGTGACAACAGAGGGAAACAGCTAGCTTGGCTCTGTCCAAAGTTAACAAAATCCACTTGCACCTTGGTTTCCCCTTTTTCCTGGAATTTAAATTGAGCGCAGACACATCCTGATCTCAATCTTCTGTCATAAGGAATTTGCGCCTGTCATACAGAAGGATGTTTGATGTTGTGAATACAGAAAAAGTTGTTTTTATACAACTCATGAGGGAGATCTTCTTTTAATCCTGTCCATCTTTTCCATCTTGACAACTCCATTTGCATTTCAAAACAGAAGTTGATTTTTACTCTGTTGTCGTGGTGCTGTATGTGTTTCTTCCTCTGTGCTGGTTGTCTCTTTAAAGACTGAGTTTGACATTCTCATGGCATTTGGTGTCTCTGCGATTGTATCAAGCGAATGTGTGGGCTGCGTCAGCAATGAACTGGCACGAACCCTGCTGCAGCGTTGCACCGGACTGCTCCATGCCTTCCTCCTTCCTCGGCAGATTTAGGAAAAGATGCCTCAAGTGCAGCTTAAAAACCTGCCACCCCTCACATATGCTGCAAGTTATCATTTTTTTTACTCATCCACTCATGATTATGACCCGTGAAGTATAACACATTTTCAGACACTTTGATCTTCACATCGAGAAGTGCTACTTTCTTATACTTTACATCTTGAAATGGTTCCACTCCTCCTCTGCCTCCTTCTCCTTCATCACTCCTTCTGTTGTGCAAAGCAACACCTGCCCTTCTGGTGAGCATAAATTGAGTAGAGCATTATTCAAAAGCATTATACAGGCAACAAATTTGCTGGGTGATCATTGTGTATGTCGGCTGTATCCTAGGAGATTGGTGCATATCTAATAAAGAGTTTGTTACTCATTTTTCAGAGTGGGCACTTTGATGTCATCCATGTTGAATTTTCTGTTTTAGCTCAACATCCTCCTAATGAAGCAAAGGGCCTGAAGCGTCAAAATTGATTGCTTATCAACTCTGAACCCCACTTATTAGGAGTTGCTGTGGAGCCTTTCATTATATATTGTAATAGGACGCACCTTAATGGCTTGGAAGTAATCAAGTGGTCAAGATATATCCACAGATACAAGTATTGTTAGCGTCATTAAGAATTTTGCCATCAATATCCACACGAACACTCATGCACTTCCTCTTTCTTCATGTCTGAAGAAGTGTTTCCACAATTTATCTTGTGTAGTTTGGGGCAGAGTTTGATTTTCTGTACAGCCGCCTACAAAAGTAATTAGTGGCAAAATTGATGCTTTGGTAGGATCTGTCACACCTCTGTTCACACCACCAAATCAAAAGCTTGTGTCTGTTCCCCTATCGAGCGGACAGCAGAAACTCTCCCTACTATCAAATAAGGTATCTAATAAAACACTGCAAAGAAAATACACAGCCATCAATAAACGTCCAGAGTTACCTATCTGTGCATCGGGATTACTGGGCCTTCAACTCTATTTTGTTTAACGATTTTGTTCATCTAAATCTTCTAATAATTGCATGTACACTGTTTGATATTTGTATTAGTTACAGATTTGTAGAATGAGGTAAATATGTTGATGTGGCTTTGAATACATATCAGTGCAAACAGTGCTTTGTGCTGTGACTTCATCATAGACTGTTTCAGAGCTGCATCTGTCAGAATTTTGGGTCTGTCAGAGTGTGTAGTTTCATCAGTGTGGATGAGTGGATGTTCTGACAGCGAGTTAAAGAACTTCACTCTGCTCATGGTTCACACCCCTGAGACTGTGACGTCTTTGACATCATGAGGCACTCTGACCAAAATACACCTCCTCTGCAGCACAAGGTGGGGAAAGAGCTTTTTCTGTGTCTCTTGTTGGTGACGTCAAATCATTCCTGTCCGTCCTCGAGGATGTCAGGGCTCATCTGCACAATCACACATGACAGTACTGAACAGGACCAGCCAGGCCTTGGAAAAATGAGTACTCTCTAGGTGACAGAACTAACAATAGATCTGAAGCTTCATAAACATGGC